>OX578281.1:69996653-70596653 GCA_951217055.1 Gerris lacustris | reverse complement strand
TACTGGTTTTATATTACTTTGCTTTGTAAGTTTCATCGCACATTTCCGTTTCCCCAATTTTGAACCACTTCCCGTGATTCAATCTTCCTCAAATTTTGCACATAGATACAACTTAGGCGAAAAATACAGAAACCAAAAAAACAAAAAATAAAAACAAAATGGCGTCAAATTTATTTGCTTTTTAAGTTTCATCGCACACCTATTACCCCACTTTTGAACCACTTACTGTCATTCAATCTTCCCCAAATTTGGCACATAGATACAACTAAGGTGAAGAATACAAAAACCAAAAAAAACAAAAAATAAAAACAAAATGGCGTCAAATTTATTTGCTTTTTAAGTTTCATCGCACACCTATTACCCCAATTTTGAACCACTTCCCGTGATTCAATCTTCCTCAAATTTTGCACATAGATACAACTTAGGCGAAAAATACAGAAACCAAACAAAAAAAAAAAAAAAAAAAAAATGGCGTCAAATTTATTTGCTTTTTAAGTTTCATCGCACACCTATTACCCCACTTTTGAACCACTTACTGTCATTCAATCTTCCCCAAATTTGGCACATAGATACAACTAAGGTGAAGAATACAAAAACCAAAAAAACAAAAAATAAAAACAAAATGGCGTCAAATTTATTTGCTTTTTAAGTTTCATCGCACACCTATTACCCCAATTTTGAACCACTTACTGTCATTCAATCTTCCCCAAATTTGGCACATAGATACAACTAAGGTGAAGAATACAAAAACCAAAAAAACAAAAAATAAAAACAAAATGGCGTCAAATTTATTTGCTTTTTAAGTTTCATCGCACACCTATTACCCCAATTTTGAACCACTTACTGTCATTCAATCTTCCCCAAATTTGGCACATAGATACAACTAAGGTGAAGAATACAAAAACCAAAAAAACAAAAAATAAAAACAAAATGGCGTCAAATTTATTTGCTTTTTAAGTTTCATCGCACACCTATTACCCCAATTTTGAACCACTTACTGTCATTCAATCTTCCCCAAATTTGGCACATAGATACAACTAAGGTGAAGAATACAAAAACCAAAAAAACAAAAAATAAAAACAAAATGGCGTCAAATTTATTTGCTTTTTAAGTTTCATCGCACACCTATTACCCCAATTTTGAACCACTTCCCGTCATTTAATCTTCCCAAAATTTTGCACATATATACAACTAAGGTGAAGAATACAGAAACCAAAAAAACAAAAAAAGAAAAAGGTTGAAAATAAGACCAGTTTTGAAAAATGGCATTTTTATATTAATTATTTCGTTTTATTATTACAAAACATTTTATCAACATTTACCATAAAAATAACTCCTCGTCAGCGGGGAATCAAATCAGACCTCTCACCCTTTGCAATTACTGTTATTTTTTCAGATTTGTGATTTTTCCTGGGAAAATTACTTACTACTTACACTTCAAATTGTTATTTAAGTGGGTTACATTGTTTTAGAATGTTTTAATCTGAATCTGAAACAATTTTCGTAAAAATTTCTTCACAGACTACAGACGTTTTTTTAAAAACTGCTTTATTAAACTCAGGGGATCTTAAAACGTGTAAATCCGTAAACATTTTTTTCGAGATGAATTTGCTTCCAAGCTTACCGAAGAACAAAGATTTTTTTTTAAATCTCCGATTTTATAAAATCCAAGACTAGAAATGCCATTTTAGGCATCAGGGATCGTATTTGGTTCCGTGTCTGTCTGTTGGTCTGTCTCTTAATTTTTACGGATAATCATATTTTAAAAGTACTTGTCCGATTATAATGAAATTTCTATAGTAGATCATAACTAGCCCATTGTTTTCCATATACGTTCAACCTTCTGTGCCCATTTGTGTCTCACATGTGCAAAAACACATTTATTTACACTTTTATCTTCAAAAGTACTTATTCAAGTCATTAATAAATTTCAATGATTTTTTGTAAGTAGCTCGCAGACAGCCCCAGATTCATTTTCAAGTGCCTGAGTACATTTAATTATGCTAAATTGATACTTTTATTCGTGTAACCAAACCTTTCAGACATGTTCAGGGGGTCGATAGGTTTTAATTTATAGTACAATATTTTGACGATAGGTCAACAAACGACATGCGAAATGTGAGACTCTTAATATTTATTTATTTATTTATTATTTTTAACGAGCCCCAAGACGGCAAAACCACTGGTTATATATATAGTGTCAGGAAGTTAGAATATAATAGGAGGTAGATTGGTTTTCACTTTATTTATTTTAGTACTATTTATACCAGGGGTGCCCAACCTACGGCCCGCGGGCCGGGTCCGGCCCGCGAGCCGATTTTATGTGGCCCGCCGTGTTGCCATAAGAATTTACAAGCATTCAGAGAATCTAAAATACATTAATTTCCTAATGCCGAACAGCCCAGCTGATTTTGCCCAGCAACATTGGATAATGGGTCGTCTTGAAATAAGTAAAGCAGTTGCAGCCAATGATACTATGGCGAGTGCCAAAAGAAGTCTGTTTGAGGCGGTTGATATTTTGATTAATAACTTTGTAAAATGAAAGACTAACTTTTTTGATATTCATACTGTTGTTGTTATATTTTTATACTTTTGTGGTTAATTACAATCATTATTAGTATATATTTGAGTGTTTTATTTTCTGCAAAGTAAAACTAGGAGAGTAACAGAAAAAAACTTTATTAACATGGTGTTTCAGCTAAAACCAAAACGGAAAATTGACCTTCTAGGAAGCATAAAAACGTGTTTTATGAGGGTAAAAATGCTAAAATTTTCTGGGGGAGGACCCCCCCGGTACACCACCGGCCCCCGGCCCGCCTTCACTTTGAATTTTGTCAATGTGGCCCTTGATTAAAAAAGGTTGGGCACCCCTGATTTATACTATTTATTTCGCCGATAGAAGTGCTGAAGTATACTTTAAATTTTATATAAAATTATATCAGAGCCACTAGCGGATCAAATGGTAATTAAAATGGATGAATGTTTCATAATTTCACAGCTTAAGATGCATCTACTATATCAATTAGATAAATGTAGACTGGTTTTCTCCACTTCATAGAAAAAAATTTAAGTGCAAGTATGGATTCAATGCCCAAAAACATGATGGAATAAAACCAGTTTTTTAAAAAATAAAATAAAAATTGCATGATCAACAGTTTCAAAACATGGATTTCTATAAAATAAGAAAATAAACGATTAACGTTTAAAATGCCAGAATATTCTTAGACAAATAAACGCCGGAAACTTTTCAGAACAAAAAGTGCCTGGTTTTTTTTTTTTTTTTTTTTTTTTAAGTGTATGAAGAGAGAAAAAAGAAAATTGTTTTTTAGAAAGAAAAAAAATAAAGAAAATGTAAGGGAAGGTAAGTTTAGGGGTAAGATTTAATGAGGACGGAAGCTGGGGTAGATAGAGGCTGTACAATGTATCCAGGCCGATACTAATCGCAGTCCTTACAATTAATTGCCTCTATCGATTATTTACTCTCTTTTTATTCAACATTTACTAAACAATATATATTATTTTTACTTGGCCGCCTTCACAATATTCCATCTTGTACAAGATATAACAACTATGTTTTCAATTAATATAATAGTTTCCCTTCTTTTTTTTTTTAAAAAAAAAAAGTAATTGTTCTGTTTTTAATCACTATGGTTTAATTAGATAAGTTGGGTATAATTGTAATTTAAAGTGGACACTAGACAACTTTCTTTTTTTTCTTAAATGCTTTTGAAATTCTTTAATAAAAATTTATTTGAAGTGCCTCTGGAGATAAGCATCCTTATTTATTTTTATATTGCTTCCGAGCTTACTGAAGGTAACGAAAGCAATTTGATCGTTCTGAAGAACGAAAATATTTAGTTTTTGAAAAGTTTTTTTTTTTCAGAAAGACTTCTGTCTTGACATTTTCTAAACCGAATTTCTATACGTTTCAAATATGAGGGAACATTTTTGGTTCCCTGTCTGCCAGTCGGTCTTTAGCCAACCCATATATTTAAAAACTACTCTTCGAATTTTAATAATTATATATTGAATAAAAGAAAAAAGTTGATCATGATGAGTTTATAGTTAAAAAGTATGTTTGTTAAAGGATGTTGGATTGAAATAGGACTGTTTTCTACCTACCCGGCCTATCAATTTAAAATATTATAAAATATATCTCTTCACTAAGCAAAAACTTCTGCTTGAATCAGGTTGAAAGTTTACATGCATGTTTCAATTGTACTTTAGACAATGTGTAAGAAGTTTTATTAAAATCGTTATACGTTAGAACGGAAGATATCGGTAAAAACGTTGTTTTCTTAATTTTAAACGTTTGGGTCCACTTTAATAAATTTAGCGATCATTATCACTTTATAACAGCGTCGGTGTTCGTTTTACTAAAAAAAAATATTTAAAAGAGTTGTTTGTCTCATTAAATAGATGAAGTTAGAATTTTTTCTTGGATTAAATACGCAGTATTATAATAATATACCTAATATATTGAAATAAGCGTCAGCACAGATCAATTTTACTTTTAACAAGACCGTGATTATATGTTCGATATTTACAAAACCAAGTGACATTTTGACATATAACAAAAATAAACAAGTCAAGTAACGACTTCCATAATAACATTTTTTTCCCCGTCTTTTTTAAGCTTACTTTTACGCGAGCGTTGCGCGTGAACGCTTGGACGGATAACGTTTTCCAACAAACTCAGCCTAGGCATTGGTAAAATAAACATGTGTACCAAATTTCAACTAACTCGGTGATCATTTACTCAAGTTATCGTCATCGGTAGATTTCGTTACGGTTTTTGCGTGACGGTGATTTTGGTCGTTTTTTTTATTCACTCCCGGGCTGCCATAAGGAACTTCGTTCCAATAAAATATAGTTATTAAAAATAAGGTTGTTTTTTAAGAATGATAATAAATCAGGTAGTTCAGAACGGTCACCCATCCAAGTGGTCAGTGTGCAATGCTGCTTCCTCCTGCTGCGAAGCAGCAGGAGAGGCCACTTTAGTGGCCTCTGAAGTGAGGAAAAGTTCCGAGGTACCCTGATGTACACGATTTTTTCAATTTTGAAATGATATATAATATTATATCATCTCTTCCTTGTAAAGCAATAGGAGAAACGGGTGTATTCCGTAAAGTATGACGAAGTGGCTGATATTTCATTACATTTTATTATTTAACAAGATTAAAATATCTAATACTTAATGAGATCATACCCATTCTGGGTTTGGTTACCTTAAAATAGATCAACTTATTCAAGGAAACGTAAAGAGGCTTTAAATTAAAGAAGTAAAAGTAGGAATTTATGTTAAAATGTAAAGCCAAGGTATTGTTATTCTTGATAGGTAGCTTACTGACTTAAGTCTCAGATTTAACGAACGTGTTTTTGCATTTTACATTCACATTAGCAGGTTATAAACATAGATTTATTCACACCATTAAAAGTAGCGTTGGGGAAAACGACTAGAAAAAACAACCGAATAAATAAGTCGATTCGGGAAAAAACTGTCAACTGAAAACAGTCTCATAGCGGGTATAGGATATACAAATAAAGATATAGACCGAGATTGAACCCGCAAGTCGAATGTTTCAATCGAATGGTTTTTTTTTATATAGGAGTAGTACGGTGGAGGCCGTAAAGGCCTCAGAGCTGAGGGGGGTGAGAGTGAGAAGGCGCTTGACACTCGTTATCTCGTCCCAAACTACAGCCTGCTTTGGCATCGTTTTCATTCGAATGAAAAAATATAGACTGAGACTGAATCCAGTCGAATTTTTCATTCGGATGTTTATTGGTTTTGGGTAGGGGAAAGGAACGACGGTGAAGGGCTCAGAGCGGAGGAGGGGTGAGAAGGCGCATGACACTCGTTATCTTGTTATACACACGTCCACATAATATACACGTCCGCATTACAACTAATACAACTCCATACTATAGACTGATATCAGTCGAATGAAAACTAGATATCCACAACCGAATGAATGAATATTTTAAAACAACCGTTTAGTCGACTGTTTTCAATCGATTGGTTCCCAACGCTAATTAAAAGTAGCTTTATAAAGCTGGCTGTTAATAACAAATAGACATACATACACATTCATAGATAAAACGAGCTGAACTAATATTTAAAAATTCGGTCCGAGACAACTCAGACAAGCTTTCTCATGATATATAAGAACATCTCATGATGTAATAACTTAGCTTAGCGTTATCCATTTATTAGATTTCGAGTTTTCGAAATTGTTGTTGTAGTAAGTTTAATTATAATTGAACATTTTATCAAAATTTGTTATAACTAGGCATCGCGTGGCTCTATCATTGAAGCGAGCGTATGGAAATAAATATGTATTGAATATTGAAAAAATAGATAATCATGAACCATGATGAGTTGATAGATATAGGGTGTGGTAGTAGTAGGGTTGGGACATCGATGTCGATGTATCGGACTTTAAAAAATCGATGTTTAACATCGATGTTGCTCTTTCGATGTATCAGTCAACATCGATGTTTTCCTAAAAAATCGAAAAGATCGATGTTATCGATCCATCGCAGCCAAAAAATGGGCGACAACGAAAATCGGGGACGAAAAGGAGAGATTTTTTTGAAAGTGGCGACTTTTTTTTGCTCTTCAGCTCGGAGGACCGATGTCGATGTATCGAAAACATCGATGTTTGTTCTTTCGATGTCGATGTATCGAAAACATCGATGTTTGCCTATCGATGTCCCAACCCTAGATAGTAGTACAGCGGCTAGTAGCAAGGGAACAACCCTATATTCTTACTATTCGTCTAACACACACCTTTAAACGTTTAGGTCCGCTTTAATAGTTTTAACGATCTTTATTAATTCATAGCGGTGTCGCAGTTGGTTTTACTAAACAATTTTATTTGAAAAAATTGTTCGTCTCATTGAATAGATAAAGTTAGAATTTTTTCCTGTCCTGAAATTCCAATTTTAACTTTGAAGTGCACGTTTACGCGAGCGTTGCGCGCGAACGCTTGGGCAGACAACGTTGTCCAACGAACTCGCCCTGAGCATTGGTAAAATGAACATGTGTACATGTGTGTAAAGATATTTTTTCAGGAACTAGCTTTTTCCCGGGAAAACGGCTTATATCGTTAGATTCGTATTTAAATGGACTACATTTTAGAATTTTTTAATCAAAATGGTCGAAACCGTATTCGATATTTTTTTTTTTTTTTTTTCACGTTTTTATTTATTTCAAATGTCAATGATTTGATGAGACTCAAAGTTATACCCAATGAGGAATCAACTAAGTTTCATCTAATTAGACAAGATAGAAAAATAATGATAGAAGACGGTATATTTGAAATCAAGAGATGGAGCCGGCAGTTGGGTAAAGTTTCAGGAAAACTTAAATTAAATTGTTTCGATCATCTTTTAACAGGGGGTGAGTCGGATTATGATGGATACCTATCCCATGTCAACTTAGCCATTTCAGATACTACCGTCATCACAGTGAGGCCACTCCTTGACTTGTTGGTGCGGTATTTACTGCTTTAACGACAGCTTACCGATGTTGCCTTCATCTCCAGACTAGTCAGTATACTTTCAATAGAATCTTTCAGAAACAGCAAAAGGTTGTGCCGTTGAGAGATTATCTTATCATCCGAAGATAATACCATTGTAGCGTGTTACATTTGTTGGTGAGGTATTTACTTCTTTACCAATAGCTTACTGATGTTGCTATCATCTGCCGACTTGTCAGTCTACTTTCAATGGAATCTTGCAGAAACAGCAAATGGTTCTAATAAAATTTGATAAATTATTTTAAAATAAAAAAAAAAAACAGTGAAAGGTGAGGTGAAATAGTGAGGTCATGAAGGACATAACGTGACAAAATGAGATCAAGTTTATTTAAGTTGTGTAGGGCAGAATTTTTATCCCATTTCTGCCAGTGAGTTTTATGATTTCGGAAGAGTAAAGCTTTAGAGATTTTCTTACAGATTTTATAACTTATCGCTCATGAACCTCTCATTATTCCTTCTTTCTAAAAGAATATAAATATATATATATATATATATATATATATATATATATATATATATATATATATATTTCTTTGCAAAAAAGATAATGGTGGTGGCAGTTCATTAAAAAGTTATTGCAATAAATGATTGCGTCCTTAAAAATATTTTAATAAAATTGATCAGTAAGGACTTCTTTCCTATACTTCTCGAAAGTTTAAAAGAAGGCGTTGAGAATATGCTAAGTTATATTTCAGACGTTAGCTGGTTATTTTTATTTATTCTTCACTTAATGATGAACATTACGCTCCACAATTGACCTCTTTCTTACTTTCTTATTTACGTAGTCATGTACACATGAGAGGTGAGTTCACTGTATATAGAAGAAAGTACTGTGATGGCTCGAAAATTCGTTGGATCCAAACGTTTAAAATAAAGAAAACAACGTGATGATACACTTAACTCTGCTAGGTACAAACAGCTGGTTACTTTTAATGTTGTCTCTTTTCTAACTCCGCCATGTATAAGTAGTTAGCAATGTATACGTACTTAGCAGTGTGATTTTATCATTTATATTTAATGAAAAGCTATTTGCCACACCAATTGGCAGTCTATTTTTTTTAATAAACACTTAGGCAATCAAGATAATGTAACAACTTCTAACATAATTTGTCTATAATATACACTTAGGCTCTCAAGAAAATGTAACAACTTCTAACATAATTTGTCTATAATATACACTTAGGCACTCAAGAAAATGTAACAACTTCTAACATTATTTTTTTTTTTTAATAAACACTTAGGCAATCAAGATAATGTAACAACTTTTAACATAATTTGTCTATTATAAAGACTTAGGCACTCAAGAAAATGTACCAACTCCTAACATAATTTGTCTATAATAAACACTTAGGCACTGAAGAAAATGTAACAACTTCTAATATGATTTGTCTATAATAAACACTTAGGCACTCAAGAAAATGTAACAACTTCTAACATAATTTGTCTATAATATACACTTAGGCTCTCAAGAAAATGTAACAACTTCTAATATGATTTGTCTATAATAAACACTTAGGCTCTCAAGAAAATGTAACAACTTCTAACATAATTTGTCTATAATATACACTTAGGCACTCAAGAAAATGTAACAACTTCTAACATAGAGATGGGCGATCCGGTCATGAACTGATCAAAAGAGCTAGTTCTTGCAAGAGAGTGAGTGAGTAAACGCTCTTGAAAAAAGAGTGGCAGCTCTTCCATATAATGAGAGAAAAGGCGAAAGATATAGAGTTAGAGGTCTGAAGTCTGAGTCCTGAGTCCTGAGTGAGTGGTTGCTTGCTGGTTGTACTTTCACTTTCTCTGGGCCCTAGGCTGGGCAATGCGCAAGCGCTCCCCCTCTCTAGACCTTCCCTTCCCACTTCTACTCTACTCACAGTTCACATTCACTAGTCACTACTCACGACTCACGACTCATGACTCACGAATCTTGAGGCATCATAGCATAGGAGCTACATAACCAGGTCTTCTAGCCCTACCTCTCTAAAAAATCCTTCTCGGCCAATAGAATCTTAAGCCTCCCCTCTCAGCTGAAAAAGACCTGGTTCTCGTAGTCTCGACACCCCAACTTACTCCAAGACTCCAAAGCTTAAAGAGAAACAAGGAAAGAAATAGATCAGGCAACGCATAGGACCTGCAAAACTAGTTCTTCTACCCCTACTCCTCTAAATAGTCCTTCTCGACCAATAGAAGCTTAAGCCTCCCCTCTCGGCTAAAATAGAACTGGATCTCGTAGTCTCGTCACCCCAACTAACTCCAACTCCAAACCAGCATTCGCATTCACTCTTCGCTACGGGTTTCGGGGCGGCTCGCTCAGCAGTCGCTCACTCGCCCCAGCGGCGCCCCCCTCCCCCCCCCCCCCCAACTACAACTGCTGTTCTACTGCTCCGATTTGCACCGGACAAACGCCATTACCCTTAAAATTTTATTCCTAATAATCTTACATACTTAAAAAAAAAATGTTTTATTTGTTATACTACATTAATAATAAAAATATATGTGAAGAACTAACAGATTAATTCTTAATAAACTGGAAAAGAAGAAAAGTACTTTCTTTTTCGTCTATTTTATATGTATATGTATATGTATATGTGTATATATATATATATATATATATATATATATATATATATATATATATATATATATATATATATATATATATATATATATATATATATATAAAAGTGATCAATGAACTAGTTAAAAGAGCTGATCATTTTGGCGAGCGATCTGATCTGATCTGATCTCGAAAATGAGTTATTTTGCCCATCTCTATTCTAACATGAATAAAGAGGCTCGCTAGATGTAACAACTTCTAACATGAATAAAGAGGCTCGCTACGCTCGCCTCTTTATTCATAATTTGTAGTAAATATATTTATTAATTAAAGTTATTGCAGGCTCGCTGCGCTCGCCTGTTTATATAGTAAATACAGTTATTATTTAATGAAATTAAAGAAGGCTCGCTACGCTCGCCTGTTTGATTCAGAATTTGTAGTAAATATTTATTAAATAAATTTATTGCAGGCTCGCTGCGCTCGCCTGTTGATTTGAAATTTGAAGTAAATATTTATTAAATATAAGTTATTGTAGGCTCGCTACGCTCGCCTGTTTATACAGTAAATATAGTAATTATTTAATCAAATTAAAGAAGGCTCGCTACGCTCGCCAGTTTGATTCAAAATTTGTAGTAAATATTTATTAAATATAAGTTATTGTAGGCTCGCTACGCTCGCCTGTTTGATTCAGAATTTGTAGTAAATATTTATTAAATAGATTTATTGCAGGCTCGCTGCGCTCGCCTGTTGATTCAGAATTTGAAGTAAATATTTATTAAATATAAGTTATTGTAGGCTCGCTACGCTCGCCTGTTTGATTCAGAATTTGTAGTAAATATTTATTAAATAAATTTATTGCAGGCTCGCTGCGCTCGCCTGTTTATACAGTATTTGAACTCTTTTCCTACTTTTATTGACCTTTACTTTTACTTATAACATGCAATAGAGATTAATATTTTTTAATAGTTCGCCTCATTGAAAATATTCTGTGTGAAATTTTTAATACTAAGATATTCCTTTCCTATACTTCAAGACACACATAGTAGTTACACATTCTTTTCCTTCTCTTAAAGACCTTTAAAACTATGTATAACACATTATTCTGACTGAAACTTTTTATTTTAGTCGTCTGCCATTTTGGCCGCCATCTTGAAAATATGAAGTGTAAAATTTTATTAGTTACATATTCTTTTCCTTCTCTTAAAGACCTTCAAAACGATGTATAACACATTATTCTGACTGAAACTTTTTATTTTAGTCGTCCGCCATTTTGGCCGCCATCTTGAAAATATGAAGTGTGAAATTTTATTAGTTACACATTCTTTTCCTTCTCTTAAAGACCTTTAAAACTATGTATAACACATTATTCTGACTGAAACTTTTTATTTTAGTCGTCTGCCATTTTGGCCGCCATCTTGAAAATATGAAGTGTAAAATTTTATTAGTTACATATTCTTTTCCTTCTCTTAAAGACCTTCAAAACGATGTATAACACATTATGCTGGCTAAAACTATTTTTTTTAGTCGTCCGCCATATTGGCCGCCATCTTGGAAATGTTTAGTGTGGAATTTCCAAAAACTATACAGTTCTCACAAATGCTGAGATGCATCTATGTGCTAAATTTCGTTGAAATTGATCAATTTTTACGCCAGTTATCGTTGGACAAACAAACAAACACACAAACACACAAACACACAAACTTTTCAAATCCCAAGTCTCTGAAATGAAGAACTCACTACGCTCGTTCAATAAACACTTAGGCACTGAAGAAAATGTAACAACTTCTAATATGATTTGTCTATAATAAACACTTAGGCACTCAAGAAAATGTAACAACTCCTAACATAATTTGTCTATAATAAACACTTAGGCACTCAAGAAAATGTAACAACTCCTAACATAATTTGTCTATAATAAACACTTAGGCACTCAAGAAAATGTTACAACTTCTAACATAAAATGTCTATAATAAACACTTAAATTTCTAATATTGTTCTTTAACTATAACAATTACGACTAGAGGTCGACCAAGAAGTCATGGAAATGAGAGGAGTGCGCTAGTGTCGCCATGTACAGTCAGTTTTTGATATAATAGACCACGGTCAAAAAACACAGTGTTGTTCTTCTGTTATAAATAATTTTATTTTTGATAACTTCTATATTTTTTGCAACAGGCAACACTGTACCTGATAAGAAATCACTAATAATATACGATAATATCTTTATATTATTATTCATAATAATATTCTTTAAATTAAATCGATATTCTTTTTCCTTAATCTATTTTTTTTCCTCCTCTTTATTTCTGAGTTTGATTTGGATTTAGAACAGTTGTGACTATAGTTCGTGCTGTATAAAAACAAACAAAACAGGAAACCTAACAGATTGGAAACCTTCCTGTTGTTATTCGTGAGATTTGACATAACTGGGCATGTCATACAAACTAGGAATGGTTATTGTCTTAGCACCCGACTGTACTGACTTCGGCACTACTCGGAAGTTCCGATTTTAAACGAAGTTAAGCTTTCCGTTTCTCCCGTGTTCATGACTTCTTGGTCGACCTCTAGCAATATAAAATTATGTTATAAATACTCAGTCTTTACTTATTTAGTTATTGAAATTGTTAAATTGTATTTATGTTGAATTACTAAATTGTATTTATGTTTGAATATTTTGTTTTAGTGTTGTGGCAATATCGTACGGAGCAAGAAGTAGGAAAGAAAGAAGATAAGAGAGCAGCCATTATGAAAGAAGTCATTCCATTTTACCTGAAAAGATTCGAGAAAATTATCAGAGAAAATGGTGGACTTGCAGTAGGAAATTGTGTAAGTTACGATTAGAATTAACATTTTGATAGTTTTAGTTCAAACATTGTAGAGCAGACTAATTAGGAAAAGCAATGAAATACAGTTTTCAAATTTTTCAAATAAACAAGATTCTTTCTCTATGTGAGAATTGCATTATCTGTATAAAATGATACCAAATCAGTACATATAGAAAAATACTAATTATAAATTGTATAATTTTATTTAAATGAAAAATGCAAACTTAATAAAGAACAGAATTAGTAATTAGTACAGAATTAACCCTTACTAAGTTAACACACACTGAAGATGATGTTATTTGTCGAAACGCGTCTGTGAGTTTATGTGTAATAAAAATTGTGGTGACAATATTGTTGTGTAACTTTCTACCAACCTCTCTAGTCATAATTATGAAGTGGTACCACAAAATCTCAGTCAAAACTACTAATTATTTGTTAATAAAGAACAATTAGGAATCAATTAATTCATTATTTTCCGAAGCTTCGGTTAACCACTAATATTTATTTATATTTTATTTTTTACTTCTCCTAACAATCAGAGGGAATCATTTACGACTTACGATGAACACGATGTCACATTGTCCACCAAAATGGGTGGGACACAGCCTCTCTCCTCGGTTTCATTTGACGATGCCCACCTAACTCTGGACCCACACCAGTTCCAGAAGATCAGATATAGGGCTTATTAGAGACGAGCGTGCTCTGATACCGCCATACTCGCTTGGCTGACAAAACAGATCAGCAATATGATACCGTGTTTACACACTCAATAAGCAACACAATTTGTGTGAGTGAGAGACACCAAGGGATCTATCAAGCCTAGCACATAGGAACTCTTCTAACATCATAATATATTACGTCGTTAAGATGTTGGATCGGCATAACGTTATGTCCTGCATCGTTTCGTCGCGTCCGACTCATTAGGAGCCCGTTGCCCACCCAACTCTAGACCTATACCAGACCAAGAAGATCAGATATAGGGCTTATCAGAGACGAGCGTGCTATCATATCGCCATAATTGCATGGCTGATAAAACACATCAGCAATGTGATACAGTGTTTGCACACTGAGTCGGACATGGCGCAATGCTGAGCCAACAACTTATCGACGAAATGTCTGATGTTGGAACAGTTATGCCACGCTTGCGTGATATATCCCTTGGTACCACTAACTCACACAAAGTGTGTCTACATAAAATTAATTCCAACTTAAGGAGTACATTTAGATGGTTCTACTCGGAGGTCTACGCCGATGGAGTACATATTTTCCTTTATTTTCCACATTAATAATGGTGTTATTGATTATATTTTACCTATTTTTTTCCCAGATAACGTGGGCTGATTTCGTGATAGCAGTATCTCTAGAGAATTTCGAGATTCTGTTTGGCAAGGATTCATTGGATGCCTATCCCCAGCTGAAAGCACTCAAAGAGAAAATTTTCAACATTCCACAGATCGAGGCCTGGATCAAAAAGAGACCTTACTCAGAGTTCTAAACAAAACAAATTATATATGAGCACTGTCCACGGTTCACAGGACAATAAAGCAAATAATCTAATGATTAACAAGGAGATTTCTTTTATCAAATTAAACTTATTCAATAAATAATTTACTTAAATTAATCCTAAAAAAACATTTTTGGTTCCATCAGTTTAAAAAAAAAAAAAACTTTTTTTACATTATTGCAATTTACTTATTATGTCTATTCTTGTTATCCTCATTTATTATTTAAATGACGGTGAATAATTCACAGAGTAATAATCTTATTATTGTTCCTTCATATCTTTTACGATTTACATACAAAAAAAAAAAAAAAAATCTGTGGAATATTTAAAAAATATATTTTGATTAAAACTTTCTTAAGTTGATATAATTTAAGAGGAAGTATTCAGTATGTGTAAATATATAGGATTCGCGATAAATTATTATCATTAAAATAGTAGTACTTTTTTTTATCCAAATTTCACCCACAAATTTTGTTGTCATTGTGTATTTTTTTTTTTTTTTTTTTTTATAAGATAAATTATAAATTTAAATGGATAATTTGAAATCAGGAGTGTGAAAACTGGCACAATTCTCTTTAATATATTGATATTAGTTACTCGTTGAATGGGCATCTACAGTAACATAAATGTACCGAGAAATAATTGAAAAGAAGAATTTGGAACTGAAAATCACTTGTTTCTCCATTTTTTAAAAGCTATACAAAATATAACAATAACGATAACAATTTTAAATTCGTTGCGTTTTATTTTCTCCGGAATTAAATCAGTTTATTTGAACGTTATATATTTGATTGACTTCTATACTATGTTCTTTCTTAATAAAAAATTTCACTGATTTTTAAAAATTTGTAGAACGTAAGAGCCTCGTCCAGATTGCCCAACTGAGCAATGGAAACGAAGAGAGCATTGGTCTCTGCGCATGCCTAGTCTAAAGTGCGCCTGCGCATCTCAGACCTGGCATGCGCATCTCAGACTGGGCATGCGCATCTCAGACTGGGCATGCGCAGAAACCAATGCTCTCCTTGTTTCCTCTGTTCGGTATGGCAGTCTGGACAAGGCGTTTTAGGGAACGCGAAAGAAGGAAAAAAGACTCTTTTTATGCAACAGGTGGCTGGATCCTAATCTATTCATAAAACTTCCTAACATCTTGGAATCATGATTTTATTCTTATAATAAAGATAGAAAGGAAAATTGTGGACTCCAAAGTTATAAGTGGTCCATAACTTAGTCCCCATCCAGTTTTTTCACTCTCTCCCTCTTTCTGAATGGAAATATATTTGATATAAATGTTCCTACCATATAAAAGTTTTTAGTATTAGAGTTATAAATAGTTCAGTCCAATTAATTAAAACATTAATTGAAAGCGTTATCCTAGCTGATGGTTGAAGATAAGAATTGGAGCTTAAGCCAAATTGTGCTTATAGTCCGGGAGATTTATTAAAGGTGTATCACCACATCAAAGTGGTCACCTATCAAATGACAAACTCACATCAACTTGATATATTGTCTCCAAACTAATACTATACTCAGGATCACGAAAATCACATTGTCCACTAAAATGGACAGGACATGGTTGCTCTCCACCTGTTTGTTTATTTGAAATGCCTATTGCCAAGCTATACCTCACAAAAGAAACTTAGCTGAGAAAATATTCTTAAATAGTCGAGGAGATAGCGTGCAAATAAATGTCTGACTAACATCAAGCTAGAATTTTGTATACAAGCAAATGTTTTGGTGCCTTTTAAGAATATATGATCGGCTAAGTTCGTCTGCGGGACATAGCTTGGCAATAGGCATTTGAAAAAAAAAAAAAAAATGGTGGAGAGTGGCCATGTCCCGCCAATTATGGTGGATAGTATGATTTTCATGATTCTGAGTACAGAATTAGTTAGTAGACCAAAAATCAAGTCGATGTTATTTTCACACTTGATAGGTTAGTTATTCAATTATTACTAAAAATCAAGGTGGTAACCTGTCAAGGGACAAACTAACATCAACTTGATTTTCGGTCTACTAACTAATTCTGTACTCAGGATCATGAAAATCACATTGTCCACCATAATTGGTGAGACACGGTCACTCTCCACCGGTTTGTTTTTTTCAAACGCCTATTGCCAAGCTATGTCCCACAGACGAACTTAGCTGACCATATATTCTTAAAAGGTGCTAAAAGATTGACTTGTTTACAAAATTCTAGCTTGATGTTAGTCAGACACTTTTTTGCACGCTACTACAGACTAAAAAGACACTAAATGATGAACTTATACTCGAAATCTTAGCTTAACGTAAATCCGACACTTTTTTGCATGCTACCTCCTAGACTCTAAACTATAAGTGGGAGACAATATTTACAGGGAAATAATTGGAACCTCTGCCAAAATTGTATCTAGTGCAGAGCAATATATCTGGAATGAAAGAGAGTTGTGCGAGCTAGTAACAGAATTAGTTACTATTGTTATTACTATTGAAAATAATTATTAATTAATTCGCATTGTTAGCGAATTCATTACTACCAAAATTATATTATTTCCTTTAGGATAGATTTAATAATACATATCAGCTGATTACCATAACTTTAACCTGAAGAAATGGATAGAAGCTAGGAATTTGAACAATTTTACTTTAAAATTTGTGGGTACTACATAATCTTCATCATATCATAATAACTAGCCAAATTTAATTTTATAGCTATTAACCAGAATAAAATAAACTATTTTTGATTTTAATAGCTTTCTGTTAATTGATATAAAAAAATTTCCTTGTTAATATCATTTAGTGATTATCACTGCAAATTACATTGTACATTATTATGAGGGCTGTATCATTGGAATAAAGAGGAGGATTAAATCACCTAAATTATATTTAATAAAGCTCATTACATTCTCCTCGATATTAATCGAAAGAATTTAGACAAAAAAAAAATAAATATATATATTATTATATAAATATAAATGTGAAATGTATATAAATGTTACATAGGGAAACAAAAAAATGTTTAGATATTGAAAAAATATAGGTTGTAGATTTTAAAAAAAGCTTAATTTAAATGTTGATTATTTTATTTTTTATGAATGTTCAAGTGGAATATGTAATGTGTTAAATGTCTTTTGTGTTTTTTATGTAGTAGCCTAGTATGATTCAGTTACCAACTTTCAGCTCATTATACAAAGATTAGAATTTATTTTCATAAAACGAGGCGAATAAGTGATCAAATATGATTCTATTCGAAAATTAATAATTAAATTTAATTGGTACGAGTAATTAGTCTTGATCACTGAAAATAACATGCAATTGATTCCCCCTTATTATTTTTAAGTGCCTAAACACGGCATGAAGGGCTAAGGCTGTTCTTTCAGGTCTTTACTTAATTCGTAGGGATGGGTTAAACTCAAGTCAGCTTTAAGGATAATTCAAATACCTTAAATTTAAAATGTCTCATAAGATGTTAAATTTCTGATGAGTGAGTTAAATATAAAATGAAATACATTTAAATATCATAATATGTTAAATGATAAAACACTTTCGATACCTTCTTCAAGCATTAAGCAAAGATTCGTTTTAATAGATATGTTTCAGAATATCTTAATATTCTAGCCGTTCAAAGACGAGGAAAATGTCTTGAAGGATGAGAAAATTCACATTCCAAACCTGCTAAATGAATTTTCTTTGAGTTATCACTGAAACAGATTTAGGTATTTCGACGTTGCAAAAGTTATAAATAAATAATTAATTAAGTATTGTACGAATGAGAATAATTTCTAGAATCCAATTATACTTTATAATATCTTGAAAGATAACTAGAATTTACATTAGGTACTAGCCTTTACTCCGCGTTCCGCACGAGACTTATGCTAGGAATAAGTGGCTTATTTTTCTCGTATGTTATTTTGTAGGCCAAGCCATTAAATAGAAGGCCTAAATAGTTTCATTTGTAAAGCCTGAATAATCTGGACTAAATTTTACATTATTTATTATAATAATTAATAATATAATACCCTACGAATCAGCGGTATCGGTCTGTACAGGTTGCCTCGACGTACCTTGGTAATAACTGGTAATGCAATAAGCACGTACTATAGTAACCATGTGCATAGATATTTAATTACCTGGTTCTCTTAATAAGATAACGTGACATGTACATTGTACAGCCAGTAAATATTTAAAATTTTTATTTTAATAAATATTTTTCAAAATAATAAAGGTTTCTTACTCCACAATTTAGCGCACATCATTGTACTGAAATAAATGGTATCATACAGCCAAGTTTACACCTATAAAATTTGACATGTGCAGAAATCAGACAGAAAGGAAAAAGTTAAGGCCGGTTTTAGTTTTGGTAATGTATAAAATGAAAAAGTTAATGTTACAATTCTAATCAGTAAACATTCAAAACTTTTTCAATTCTAACGTAACATAATATATTCCTTAGATGCGACAAGTATTAATTGCCATGGGAAAAATATAAAACAAAAAAATAATAACTGCAGAGTAAAAATTTGTATCGTTTAATATTCAAAGAATTCTCCTTCTTATTTTAAATGTTTATAAAATTTATTATTTTTGTTAAATTGACAACTAGTTCGTGATAAAGAAGTGCAGGAGAAAATTATTTCTTAACTGAATTTTCTCTTAGCTTACTATGAACGATTGTAATTAAAACGTCATTATTATTAATATTAAGAAAGTTTCATGCCTCATTACTATTTTTTTTTTTATTGTTAGCTTGTGTTGTACAAAACTTAACCAAGTATGAAAGGAGATAAATTACTTAAATGTAACAATAGCTTATACAATTGTAGAAAATCAATATTACTTTTATTAGGACTAGATACGATAACTTTTAAAACAAACAAACGACAGTATAAATATATAATTACAAGATAAAAAGAACTTTTTATAAACTACGTTTTTATATTTTCTGTCATAAATCATTAATTTGAAACCCGTCCAAATGAAGATTGTAAATATATGTCAAGATTGGGATATGTCAAAACAAATAAAATAACTTGCGGATTTTTTCGTAACTAACTTTCCAGACAGCAAAATTTGCTGAAAACGAATTAAATTCTGCTGAAAGATGGCTAAAAGTATTAAAATAATGCATTGTCATCGTGTTCTGAGCTGTTCTAGAAGTTTCAAATGTCTAGCTACTCGGGAAGTTAGTTAAAAATCGATTGCAAGATTTGTACTGGACAAACAAACAAACAAGAAAGCAAGCTAACACAAACGTAGTAAAAACATTGTAAAAGTACAACAGTACGTTTTTAATTAAGGAATTTCTACTTTAAAAATGACATTTTGATGAAGTTGGATCAAAAGTACACTTGTTAGAAGAAGGTATTCAACTTAGAATTGAAAAGAGTACTCTCTGGAGATTTAGGTTACTGGGAGAAGTAATTTCTAGATGGTTACATACCAGCTAAATGGTAATGTGTGGATGAATATTGCATGTACGCTTGGCTTCCTATCCTCGACGGTTTAAACGAAATAAAACCTTAGGATCTTTACCTCCAACATTTATACCAAACATTGTTCCGAATCTATTTTATAACAAAGTTATCCAAGTGATACGATAAATATTTCAATTTTGCGAATAAAATACTACAATTGATAATTGAAGAGTCCTTTTACGTTGCTCTCTTTTTTGTAATATGTGCGTGTGTTTTTTTTTATAGATTTAAATAACATACATAGAAAGTTTAGATTGGATACACCTAATGATGTGGTTGTGTTTATTCATTAAATCGTTAGAGGAAAACGTTTGAGGATATATTTAATGAATGATATATGGAAATGATTCTGCAAATTATTAACCAGATAGTAATCTAAATAATCTATTTGCTCGTAATTACGTTTATATGTGAGATGTTGGCTGTTATATGGAGACATTAGTAGACATTAGAAGATGTTGGACGAATGATTTTGGATGACGAAAAAGTTGGATGAATTATACTGGATGACGAAGATATTGGGCAAAAGTCATATGTCTCTACTCAAAAATATTCCAGTAGAACCTCGATAAAAAGTGTCTCAAGGGGATTAGGGAAACAGTTTTGTTATTGTGGTGCTCTTTTTGTTGAGGGTCGTGTTATCAAGGTTATTTTGGCTATCAGTCGTGTTATCGGGGTTAATGGGCGAGGTTTTCAAGTATAGCCTTGTTCAAGGTCAACCTATTACTGTATAGAGTCACGTTATAGAGGTTGACTTCTCAAAATTATTTATTATAGAGGTTCTGAGTTACGTTGTGAATTGGAAAAAATCTGTGTTATAGAGGTTGTTTGTATAATAATAGTCGCGTTATAGAGGTTAATTTAACATTATGTGTTATGGCAATCTCAAGGGGATTTGAAAATTGCACTTGTAATTGAGGTTGTCGTTTTATTGAGGGTCATGTAAGCGAGGTTCTCCTGTATTTTGATGAATCACAATAGTTTGATAAATAAGAAAATCAATTTTCTCCGAGAGAAAATTGCACTTCAGGCTGGACCTGACTATACAAACAAACTCCGGTTTATTTATCAGTTTCTCACTTACTCCACAAGCAGCTTTAAAGGTCAACTGAGTTTGAAACTTTGTTGATAGTAATCCACAAGTGTTATAGAATCTCAAATAAAACTATAATCTTACTGTATAAATTTATTTAATTATGCCTAATATGAAACAATTTTTAACATAAGCAGTTGGAATGTAAGTACAACCTGGTAATCCTACACATTGGTTTATTTATCAGTTGCTTACTTACTCCAAAAGTAGCTCTAAAGGTCAATTGGGTTTGAAACTTTGATAATAGTAATTCTCAAATTTTATAGAAAATTAAAATAAAATAAAATAATGATCTGACTGTTGGTAAATAGTGAAAATAAATTCCACAATGTGTTAGCACGTAATGTAGAGCTATGTAGAGGTTGATTATGATATACATAGTAATATATATGTGTTTCCAAAGATGTGACCATGATTATGTTATTAATTAGATACCGAGTAAACCATTAAATTATATAAAAAGAAAAAAAAAATAGAAATATATGTTGTATGATATTATGAAGTTATAAAATTTATTAAATGGTGGATGTTGAAATAAATTATTGTTATAAAATAATAAGCATTTTTCTGCTTTATGTAGTTTTAGTACCTTAAGGTGGGTGCTACAGACTAACTAATATTATCCTGAGATGCTTCAGACTGCCTAATATTATCCTGAGATGCTTCAGACTATCTAATACTGTCCTGAGATGCTTCAGACTATCTAATAATGTCCTGAGATGCTACAGACTTCCTAATATTGTCCAAAGAAAATCTTTAAAAGGTCTGTTGGGTAGTTGTATAGTTAAAAACTTTCAAGTTTCCATAATTTTATTTCATGCAATATTTCAACCCCTCCTTGGCTCATTATCAAGCTTTACTTAATTCCGAGCAAACCTCAAAATATATTTTCCTATACATTCTCTATCTCCTAATCATTTAAAAAACACTTTATTCACATGTGCCTACACATCATTGTCATAACTTTAAGTCTAATAATTTAAAAAACAAAAACGACTAAAAATCTTTTTTTCTTCGAAAGAAAAAGAGTCTGAGTTTAATTAAAGATTTTTTTTTGGGTGTGCTACAGACTAACTAATATTATCCTGAGATGCTATAGACTAACAAATATTATCGTTAATCGTGTAAATAAAACCGATGATCAGGTAATCAGGTTATGATAATTTTAAATTAAGACAAAAAAGCTGAACAAATTCATTAAGGTAATATTTTTCTACCGAAGATAGAATTATAGCACCAGATAATTCCAGATAAATGTGAAACAATTTTAAACGTAAGCAGTAAGAATGTAAGTATATCCTGGTAATCCTGTACAAGCTCCTATAAAAATAACCTGCTCCAATGAAAATACTAGGTCCTATACAAATACCACCTTTGATACAATTACATCGCATATATGTTTCCATGCATAATATGTGTATCATAGATATATGTGTACGTGCAGCTGGACAGCCGTAGGCTCGCTGTATGTCTAATGGATAACACGGGTCAGCCTTGCCGATCCACGAATAAACCATAATAAGATTACGGTTAATATATAGGAAGATTAATAAGAGAATTAATTATACTAAAAACTAAATGTAGAATCTTGCGCAAGCATCTAACTCAACTATAATTACACTCGTAATCTAATTAATCCCAAGTACTTTTGTTAAGCTACATAAATTGATTTAATTGCTCTATATTTCTCCTTTACAAATGCATTGAATTGCTTTTTATCGTACCTTCAAGACATTTTATGGTGACCCAGACGAACCTTTTTCCAAACTAATCAATAATAATGATTGTAAGAAGAATGATTTTACCCTTTTAATGGGTAAAGTTCTTGTCCCCGCTTCATTGGATAATGTCCGATTTATTTAAATCCCATATTTATTTTATTAGTTCAAGTTCTATTGCTTTAGGCAATAATGACCAGGAATAATACTAAGTTGGATCTTTAATCAAAGAATTATATCATAGAAAATTAATATCTGTGTCTTCTTAAGCGAAATACCAATTTATAATATAATGTAGAAACTTCAGCAGCAAAAGTTGTCATGAGATGAGTTTTAGAGGATGCGAATTTCAACGATTATTGCTCCAAATAACAAGCAACTAAATTATGTGAATCGTGTTTAAATTAAACCGAAGATGAGGTATTCAGGTGATGATAATTTTAAATTAAGACAACGCAATGCTGATCTCATTCATTATGGTAATATTTTTCTACCGAACATAGAATTATAGCCCCAGATTAATTCAGACTTTCTAAATATATATGATTAGTAAATTTACAAATACAAATAGTTTTGATTCTTTATTTAAAAATAATTTTATTATTAAGCCAATGTTTTCATCTACTTACATGTAAAATGTACTAATAGGTGTTCTTTGTAGTTGTGTATAAAGCTATTATTAATTTCAAATAATACAATACTATGTTCTCCAAACATGGCAGTTCTCCAACGGTAATTTTTAATTGCTTATGGTGAAGTTATGTTCCGTAGACCAACTTAGCCGACCACATGTTCTTAAAATGCACTAAAAGATTAAATTGTATACAAAATTTCAGCTTAATATTAGTGAGTCACTTTTTTTCACTCTATCTCCTAGACTTGACTATAGATTATTTAGAAATAAAAATAGTCACCCGACTACATAGACTTAGACTACCGACGTGCATAGACTACCCAGTCTATGCACCACGCACCACATTACTTCTAGCTTTCTAAATTTACAAGATAAGTAAATTTACTAATACAAATTGATTTTGTTTCTTTATTTTTATTATTATTTCATTTTACACGTAGATCAGTTTCTTTAAGATTACGTATACTGAGATAACTACCAGACATTATATTGATCCCGCAATACTTTAATGTTAATCAAGCTTAGTATACATATTAAAAGATAAGGATTTGAACAGAACTTTAATGAATGTCTTATCAAAAAAGTTTTATATATATTATAAATTTAAATTATATTATTTATCAGCTGATACAGAGTTAAATCTTTGAGTGCCTTGTTTAAAAATGACACAAGGTTCTGATTTATAAATTTAATCTAATTTGTAGTACAATTTAATATGAATTTAACCTTGTACAGTTTTCCTGGAAGAAAAACTAGGTTCTGAGAAATTCACAATAATTACAAAAGGTAAGAGGTCGAGTTAAATTCCCTGCCAGAGAGGACTTATTTTACTGTAAATTTCTATATAATGTTAATTAAATAATTATATGTAACAACGTAAATCCGATTTATGATGAGAGAAACTGGACGATTCAATTATGTACGCGTCGTACATTATCAGATATTTTCTTAGAAACATAATTTAAGTAACATTTTTCGAACAGTATCAAATATTTTTTCTTTTATGTTCCGAAAATAAACATCATTGGTATATTATAGGACTCGTAACTTTATACATAAAAATGTAGATATGATCAGTATGAAACATATGTGAACTCTCTGGGATTCGAAACCTCACCAGATATGACTGTAATTGGACTTTGATTTCATATGAGTTACAAATCACGCAAGCCACAAGACTTTATCCATCCTCCAACAATACTTCATGTTTTAAAAAATTAAAATAACTTTTGATTATATCTAGCCTGTAGTATTTGTGCAGAGGTGGTTAGAGGTGGTTAGAGGTGGTTGGAGGTGGTTAGAGGTGGTTAGAGATGGTTAGAGATGGTTAGAGGTGGTTAGAGTAGGTTGGAGGTGGTTAGAGATGGTTAGAGGTGGTTAGAGGGATAGAGATATTAATCATATCAAACGTTTTAATGATGACATAACTGTGTCCTGTATTATAATCTAAAACAGTGATAAGTAATATATAATGTTTGTTATTTGGAATAGAAAATAAAAATGTTATTTTAAAAAAAAAACGCTAATTATTTATATAGAATGAAGCCTGTGTACCAAACATTAAATTTTCATCTCTCTATGCATATCACATACACAGGTCAGTAAATAAAATACTCGACCTTTTAGAATTTAGAAATAAAACCATAGAAATAGCGCATTGAACAATGGGCACTGGTCAATCAAACGCTATTTTATATTTATCATACAGTAAAAAGTAAGATGTTTGTTTTTAGTTCCTGACATGAATCGAAATACATAAATATGATAGCTCATAGCTAACCTAAAATAGAAGAAAAATAGGTCGAACCTACTCGAACAAAACTTTTCATAAATTTTAGGTACTAAATTTAAACCATATATGTATTAATTAAATTTAATCTAATCTAATTCTAATTTAATCTATTTTATTCAATTTAATATATTTATTTAGTAAAAATAACAAAAAATCATACATAAATGATTAGTAAATTATACATTGAAATTGAAAATAATTACTTTAAATTTGTTTAGCTGGCCGCAAAAACAAAAGCTTGAGCGCGGCTCAAGCTTTTGCCACTTCATTTATTTAACATATTTTTTAAAAATTGCAACAGATGAACGATTACATTCCGTTTTCAGTTTTCAGCTGAATGATACTTTTTCATCAATATCATGGGAAGTTATGGGAAAACTGTTTATATGGTTAAATGGACGATAAAATTGAATTTTTAAAAAAAATCGTTCGAGCCTTTTTTAAAGAGGCTCATCAAAATTGACTCCACTTCATCCGCACTGATGATAAACAACAGACATTTTTGGACTTGAGGACCTCAAAGCGCGTAAATTCATCAAAATAACAGTATACATCTTTAGATTGTTACTCCTCCATGTTTTATTTTTAGAATATAAATGGATATCATTATTTATCAAACATTGTTTTGTCTAAATAACTATTTAGACAAAGGGATGTTTAGTCCATTGTACATTGGGACAAAAGAATGTCACAACTTCTGTTTTTATATAGGGAGTAACAGTCTAAAGAAGTGCCAAATGGTAAAAGTAAAAATAAATTTATAAACTCACTGTATGCAGTTTCACAAATCGTAAAGTAAACAATAAGTTTTAGTAGCTGTAAGATTTGATCATTTTTGGCAATATTGCACAAAACTTCATGAGGCCACCTGGCAAACAAAACAGAAATTATAATTACCAATAATATCACGCTTCTGTTTTTAGAAGGGGAGTAACAGTCTAAAGAAAAACATTTCGTACAACCTCTTTAGATTGTTACTCCCTTTTTTATAAGGGGAGTAAGAGCCTAAGGAAGTGCCAAAATCACAATACTTTCTCTTTACAAATCTACGTTTATGTTTAAATAAAAAAAATTAAAAAAATTAGAGCGAATTCATTTATAAATGGATAATGCAGCTTTCCACCTAATTTTCCACTGGCTATCTACTAAATCACTAATTCCACGAACTTAAACTTTTTTCTAAATAATACCATTTATAAATTCGCCACGTGTCTGTATAGCTTAAACTTCTAGTCTCGGATGCCTATTACCTGCCACCCAAGCGAAAACTCTAAGTCCTTTTAGTGATAAAAACTTAATAAGTCCCTAGTGAGATCGATATCAGCTTTAAGCTCAGTTTTTGGAAGCTTAAGAGCAAACTTCCGGTCAGAAAATGTTGCTCCTAAACGAAATCTCTAGGATTTACAACGAAATTGGCAATTAAGAAATATCACTAATACATAAAGCCAGAATTTAGAGAAAAGAACATACTTCTTGCATACGAGTCCGCATGACAATGAGACATACCTTAGACCTCCCTTAGACATCCTTACCTGACCTTAGACATCCCTTAGACGCATGACATCTAATCCCTTTCTTTATAATGGGAGTAACAGCCTAAACACATTTCATTTTTTAAGAAACATTTTCATGTTTTCGCGTTAACTACCGACATAAAATAAAATAAAATCGGTAATTTATTCAAGTAATTGATAAAAGTAGATGGAAGATCATTTTTATTATTATCTCCACACCGGCCCTGCCGTGGCTTGATTACAAACGAATGAATTCAAAGGCGCCGGCCCGCCTTCTACGAATTCCTAATATGCCTTCATACTAGGTAGGTCGAGAGGGCTGGGAGTTGATGACAACCTCCTGTATATTCCTAACTCCCTGTCACACGTATACATTTTTCCGACTTTCTTCGGCCCTACGACGTGCGGTGGAGGGAGGCCCAACAGCTGGAGACAGACTTTGGACACCTCCTACACCATTCCAACTCCTTGATACACCGGGTAACGTTTTTTAGTAACGCTTTTCGAGTTATGTAGCTCAGCCTAAACATGAAAATGTCAAAAATATGCCTGACAGAAGACAATCTTAAAATGGTTTGTGATAACACAAATGGTGCTAATACGAGAAAGCAAAATTATGTAAAGTGCTGCAACAATGGGAGGCAATCCTTCAAGAAACAAGCATATAAACAGATTGACGTAATTATCGTAGTTCTCCTTAGTGTAAAGAATATATCGGAATAATTATCCTCAGCGAAAACCTAAGATCAGGAGCACACTGGAGACAAAATAAATCTCCAGACCAGTGGCGTAAATAGCGCCCCGCCACTCTCACGTCGCGGGGAGGCGCCTGCTGCATGGGGGTGCCAAAAAAATTTAGTAACCTATGATAAAAAAAAAAAAATACGTGTGGTGTCGCGGTACACCCGGTAGGAACGAAGTTCCTTACATTTTTCATTAAATATAAATTATAAGATCACACTGCTAAGTACGTATACAATGCTAACTACTTATACATGGCGGAGTTAGAAAGGAGACAAAATTAAAAGTAACGAACTGTTTGAACCTAGCAGAGTTAAGGCAAAATTAAAAGAAAATCATTATTTGTATCATTAAAGCAAGCGTCTTACTATAAATATACATTGAATATAAGAAAAAAGTTTATAGTTAAAGAGTATATGTTTATTAAAGGATGTTGGATTGAAGTAGGACTGTTTTCTACCTACCCGGCCTATTAATTTAAAATATTATAAAATATATCTCTTCCCTACTCTAAAGCTTCTGATTGAATCCGGTTGAAATTTTACATGCCTGTTTCAATTGTACAATAGACAATGTGTAAGAAGTTTTATTAAAATCGTTACACGTTTGAACGGAAGATATCGGTAAAAACGTTGTTTTCTTTATTTTAAACGTTTGGGTCCACTTTAATAAATTTAGCGATCTTTATCACTTCATAACAGTGTCGGTGTTCGTTTTACTAAAAAATATATTTAAAAAAGTTCTTTGTCTCGTTAATCATTAAATAGATGAAGTTAGAACTTTTTCTTTGATTAAGTACGTAGTATTATAATAATATACCTAATATATTAAAATAAGCGTCAGCACAGATCAATTTTACTTTTAACAAGACCGTGATTATATTTTCGATATTTACAAAACCAAGTGACATTTCGACATATAACAAAAATAAACTAGTCAAGTAACAGGCTTCCATAATAAACATTTTTCACGTCTTTTTGAAGCTTACGTTTACGCGAGCGTTGCACGTGAACGCTTAGGCGGATAACGATTTCCAACGAACTCAGCCTGGGCATTGGTAAAATGAACATGTGTACCAAATTTCAACTAACTCGGTGACCTTTTACTCAACTTATCGTCAAAGGTAGATTTCGTCCACAAGGAACTTCGTTCCACAAATAACTTAGTGGCTAACTAAGTTACATGGCTATAGCTTCAAGTATGCCAAATTTCAAGTTTCTAACTCCTCTGGAACTCACTTATAATTTTGATGTTGAGTGAGTCAGTAAATAAAAATGTCAACTTTGAAACTCTCCCCCTTTGAAAAGACATAAATATTGAGGGCTCAATTTTATATGTGTTATAAGTTACTAAAGCTTAATCTATATTTTAAATTTCAAAAGCCCATCGTTAGAGAATGCAGAGATATGAGGGTGAGAAAAACCGGGGGAATGGGTTCAAGTAAAGAAGATACACTGCAGGCTTTGGAGCATAGCCTTATCATGTTTAATAAACAAGTCAAGTTCTTCCGATAAAGTATTTGTTTGCCACTGAACCGGACTACAACCATATAAATACATCGAAAAGACCATAATTATAAAAAAAAAAGTATTTTGTCAATAAAAAATAAAATAATATTTTTTTCGAAATTTCAAAAAAGTGGTATCTTTACTTTTGGTCGAAGAATGTTCAGGAATTTTTTTTCAGATTTTTTGCACTTCACATAAGCGAGATAGAGGGGGGGGGGACACGTTTTACACCCGCTTCAAACTTGCCTACGCTCGCCCTATCAAAGTTATAACCAAAGAATTATACATTTTTGTAATCAGCTCGACGTACCCTTTCATATGATACCCCTCACGGTGTCGAAAAAAAATAGAAAATTGTTGACCCTTAAGTGTTTTTACCCTAATTTTTTTGAAAAACATTTTTTTTAAGTCGCTATATTTTTAAAATATGTGGGTAGATACAAGACATAAACATGCCAAATTTCAAGGTGATCGGACGGACGGACAGACACACGCAGGAAAATATAAGGGTCCTTGGTTTTGCCTACGGACCCTAAAAATGCTAACTTTGTTTCCGACCTTATAAAACAGTCAATCAACTAAATACCAAAAAGAAAATACTCGAATTCACTCTAAAAACCAATTTTTGTAAACTACCATAATTACCTATGACTTTGACCATGGCAATTATACTTAAATCGTTATATATAATTAGTAAAAAAAAAAAAATTCTTACATACTGAAGGAAATGTCACTCATAATTGATAATTTATCTCCTTACAAGAGATAATCAGTATAAATTGCTTACAAATAAGACGCTATAATTTCATAAATTCCTAATAAGTATGGAAAAGTAGCAATACATCTTATGTATCAGTCTAAAAACAAAGAATTACTTATGAAGAAAATTTATCTAATAGTTTAATTTTTCGTAGTAAAAAATGATTCATCTAACGTGTATATTTATACAGTTACACCATAGAATAACTAGTGGTTAAAAAATGTAAAAAAAAAAAAAAAATTAATTAATAAATATAATTCAATAAAAAACTCTATCATAGTTTCAGTTTGACCAAAAGGTGTAATTATTTCTATGATAGTATAATGAGTCTATAATTTGCAGTTCAGTTGATTATTATTTTGACTATTTTTTTCAATTTTAATTTCAAAGGTTAAACAAATTTGGTATCCAAGGTAAATTAATTCATTGAGCCAATTTATTGCCTTAATATTTATTTATTTTTTAGGTCAGTATCGTGGTGAATGAAACCTTCAAACCGTTATAAAGGTCTGAGGGGAGCCCAACCTCCGAGGCTTCGATACGAAAATGTAATTATTTATTTTTTTATTAATAACCCAATCAATTCAGACTTAATAGCTTTTCATCACTTTTACACATTTCCAAATTTTTGTATATATATATATATATATATATATATATATATATATATATATATATATATATATATACATATATATATATATATATATATATATATATATATATATATAGATAACTTATAAAATTATGGAGATTAGTCCATTTAAATCAATAAGAATAATAGCATAAATTATCACGCATTAAGGTCACTTAACTGAAATTAACTCGAAACATAATTGCTTTTAAATACATTTGTTAAAATTTAGATTTGATTATTTGTAAAAAAAGAAACTGAGGATTCTCATTATGGTCTATATATCTATGTCTATGTATAAAATATAGACCCAAATTCTCTCATTCTAGCAAAAAAATAAAAATCGTTCCGAGACAACTCAGACAAACTTTCTCATGTACTAGAGTTCATAATAACTTAGCTCAATATTTTCCATTTAAAAGTTTTCGTATTTACATTTAATTATAATTGAAAATTTAATCATAAAAATAACTTCTCCTAGGCGGGGAATCGAACCCGGCCTCTCTGTGTCCGTGTTATAAAGCAATTTTCTCAGGAATTAGATTTTTCCCGGGAAAAAGGCTTATATCGTTAGATTCGTATTTTTTATTTTGTTAAATTGTTATATGTGTTAATTGTAAAACAGTATGATTGACAGTGTGAGAGTTGTAGAAATCGACGAATCTAACAACATAGTTAGGGAATCTGACCCACTTATTACCTATATATAAAAATGTAAATACAACTTCGCAAACCCGGTATGTTTATTTTTATTATTGTTAATATGTCCGTTCTATTATAGTTTTCTTGGTTACAATGTAATATTAACCTTTTACTTATATAATCAATGTTTAATGTTACCAAACAATCTGAAAAAAAAATGTACAAATTGATGTTTTCAGGCACGTCTATGCCTCGGAGAGGGGCGAAACATAGCCAAACGTTAATGACAAAAGTGTGAACGAAACAATTTTATTCAAAAAACCATTCAACGACCCACAAAAATCCTACGTTAGATTCGTGTTTAAATGGACTACATTTTAGATTTTTTTAAATCAAAATTCGAGAAATAATTTGTTTTCACGTGTTTCCAGAGTTATTGGGGAAAAAATTAATTTCTTGATTTGCATAAGGGTATGATTTTTTTGAACATGTATGCCAAATTTTGGCAAAATCGGCCCAGCAGTTTAGGCTCTACATGCGTGCACAGCCGACAGACAGAAAGTTTTTAAAAACCACATTTTTGGACTCAGGGGGCCTCAAAACTTGTAAATCCATCAAAATCGAATTTTCGCGCCATCACAATCATTTCTCTGAGAAAGTAGAAATCATTGTTAATTGTTTTGTATATTTAATTGTGACTTATGTATTGAAATACCAATAAAGAGATGTAAATGGGTGGAATCCGGGGTTGAAATATAGCATTTGATAAAACTTTTATGAAATGTGAATTCTTGAACTATTATTGCGTACCAGTAGAACATAAGAAGAAATCCTCTGTTATTCTTTTATAAATAGTCTCAGAGAGGGTAATAAATTACTTAAAAAATACGATTTGACCTAGGTCATGTTAAATTTGCAATTGGTAAAATTTGTTTAATTATTTTACTTCAAAATCAAAATTTTCACTCGCATTTCAAACCTTCCTGAACAAATTTAGTTACGTATCTGTCTGTCGGTCTGCGTGTCCACAGTTCCTTGCTACAGGCATTACTTCTACCATTTTCTACTGATTTAGATAATTTTTCAGAGATTAACCTGGTTTGGCCATAGGTGGTCCCCTATGAGTAGATAAATGGTAGCCTAGACGCAGGCACAAACGTAAAATTCTCCAAGCGTCTATTTCTTGCAACCTAATATTCCAATATCTTTCAAATTTAGAGGATTGTGGAGGATCAAACGATAATGCCATATGAATTTTATCATGAGAGGATCAGTCGTAGCCACTGCTCATGCGCAAACGTTAGATCCTTGTCACACGCATAACTTCCACAATTTTCATCCAATTTTGATCACATTTTCAGGGATTGTGCAAGTTATGCCCTTTATAGTACCCGTATGAATGTCATTGTGATTGGATTTATAGTATCCACTGCACATGTGCAAACGTAAAAATCCGCCAATAACCAATATCTCAAGGTCTAACGAACCGATTTTGTTCAGAATTGGCGGTAGTTAGGGACAAACACATAGAAGATCCCCATCGTAGCTAGAACAGGAGAGCAGTTAGCTGTCTAGTCAAACAACATCGTGAATGTTCACAAATTGGAATGGTGACCGCAGATATTTGTTTAATTTCCCAGCTTAATATTCACCCAACATCACCTTACAAAAGGGCAGCTTCTTAAGGGAAGTGGCCATCATCAGTTCCTATAAGAACAGACCTTATAAAGGCTGAAAGCTGATTTGGCTAATATTAAGTTTGAATTTACGTGTGAAGACAGTTTTATATCGATTTATATAATTTACTAAACTGGGATTATATGATGAAATAGATTAAAAAATAGGGTACGGGGTACCTCGGAACTTTTCCTCACTTCAGAGGCCACTAAAGTGGCCTCTCCTTCTGCGAAGCCGCATTGGACGCGGTCAGAACTTGGATGGGTGACCGTTCTGAACTAACTGATTTATTATCATTCTTAAAAAAAAAACAACCTTATTTTTAATACCTATATTTTATTTAATTATTTGAAGTTTGGAGGTATTTTGACAGATGTAAACAGACTTTGACGTCATCAAAATTATCGCACTAATAAATAATTATATTCGCTTATAATTTTTAAACTTATTAATGGAATTTCATCGGGTTTTTTTATATTAGTTCCTTAATTTTTTCCAGTTCCAACAATATGCTATATGTCTAAAACATATTTATACTTTCGGTATTATCAACCGTCAAAGTTTAAAAATTCAAAAATTGATAACTTCAAAATGGCGGCCGATATAAAAATGAAATTTGGTGGGCTTGTTTGTCATACAGAGAGGTATATTCGTGCTAAATTTCAACTCGATCAGGACCATTTTTGATTTATTACGATTTTTTAAAATTTTTGCTGATTCAGCAAACTGAGTTCAAGATGGCGGAAAAAGATGATTTTCCGGGCAGCACCACTACAGGTAAGGACTAATTTCTCTGCCAAGTTTCAACTCTCTAGGTTAAATACCTTGGGCGCTACGATGATAACAGACATACACACATACATACATACACCCATGAATACATACATACAGACACACATGCATACATACATACAGACGTCATGCTAAAAAACCACTCAGGAGGTCTTAAAAATACCCAAAACGGATAATTCCGTTAAAATCTCGAAAAAAAAAAAAATGTTGGTGAAAACAATACTTTTCTTACTATAGGTAGTGAAGAAAAGTAAAAATAATGAAGTCTTAATAACAAACAGTAATGGACAAATTATTTCCACTTTTTGTAGGTCAACTATGGAATCAAAGGATGTAGTTCGTAATAGATACGGGTAGAAATTTGACAAAAAAGTAGTTTTTGTCAATATTAAACATTCAACGAAATACTAATTTAATGATTTCTGATGAAAAATGTTTTGATTTTGAGGTTGAGGATGTCAAGCAAGAAATGCTTAATGTGAAATATGCGTTTAATATATTCTTTAGTTACAATTCTGGAATTCTTTATCTGTCTGTCTGTGTTGAAATAATAGCTGAGATTCGTTAACTTCACTGTGTATTAAGAAGGTCACACGTATACATTTTTTTCATGCATGAATTAATTCATAGAAAGGTGTTTTACAACCTTACTTCTACTCGTATTTACATAATATATAAGCAGATAATATGATGATTAATAATAAATTAATCAAATAATTAATTAGCATTATAGTTAAATTATAGATCTCAATTATTATAATTTTTTACTACGTTTTTATTAGCTTAATTTCTTGTTTGTTTGTTTGTCCAGTACCAGTACAAATCTTGAAATCGATTTTTTACTAACTTCCCTAGTAGCTATACATTTGAAACTTTTAGAATAGCTCAGAACACGATGACAATACATTATTTTAATACTTTTAGCCATCTTTCAGCAGAATTTAATTAGTTTTCAGCAAATTTTGCTGTATGGAAAGTTAGTTCGGAAAAAATCCACAAGTTATTTTATTTGTTTTGACATATCCCATAGTATTTACAATCTTCATTTTGACGGGTTTCAAATTTGTGATTTTTATTAAGAGGTAAACATTGAATGACAGCGAAAAGTAAACAAAGAAATAAATTAATTGACGTGTGACACCCAGGTTTGTTTACACTTGTGTCCTAGGTATAGGCAGTGCTTGATTTCTAGAAATTGAGGTACTGGAACTACAACCTACCCTCTCCCCCTCCCCCTTATAGAAGGGGGGTCCGGGGGCCCTCCCCCGGAAAAAATTTGAAAAAAAACGTTCAAAAACAGTATATAAATTTTAGAGGTGTCTTCAGGGGTAATAAAACGAAGTTTAAATTCTTTTTCAAAGGTGATATTTCATCCCTATATTTGGGATATTCTTAAACCTTGTCGAGTTGCCTGCTGTTCCTCTCATAATAAAAAGTTAAACAAATTTAGGTACTTCCTTATAGTAAAGTAAAGTTGTCAAAAAATAAAAAGATAGGAACAGCCAGAACATAGGAACAGCCAGAAGCTGAGTGTTCGAGCTCTAGCAACTCACTCATTTTAAGCAGTTTTAGATATAAACCCACACTCAGTGCAAATCTTAGTGCCGATATTTTTTTTTTTATTTATCAGAGAGAGAGAGGCCCCGGAACGCCGTTCCTCCTCAAATCGAGCCCTGGGTATAGGTATAATTTTTCTGCATCTGTACTTCTTTACTTGTACACATTTTTCTTCTCTTACTGTCCCTACACAGGGGCATATCAATGGCACGGTTTAGATTTGGTGTTGGTGAAATCCGTTGTACAAAGATTTGTCCTTTTATAGGTTTAACATCAGCTCTCTAGATGGTTGTCATTATTATGCGAAGTAAATAAATTCGGAACTATATATTTTTTTCACTAACATTATAGGTTTATTCCAACCACACCTCAAACTAGTTTTAAACTGTACGACGCATGTGCATTAGCAAAAAACGTTCAAATGTGGTCCGATGCGCATGCGTCGGGCAGTTCCAAACCAGTTTGAAGGGTGGTTGGAACAAACCTATTATATAACAATGACAATTATGTTATCAACATTGCATATGATTCAACAGAAAATTTATATATGTAGTATATTAAAAAGTGTAATTTTTCTTCCGAGCTAACTGAAAATAACGGAAGCTAATTGATCGTTCTGAAAAACGAAAATGTTTTATGGCTCCGATTTAAAAAATTCTAAGACAGAAATCCGTTTAAGACATCAGTGAACATTTTTGGTTCCGTCAGATATCAGTTCCGTCATTTATGGTTTGTCAGTTGCTTGCGAAACAACTTACAGAGTCACAGAGGCTGAAGGGGGGCCCCTTCCGGCGGACATCTAGTTAGACTGCCAGAGAGTAGAATAGCCAAACAGATATGAAAGGGGAGACTCTACACTACAATCATCGCGTTGTAGAAAAGGAACTCTGAGATTAAGACAGATGGATGGAACAGTGGCAGATCTCATTCAATAAAAATTCTTGAATGAAGAGCGCGAGCCTTTATTGAGATGAATGGAGAAAGGTTGTTTTAGAGGCTAAACCGACACCAGGCTGTAACGCCGGACATGTAAGTAAGTAAATATAAGATTTATTTACAAATAATTATTTCTTTTTTTTTAGAGTGTAAGTGTATAAGTATTAAGTCATCTATTTCAGTGACAATTAGACGGATAAACATACAAAAACCATCTACAACTAAATTAAACCGTATTAAAGATGCTTGTAGCAAAATTAACATTAAAGATTACTTTGGGACAAAGGAATGTCACACTTCTTTTTTTATGAGGGAAGTAACAGTCTAAAGAAGAACATTTCATACCCCATTTTAGATTGTTACTCCCATCTGTTTTTTATAGGGGAGTAACAGTCTAAAGAAGTGCCAAAATTCTAATAGTAAAAATAAATTTATGAACTAACTGATATTTAGATTCGTGAGTTGTAAATTTAATAATATATGTTACAGTGCCTTTAAGATTTGACCTCTCTTGGCCAAAAAGCACAAAACTTTCGTTGCAATTCACAACTCTTTATGAAATCACCTGGCAAATAAAACAGAAATTATTAGTACCAATAATATCGGTCCGATAACTTGAACAGAAGTTTTCTCCTCTAGATGCCACTACCTGTTAAATTTTAGATTGATACCTTCTCTTTTTGGTTATCTTATTGTTTATGACTAGGTTTTTTATTGTTACCTCTATATTGGGAGCAGGCGTGGCCGTGTGAATTAAATTACTAACCACTTCTGCTCGGCCATCACTGAATCAAGGGGGGTAAGAGGTCTTGGGTTCGATCCCTCGCCGTGATGCTCTGATTTATATAGCTCACAAATGGTCACACCATAGCGCTTCGGCGGTACAATGTACAGAAGTATGATGTGTGAAGTAGCTGCAACTCTCTACAACGGGCTAGTAAAAGGACCTTAAAGATGGCATAATTGCTAGATTCCAACAAGTAGTTCGTCCTTGCTGTCTAGTAGGTACTAGGACTAGCACCTTACTAGTACTACCACCTCTAACCACCTCTACCCACCTCTAACCACCTCTACCCACCTCTAACCACCTCTAACCACCTCTAACCACCTCTAACCACTTCTAACCACCTCTAAGACTCCACGCGTCTCCCCAGACTATAGAAACAGTTTATTTTTTAAATTTGACATTTCTGTCTAAGGACCATGAAGCATATGAAGCCATCAAAATCTTAAAATCGAATTTTTGCGCCATCACAATGTTTTCTCTCTATATATTACTACTTAAATGAGAAAGTAATAATGTTCATTAAATTATTATTTATTTTTAATTAATTTATTATTATTATTTATCGCACGTTCGTAATAATTAGAATCTTATTATTATTATCTGTACAATTAAAGAGGATAATAATTGCGATCTTATTTACTAACATGAGTATTTTATATTATTACGTGCACGTATTATCTAATTGGTTTACAGAATTAATTATATTTTACTTTAATATATAGTTTCCTAATATCAATAAAGATATTTATTGACCGATTATATAATAAAAACCATTAAAAGCAGACATCGATATTGATTTCAAAAATATGTTTTATTGAGGATACATTAAAAAATACAAGGATTAACAAGGTTAAATCAGGTTTTTTGTGTTGAATATTTGAGAATTTAAAAAAAAATATATGTTATATAAGGGAAAAAATTAAATATATATTTAGGCCATGGCATACCTGATAAAAACTGTGATAGTCAAGCAGGTAACGGAATATTACATAGAAGGTGACCTTACACCGGAATAATGCGGGGTTTGCTAACAGCTGGATGGACGCTAATTACATATCTATGGAGAATTTAATCTATACCTTTTGATGGACATTCACTGACAGGATTGTTAAATGAATCATAGTATGATCATATCCTTTTAAAAAAAATAAATAAATAAAAAAAAAAAAAATACAAATACAAATATCGCGTGTATTTTTGTTTTAGAATTGTAATCTATGTCTCATTGATATTTTTTCCCTGAACATTCTATAATAATTTATTTAAGGATATCAAAGTCAAGGTTATTTTAAATGTTAATATGATAAGAAATACGAAAAAATTTAGTAAATATTTTGTTTTAAAAATTATTAAACATTATAGAATATAATTTTATCCTCACTTAGCGTACAGATTACTTAATGAGAAATATCGTCGCCGGAACGATATTTCAGTCTTCCTACACACCATACAGTTGCTTAAACGATCTGTCAGTCTTCCAACACACCATACAGTTGCTTAAACGATCTGTCAGTCTTCCTACACACCATACAGTTGCTTAAACGATCTGTCAGTCTTCCTACACACCATACAGTTGCTTAAACGATCTGTCAGTCTTCCTACACACCATACAGTTGCTTAAACGATCTGTCAGTCTTCTAACACACCATACGGTTAACAGAAAAGGTCTGCAAAACTACCCTTACCTATCTGGCAACCGTATAATGTGTAGGGACCTTAAAAGTATTAGAGTATCGTAATATTGATGCAGAGAAAAACTGTTTCCTTTGTTTATACTTCGAGTCAAGATGAACACCTTCTAATATTGAGTGAGAGCAAACACATCGGGGGTTCATAATGATCAAGACGTAGCCTTCACCGGAAAACGTAAATTATTATTATTATTATTAATATTGAAGCCTACGTATTCTTATTAACTACGCATTAGCTTTTCCTGCAGTATAATATTTTACACTATTTGATTCCACAGCCAGAGATTCAAATACATCTAAATACGCACAATATAAGAATTTGATTAAAAAACTGAAGGATTTTCCCATTTGAGTCATATAAAAATCCTACAGCTGAATTTTACGACATAATGCTGATTTTAAATTGGTGGTTATGACTGACGTATTTTGTGGCACTTTATAATAATTATGACTAGAGGTTAATTGAAAGTCACATAAAAATATTTTTACCACAATTTTATATTGTAATTAACAGACGCGTTTCGACATTTCATATTATTTCATAAGAGTGTTAAGTGATAACAAGGTAAGAGTAGAATCTCTGCTATCTACTTATTTTACAAGCATTTAATATTTAAACTAACTAGTACGTACCTCTTTATACCTTTTGCTCCTTCCTTAATTCTTATAATACATTTTAGGACAAAAACAACTTTTGTCCGATTTTTAATGTCAGTTTGTATTTTACTACGTTTTTATTAGCTTGCTTTCTTGTTTGTTTGTTTGTCCAGTACAAATCTTGCAATTGATTTTTAACTAACTTCCCGAGTAGCTAAACATTTGAAACATTTAGAATAGCTCAGAACAAGATGACAATGCATTATTTTAATACTTTTAGCTATGTTTCGTCAGAATTTAATTCGTTTTCAGCAAATTTTGCTGTATGGAAAGTTAGTTAGGAAACAATCCGCAAGTTATTTTTTTTTTTTGACATATCCCATAGTATTTCCAATCTTCATTTGGACGGGTTTCAAATTTGTCATTTTTTATTAGAGGTAAACGTTGAATGACAGCGAAAAGTAAACAAAGAAATAAATTAATTGACGTGTGACACCCAGGTTTGTTTACACTTGTGTCCTAGGTGTCGGTTTAATTTTTCTGCATCTGTACTTCTTTACTTGAACACATTTTTCTTCTCTTACTGTCCCTACAGAGGGGCATATTAATGGCACGGTTTAGATCCGTTGTACAAATATTTGTCCTTTTATAGGTTTAACATCAGCTCTCTAGATGGTTGTCATTATTATGTGAAGTAAATAAATTCGGAACTATATATGTTTTTCACAAACATTATATATATAACAATGACAATTATATTATCAACATATGATTCAACAGAAAATTTAAAAACGTTCTTTTTATCTTGTAAATTATTTGTTATATTTTCAGGATTTTTTTTCAATTCAGAGACAAAATAAAATTTGGTATTCAAAATGATTGCAACATTCAAACATGCTTCCGTTTCCTTTGGTAAGCTCGGTAAAAAAAAATACACGAAAATATATTATGTATAAATAAAAATTGAATTGAATGGCAATGAGAAGTAAACAACATTTCTGTAACCTTTAAGTTTCCATCTTTACATTAATGTAAACCTTAAAATGCAAAGAAACAAAAATTTCTTATTATTAATATTATTTAAAAATAATTTTTATGATTTATTTATTTTAATTTTATTTTGCTTTCGAGCTTACCGAAGGTAACGGTAGCTATGCGATCGTTTTCAAGAACGAAAATATTTTATGTCTCCGATTGCAAAAATTCCAAGACAGAAATCCGTTTCAGACATCAGGGAACTTTTTTGGTTTCGTGTTTGTCTGTCGGTCTGTTGCTCAATTTTTGCGAACCAACATAATATCTTAAAACTGCTCATTCTATTTTAATGAAATTAGGATGGTAGGTAATAATTAGCCCATTGTAGGTTCCATATAAGTTTCAACCTTCTGCGCTTATTTGTTTCCCTTCCACATACGCACAAACTTATATTTACACTTATAGCCTCAAAAGTACTAATATGATTTTTATGAAATTTTGATATTTTGTTGAAAGTAGCCCGCAGATAGCCCCAGATTAATTTCAACCGCCTGCGATCGTAACATTTTGCTAAATTGATACTTTAATACAAAACAATTGTGACTGATTTTAAATCGGGGGAGAAATGAAATAAATTGGATATTTAGATTTTTAAACCATAAAATCATTAAAGTTTACGATATAGGCTGCGAGGAAGCTATGCGCTCTACTAATTGGCAGAGAATTGTTATATTTAATTTAATTTTTTTCTTTTTCAATTTTTATTCTTAATTCTCAACTTATTATTTTTGATATTAAAAAAGTTTAGTTCTCACGTAGAAAGGAGTAGTCAATGATAATTCACATTTGGACAAACAATGTTACAATAATTAATTAACACTCATAACATTAATCTATTTAGTTGTGTTACTCAATATAGAAAACAAATTAATAGTGAATGCTCAACTTTGTTTAATAGGCACTTCTTTAGATTGTTAATCCCCTTATAAAAAAAAACAGAGGGAAGTAACAATCTAAAGAAGTTGCACGGAATGTTCTTCTTTAGACTGTTACTCCCCTTATAAAAACAGAAGTGAGATATTCCTTTGCCCCAAAGTACATTGGACTAAACACCCCTTTGTCTTAATAGTTATTTAGCCAAAGTCATATATATTCCAAAAATTTCAAGATAAAAAGAACTTTTTATATACTACGTTTTTAAATTTTCTGTTGAATCGTATGTAATGTTGATAATATAATTGTTATTGTTATATAATATATAATGTTTGTGGAAAAAAAATAGTTCCGAATTTATTTACTTCACATAAATGACAACCATCCAGAGAGCTGATCTTAAACCTATAAAAGGATAAATTTTTGTACAACGGATCTTTCCAACACCAAATCTAAACCGTGCCATCGATATATATGAAATAATATAATCGATAAATAATATAATCTATATTTCCGGTTTTGCTGTCATTCAATGTTTATCTATCACAAATTTGAGACCCGTCAAAATGAAGATTGCGTAAATATTGGATATGGCAAAACAAATAAAATAACTTGCGGATTTTTTCCGAACTAACTTTCCGCACAGCAAAATTAGCTGAAAACTAATTAAATTCTGCTGAAAGATGGCTAAAAGTATTAAAATAATGCATTGTCATCGTGTTCTGAGCTATGCTAAAAGTTTCAAATGTCTAGCTATTCGGGAAGTTAGTTAGAAATCGATTGCCAGATTTGTACCGGACAAACAAACAAACAAACAAACAAACAAGAATGGAAGCTAATAAAAACGTAGTAAAATACATAGAGGAGTAAAAATCTAAAGAAGTACTGTTTAATATAAATATTTGATATAAATAATTTAAAAATAGATTCCCCAATTATTTTGAGGCATAATCTGAATCAGTGCACTGGCTATTTATGCCTCAAGGCTTGGATATAGGAGGTGCGGCTCAAGGAATATGGGATAGCAAGAAATAAGCCAACCGTATAAAGAATAAGTATTTTATATATATATATATATATTTTTTTTTTAACTTATCTCTTTCATGATAATTATATTGAGGTAAGTAGTAATAATCTCTTTATTGTAGTTCATAATAATTAGTGGGTCAAATATATAACCTGTTATTTCGACTTTACGTTAACTCAATTAATTTTTCATTCAAGAACAAATATTGAATATATTTAAATTTAAATATAGACATACTTGTGAAAACCTTTATTAACGCTACTTGCGCTGAAACCTATTATTATAACTAAGATGTTATACTGGCACATGGTCATGGCAAATTGTAAATGGGTTGAATATAATAACCTGTTAGAAGCAAATCCTCATATTTGCTTCCATCAATGAACTTAATTAGAAACAAATTAAACATTTAAATAAACTAGGCATCGCGTGGCTCTATCATTGAAGCGAGCGTATTGCAATAAAATACTGAATATTGAAATTTGTTAATCATGATGAATGTCATAGTTGAAGATAAGTGGAAGAGGGTAGTGTCAGGTAGAATGGGGGTACTAGGTACAAAGCTTTACTTCCTAAACAAACCTACAGACAACACGACTATAAGAATCTTAACCAGCCGTAATAGCTTTTAAACTATTATTATAAATGTATCACTTCATTACTCAAATACTACTGCTTGAATCAAGTTGAAATTTTACATACTTGTTTCAATTGAACTTTAGACGATGTACATGAAGATTTATTAAAATCGTTACGTTAGAACGTAAGATATCGGTAAAAAGGTATAGAGAAAACCTATTTTAAACGTTTAAGTCCGCTTTAATAGTTTTAGCGATCTTTATTAATTCATAGCAGTGTCGTTGTTGGTTTTACTAAAAAATGTTCATCTCATCGAATAGGTGATGATAGAATTTTTTCCCGTCCTGAAACTCCAATTTTAAATTTGAAGCTCACGTTTACGCGAGCATTGCGCGCGAACTCTTGGGCGGATCACGCTGTCCAACTAACTTAGCCTGAGTATTAGTAAAAGATAGATTTATACCAAATTTCAACTAAATCGGTCAACTTTTACTCAAGTTATCATCGGACACGTAAACGTTACACACAGACAGACAGACAGACAGACAGACAAGATGCATATTTCGTTGAATGTAAGAAGCTCGCTTACGCTCGCTTCAATAATAAACATTAAATTGGTGAAGTATGTGCTTTCAGCAAATATAAATGGTCCATAAGCAATTTGCCAATAGGACGGTTATTCGAATCATCATAATTGGCCAAGCTTAATCAAGATGGCGATCATTTAAAAGTTTGCTACTGCTACTATACTTATGAACTATTGGCGTTTGTTTCATGACGTGAAACAAACGCCTTCATGTGCATTTTTATTTTCCAGAAATAAGATAATGAATGTTTAAGATTTTTTGCAGGGGAAAAACATTTCCTTTCTCAACAAAATATGCCACCAATTAAAAATACTCTGCCAATTAGTGTGGCACATAGCTTCCCCGCGCTCTAGTACGCAAAGAAAAGACCAGTTTAATAAATAAAAATACCTCGATAAATATTTAATAGCTTGGGTTCTAACCAACATTTTTCGCAGGAACAAAGCCTCCAACAGCGCAAAAGTTAGGGAATTATATTATTATAATACTGCGTACTTAATCCAAGAAAAAAATCCAACGATTTTAATAAAACTTCTTACACATTGTCTAAAGTACAATTAAAACAGGCATGTAAAATTTCAACCTCATACAAGCAGAAGCTTTAGAGTAGGGAAGAGGTATATTTTATAATATTTTAAATTAGTAGGCCGGGTAGGTAAAAAACAGTCCTATTTCAATCCAACATCCTTTAACAAACATACTCTTTAACTATAATAAACTCATCATGATCAACTTTTTTCTTATACTTATTCAATATATATTTATTGTAAGACGCTTGCTTTAATGATACAAATAATGTTTTTCTTTTAATTTTTCCTTAACTCTGCTAGGTACAAACAGTTACTTACTTTTAATTTTGCCTCTTTTTTAACTCCACCAAGTATAAGTAGGTAGTAGCAGTAACGTACTTAGCAGTGTGATTTTATAATTTATATTTAATGAAAAATGTAAGGAACTTCGTTCCTACCGGGTGTCCCGCGAAACCACACGGATTTTTTTTATTTTAAAACGTTAGAATTAGTCTAAAGTATTATTATAGCGGACATTAAAAAAGTTTAAAAAAATTAAAAACACTATAACATCTTCATGACGAAATATTGTTTTTCTAAAAATGACCTTGCATTATCTCATCCTCACTTACATGTCATTCACCAGAAGAGAGGAACTTTATTTTTTACAACTTTAAAATTTGGAACATAAAAACCATACATTACAAGCCAATTTGAAATAGAAGAATAACAAATATATAAAAAAAATTAAAGAGAAGACAAAACTCTTAAAAATATATAAGTTTTAAGTCAAAGCCTAATTATCAGACTATTCAAAAAAATTAGCTAATTTATGAACGATTTGGGATGAAAACGAGAAAAAAATTTACAAGGTTTCTAAATGCAGACTTCCTAGTTTAGCTGTTTAGATCCTTCGACACGTAAACTAAACGGTCATTATAATAAATACGTCAGTTATACTACATTATATTTGAATTCTCTACTTAAAAATTGAAAAAGTAATTGTTAGTTTATATAAATCAATTTATAGCGATGTAACTTGATTATAATTATACTTATAAATAATAAACAATAATTATATGGTTAAAATTATAACAAGCAATAATTATTTATGATTAAATAAAACTTGTAAAAACTGGTATTGTCTTTAAGCCTGTTCTAGATCAGACGAATAAACTCGTTAACGATTTTAGAAGATTTTAAATAGCACCATTATAATAAAATTCCCCACGAATAAGAATTGCCAACATTAGTTCTTTTTATATTTTAAGTTCTTTTTTATATCTAACATTTATGTGAAAAATGATTCCTTCCTTACCAATAAATTCTTAAATGTATTAGGATATTAACTACTATAGGCTATAAACATCTATAGGCATTCGAAGGAATAGGAAGTCTGGAATAAAATCCTTATATAATAATAAAAAAAATAGTCTGTCAATTAGTGTGGCACATAGCTTCCTCGTATCTTATTTCTTATTCGTTGTTATGCTTTTAACAACCTATTATTGTCAGATAAATTCAATTTTCCCCCGTTTTTTTTATATCTGTCAAAAATTTAATACATTTTAACATGAATAAAAGTATCAAGAGACTTGAAATTAGTCTGGTGCTATGTGTCTTCTTTTGACAAACCATCAAATTTTCATACAAATCAGATGAATATTTGTGAAGATATAGTTGTAAATAAATGTATGTTAGTGCGCATGTTGAAGAGAAACAAATGAGCGCAGATGGTTGAAACTTATATGGAACTAACAACGGGCTAATTATGACCTACCATGTAACTTTCAATGAAATCGGACACGTAGTTTTAAAAAAAAAAAAAACTATGGCCACAAAACCAAATATGTTCCCTGTCTGAAACAGATTTCTGTCTTGGATTTTTTTAAATCGGAGACACAAAAATGTTCGTTCTTCAAAACTATCACATAGCTTCCGTTACGTTTGGTAAACTCGGTAGGAAAATAAATGTGTAAAAATAATTTGTTGATAGGTACTTCTATCACATTATTTATATTTATGCCTGTTTTTTATCATAGTTTAATAATAATTTGTATAATTTATTTTTAATATATTTATAACTATAATTTAATTTTTCTATCACCCTCAAATTTTTTAATTTAATTTAAAAGCTGCTTCTCAAAGGATGTTATAATTCTTTAATATAATTGTTATAAATATAACTTGAAAACGAAATATATAATATATTCTATCTTTAAATTAAACTTAACAATATACTTATAACTTTTATTACGAGCATCTTACAACTATAATTAAGCTCAACTATAAACGGAGGAAGTTGCTTATAATGAGAGTAATTTGCGACTTGATTCCCACAAAATCACTGACATGGTCTTCTAAGGAAAACCATGTCCATGTCCTTTATAGACTTAAGTTTTACAGAATCACGCGTTGTAGAAAAGCTTGGTTGAGTTCAATCTTTATCAGACCCATATTCATTATCATCAACATTTCCAAAACATTTCTTTTCCCCCAGAAAACTACTTATATGGTTGAATTGATATTTAAATTGACTGAGTATTCATGTAAAATGGACACTAGTATAATAGGCCAAGCGTTTATACACACTACAGACTGACATTTTTTAGGAATCAGATCAACAATATTTCCGAATCTAGATTATATGGTTAAATTCGTCTGAGTATACATGTACAATGGACAGAAGTATAGGCCACGCGTTTATACAGACTACAAACTGACATGTTTTAGGAATCAGATCAACAATATTTCCGAATCTAGATTATATGGTTAAATTCGTCTGAGTATACATGTACAATGGACAGAAGTATAGGCCACGCGTTTATACAGACTACAAACTGACATGTTTTAGGAATCAGATCAACAATATTTCCGAATCTAGATTATATGGTTAAATTCGTCTGAGTATACATGTACAATGGACAGAAGTATAGGCCACGCGTTTATACAGACTACAAACTGACATGTTTTAGGAATCAGATCAACAATATTTCCGAATCTAGATTATATGGTTAAATTCGTCTGAGTATACATGTACAATGGACAGAAGTATAGGCCACGCGTTTATACAGACTACAAACTGACATGTTTTAGGAATCAGATCAACAATATTTCCGAATCTAGATTATATGGTTAAATTCGTCTGAGTATACATGTACAATGGACAGAAGTATAGGCCACGCGTTTATACAGACTACAAACTGACATGTTTTAGGAATCAGATCAACAATATTTCCGAATCTAGATTATATGGTTAAATTCGTCTGAGTATATACATGTACAATGGACAGAAATATAGGCCACGCGTTTATACAGACTACAAACTGACATGTTTTAGGAATCAGATCAACAATATTTCCGAATCTAGATTATATGGTTAAATTCGTCTGAGTATACATGTACAATGGACAGAAGTATAGGCCACGCGTTTATACAGACTACAAACTGACATGTTTTAGGAATCAGATCAACAATATTTCCGAATCTAGATTATATGGTTAAATTCGTCTGAGTATACATGTACAATGGACAGAAGTATAGGCCACGCGTTTATACAGACTACAAACTGACATGTTTTAGGAATCAGATCAACAATATTTCCGAATCTAGATTATATGGTTAAATTCGTCTGAGTATACATGTACAATGGACAGAAGTATAGGCCACGCGTTTATACAGACTACAAACTGACATGTTTTAGGAATCAGATCAACAATATTTCCGAATCTAGATTATATGGTTAAATTCGTCTGAGTATACATGTACAATGGACAGAAGTATAGGCCACGCGTTTATACAGACTACAAACTGACATGTTTTAGGAATCAGATCAACAATATTTCCGAATCTAGATTATATGGTTAAATTCGTCTGAGTATACATGTACAATGGACAGAAGTATAGGCCACGCGTTTATACAGACTACAAACTGACATGTTTTAGGAATCAGATCAACAATATTTCCGAATCTAGATTATATGGTTAAATTCGTCTGAGTATATACATGTACAATGGACAGAAATATAGGCCACGCGTTTATACAGACTACAAACTGACATGTTTTAGGAATCAGATCAACAATATTTCCGAATCTAGATTATATGGTTAAATTCGTCTGAGTATACATGTACAATGGACAGAAGTATAGGCCACGCGTTTATACAGACTACAAACTGACATGTTTTAGGAATCAGATCAACAATATTTCCGAATCTAGATTATATGGTTAAATTCGTCTGAGTATACATGTACAATGGACAGAAGTATAGGCCACGCGTTTATACAGACTACAAACTGACATGTTTTAGGAATCAGATCAACAATATTTCCGAATCTAGATTATATGGTTAAATTCGTCTGAGTATACATGTACAATGGACAGAAGTATAGGCCACGCGTTTATACAGACTACAAACTGACATGTTTTAGGAATCAGATCAACAATATTTCCGAATCTAGATTATATGGTTAAATTCGTCTGAGTATACATGTACAATGGACAGAAGTATAGGCCACGCGTTTATACAGACTACAAACTGACATGTTTTAGGAATCAGATCAACAATATTTCCGAATCTAGATTATATGGTTAAATTCGTCTGAGTATACATGTACAATGGACAGAAGTATAGGCCACGCGTTTATACAGACTACAAACTGACATGTTTTAGGAATCAGATCAACAATATTTCCGAATCTAGATTATATGGTTAAATTCGTCTGAGTATACATGTACAATGGACAGAAGTATAGGCCACGCGTTTATACAGACTACAAACTGACATGTTTTAGGAATCAGATCAACAATATTTCCGAATCTAGATTATATGGTTAAATTCGTCTGAGTATATACATGTACAATGGACAGAAATATAGGCCACGCGTTTATACAGACTACAAACTGACATGTTTTAGGAATCAGATCAACAATATTTCCGAATCTAGATTATATGGTTAAATTCGTCTGAGTATATACATGTACAATGGACAGAAATATAGGCCACGCGTTTATACAGACTACAAACTGACATGTTTTAGGAATCAGATCAACAATATTTCCGAATCTAGATTATATGGTTAAATTCGTCTGAGTATATACATGTACAATGGACAGAAATATAGGCCACGCGTTTATACAGACTACAAACTGACATGTTTTAGGAATCAGATCAACAATATTTCCGAATCTAGATTATATGGTTAAATTCGTCTGAGTATACATGTACAATGGACAGAAGTATAGGCCACGCGTTTATACAGACTACAAACTGACATGTTTTAGGAATCAGATCAACAATATTTCCGAATCTAGATTATATGGTTAAATTCGTCTGAGTATACATGTACAATGGACAGAAGTATAGGCCACGCGTTTATACAGACTACAAACTGACATGTTTTAGGAATCAGATCAACAATATTTCCGAATCTAGATTATATGGTTAAATTCGTCTGAGTATATACATGTACAATGGACAGAAATATAGGCCACGCGTTTATACAGACTACAAACTGACATGTTTTAGGAATCAGATCAACAATATTTCCGAATCTAGATTATATGGTTAAATTCGTCTGAGTATACATGTACAATGGACAGAAGTATAGGCCACGCGTTTATACAGACTACAAACTGACATGTTTTAGGAATCAGATCAACAATATTTCCGAATCTAGATTATATGGTTAAATTCGTCTGAGTATACATGTACAATGGACAGAAGTATAGGCCACGCGTTTATACAGACTACAAACTGACATGTTTTAGGAATCAGATCAACAATATTTCCGAATCTAGATTATATGGTTAAATTCGTCTGAGTATACATGTACAATGGACAGAAGTATAGGCCACGCGTTTATACAGACTACAAACTGACATGTTTTAGGAATCAGATCAACAATATTTCCGAATCTAGATTATATGGTTAAATTCGTCTGAGTATACATGTACAATGGACAGAAGTATAGGCCACGCGTTTATACAGACTACAAACTGACATGTTTTAGGAATCAGATCAACAATATTTCCGAATCTAGATTATATGGTTAAATTCGTCTGAGTATACATGTACAATGGACAGAAGTATAGGCCACGCGTTTATACAGACTACAAACTGACATGTTTTAGGAATCAGATCAACAATATTTCCGAATCTAGATTATATGGTTAAATTCGTCTGAGTATACATGTACAATGGACAGAAGTATAGGCCACGCGTTTATACAGACTACAAACTGACATGTTTTAGGAATCAGATCAACAATATTTCCGAATCTAGATTATATGGTTAAATTCGTCTGAGTATATACATGTACAATGGACAGAAATATAGGCCACGCGTTTATACAGACTACAAACTGACATGTTTTAGGAATCAGATCAACAATATTTCCGAATCTAGATTATATGGTTAAATTCGTCTGAGTATATACATGTACAATGGACAGAAATATAGGCCACGCGTTTATACAGACTACAAACTGACATGTTTTAGGAATCAGATCAACAATATTTCCGAATCTAGATTATATGGTTAAATTCGTCTGAGTATATACATGTACAATGGACAGAAATATAGGCCACGCGTTTATACAGACTACAAACTGACATGTTTTAGGAATCAGATCAACAATATTTCCGAATCTAGATTATATGGTTAAATTCGTCTGAGTATACATGTACAATGGACAGAAGTATAGGCCACGCGTTTATACAGACTACAAACTGACATGTTTTAGGAATCAGATCAACAATATTTCCGAATCTAGATTATATGGTTAAATTCGTCTGAGTATATACATGTACAATGGACAGAAATATAGGCCACGCGTTTATACAGACTACAAACTGACATGTTTTAGGAATCAGATCAACAATATTTCCGAATCTAGATTATATGGTTAAATTCGTCTGAGTATATACATGTACAATGGACAGAAATATAGGCCACGCGTTTATACAGACTACAAACTGACATGTTTTAGGAATCAGATCAACAATATTTCCGAATCTAGATTATATGGTTAAATTCGTCTGAGTATATACATGTACAATGGACAGAAATATAGGCCACGCGTTTATACAGACTACAAACTGACATGTTTTAGGAATCAGATCAACAATATTTCCGAATCTAGATTATATGGTTAAATTCGTCTGAGTATACATGTACAATGGACAGAAGTATAGGCCACGCGTTTATACAGACTACAAACTGACATGTTTTAGGAATCAGATCAACAATATTTCCGAATCTAGATTATATGGTTAAATTCGTCTGAGTATACATGTACAATGGACAGAAATATAGGCCACGCGTTTATACAGACTACAAACTGACATGTTTTAGGAATCAGATCAACAATATTTCCGAATCTAGATTATATGGTTAAATTCGTCTGAGTATACATGTACAATGGACAGAAATATAGGCCACGCGTTTATACAGACTACAAACTGACATGTTTTAGGAATCAGATCAACAATATTTCCGAATCTAGATTATATGGTTAAATTCGTCTGAGTATACATGTACAATGGACAGAAATATAGGCCACGCGTTTATACAGACTACAAACTGACATGTTTTAGGAATCAGATCAACAATATTTCCGAATCTAGATTATATGGTTAAATTCGTCTGAGTATACATGTACAATGGACAGAAATATAGGCCACGCGTTTATACAGACTACAAACTGACATGTTTTAGGAATCAGATCAACAATATTTCCGAATCTAGATTATATGGTTAAATTCGTCTGAGTATACATGTACAATGGACAGAAATATAGGCCACGCGTTTATACAGACTACAAACTGACATGTTTTAGGAATCAGATCAACAATATTTCCGAATCTAGATTATATGGTTAAATTCGTCTGAGTATACATGTACAATGGACAGAAGTATAGGCCACGCGTTTATACAGACTACAAACTGACATGTTTTAGGAATCAGATCAACAATATTTCCGAATCTAGATTATATGGTTAAATTCGTCTGAGTATACATGTACAATGGACAGAAGTATAGGCCACGCGTTTATACAGACTACAAACTGACATGTTTTAGGAATCAGATCAACAATATTTCCGAATCTAGATTATATGGTTAAATTCGTCTGAGTATACATGTACAATGGACAGAAGTATAGGCCACGCGTTTATACAGACTACAAACTGACATGTTTTAGGAATCAGATCAACAATATTTCCGAATCTAGATTATATGGTTAAATTCGTCTGAGTATATACATGTACAATGGACAGAAATATAGGCCACGCGTTTATACAGACTACAAACTGACATGTTTTAGGAATCAGATCAACAATATTTCCGAATCTAGATTATATGGTTAAATTCGTCTGAGTATATACATGTACAATGGACAGAAATATAGGCCACGCGTTTATACAGACTACAAACTGACATGTTTTAGGAATCAGATCAACAATATTTCCGAATCTAGATTATATGGTTAAATTCGTCTGAGTATATACATGTACAATGGACAGAAATATAGGCCACGCGTTTATACAGACTACAAACTGACATGTTTTAGGAATCAGATCAACAATATTTCCGAATCTAGATTATATGGTTAAATTCGTCTGAGTATACATGTACAATGGACAGAAGTATAGGCCACGCGTTTATACAGACTACAAACTGACATGTTTTAGGAATCAGATCAACAATATTTCCGAATCTAGATTATATGGTTAAATTCGTCTGAGTATATACATGTACAATGGACAGAAATATAGGCCACGCGTTTATACAGACTACAAACTGACATGTTTTAGGAATCAGATCAACAATATTTCCGAATCTAGATTATATGGTTAAATTCGTCTGAGTATATACATGTACAATGGACAGAAATATAGGCCACGCGTTTATACAGACTACAAACTGACATGTTTTAGGAATCAGATCAACAATATTTCCGAATCTAGATTATATGGTTAAATTCGTCTGAGTATATACATGTACAATGGACAGAAATATAGGCCACGCGTTTATACAGACTACAAACTGACATGTTTTAGGAATCAGATCAACAATATTTCCGAATCTAGATTATATGGTTAAATTCGTCTGAGTATACATGTACAATGGACAGAAGTATAGGCCACGCGTTTATACAGACTACAAACTGACATGTTTTAGGAATCAGATCAACAATATTTCCGAATCTAGATTATATGGTTAAATTCGTCTGAGTATACATGTACAATGGACAGAAATATAGGCCACGCGTTTATACAGACTACAAACTGACATGTTTTAGGAATCAGATCAACAATATTTCCGAATCTAGATTATATGGTTAAATTCGTCTGAGTATACATGTACAATGGACAGAAATATAGGCCACGCGTTTATACAGACTACAAACTGACATGTTTTAGGAATCAGATCAACAATATTTCCGAATCTAGATTATATGGTTAAATTCGTCTGAGTATACATGTACAATGGACAGAAATATAGGCCACGCGTTTATACAGACTACAAACTGACATGTTTTAGGAATCAGATCAACAATATTTCCGAATCTAGATTATATGGTTAAATTCGTCTGAGTATACATGTACAATGGACAGAAGTATAGGCCACGCGTTTATACAGACTACAAACTGACATGTTTTAGGAATCAGATCAACAATATTTCCGAATCTAGATTATATGGTTAAATTCGTCTGAGTATACATGTACAATGGACAGAAATATAGGCCACGCGTTTATACAGACTACAAACTGACATGTTTTAGGAATCAGATCAACAATATTTCCGAATCTAGATTATATGGTTAAATTCGTCTGAGTATACATGTACAATGGACAGAAATATAGGCCACGCGTTTATACAGACTACAAACTGACATGTTTTAGGAATCAGATCAACAATATTTCCGAATCTAGATTATATGGTTAAATTCGTCTGAGTATACATGTACAATGGACAGAAATATAGGCCACGCGTTTATACAGACTACAAACTGACATGTTTTAGGAATCAGATCAACAATATTTCCGAATCTAGATTATATGGTTAAATTCGTCTGAGTATACATGTACAATGGACAGAAATATAGGCCACGCGTTTATACAGACTACAAACTGACATGTTTTAGGAATCAGATCAACAATATTTCCGAATCTAGATTATATGGTTAAATTCGTCTGAGTATACATGTACAATGGACAGAAATATAGGCCACGCGTTTATACAGACTACAAACTGACATGTTTTAGGAATCAGATCAACAATATTTCCGAATCTAGATTATATGGTTAAATTCGTCTGAGTATACATGTACAATGGACAGAAATATAGGCCACGCGTTTATACAGACTACAAACTGACATGTTTTAGGAATCAGATCAACAATATTTCCGAATCTAGATTATATGGTTAAATTCGTCTGAGTATACATGTACAATGGACAGAAATATAGGCCACGCGTTTATACAGACTACAAACTGACATGTTTTAGGAATCAGATCAACAATATTTCCGAATCTAGATTATATGGTTAAATTCGTCTGAGTATACATGTACAATGGACAGAAATATAGGCCACGCGTTTATACAGACTACAAACTGACATGTTTTAGGAATCAGATCAACAATATTTCCGAATCTAGATTATATGGTTAAATTCGTCTGAGTATACATGTACAATGGACAGAAATATAGGCCACGCGTTTATACAGACTACAAACTGACATGTTTTAGGAATCAGATCAACAATATTTCCGAATCTAGATTATATGGTTAAATTCGTCTGAGTATACATGTACAATGGACAGAAGTATAGGCCACGCGTTTATACAGACTACAAACTGACATGTTTTAGGAATCAGATCAACAATATTTCCGAATCTAGATTATATGGTTAAATTCGTCTGAGTATACATGTACAATGGACAGAAGTATAGGCCACGCGTTTATACAGACTACAAACTGACATGTTTTAGGAATCAGATCAACAATATTTCCGAATCTAGATTATATGGTTAAATTCGTCTGAGTATACATGTACAATGGACAGAAGTATAGGCCACGCGTTTATACAGACTACAAACTGACATGTTTTAGGAATCAGATCAACAATATTTCCGAATCTAGATTATATGGTTAAATTCGTCTGAGTATACATGTACAATGGACAGAAATATAGGCCACGCGTTTATACAGACTACAAACTGACATGTTTTAGGAATCAGATCAACAATATTTCCGAATCTAGATTATATGGTTAAATTCGTCTGAGTATACATGTACAATGGACAGAAATATAGGCCACGCGTTTATACAGACTACAAACTGACATGTTTTAGGAATCAGATCAACAATATTTCCGAATCTAGATTATATGGTTAAATTCGTCTGAGTATATACATGTACAATGGACAGAAATATAGGCCACGCGTTTATACAGACTACAAACTGACATGTTTTAGGAATCAGATCAACAATATTTCCGAATCTAGATTATATGGTTAAATTCGTCTGAGTATATACATGTACAATGGACAGAAATATAGGCCACGCGTTTATACAGACTACAGACTGACATGTTTTAGGAATCAGATCAACAATATTTCCGAATCTAGATTATATGGTTAAATTCGTCTGAGTATATACATGTACAATGGACAGAAGTATAGGCCACGCGTTTATACAGACTACAAACTGACATGTTTTAGGAATCAGATCAACAATATTTCCGAATCTAGATTATATGGTTAAATTCGTCTGAGTATACATGTACAATGGACAGAAATATAGGCCACGCGTTTATACAGACTACAAACTGACATGTTTTAGGAATCAGATCAACAATATTTCCGAATCTAGATTATATGGTTAAATTCGTCTGAGTATACATGTACAATGGACAGAAATATAGGCCACGCGTTTATACAGACTACAAACTGACATGTTTTAGGAATCAGATCAACAATATTTCCGAATCTAGATTATATGGTTAAATTCGTCTGAGTATATACATGTACAATGGACAGAAATATAGGCCACGCGTTTATACAGACTACAAACTGACATGTTTTAGGAATCAGATCAACAATATTTCCGAATCTAGATTATATGGTTAAATTCGTCTGAGTATATACATGTACAATGGACAGAAATATAGGCCACGCGTTTATACAGACTACAAACTGACATGTTTTAGGAATCAGATCAACAATATTTCCGAATCTAGATTATATGGTTAAATTCGTCTGAGTATATACATGTACAATGGACAGAAATATAGGCCACGCGTTTATACAGACTACAAACTGACATGTTTTAGGAATCAGATCAACAATATTTCCGAATCTAGATTATATGGTTAAATTCGTCTGAGTATATACATGTACAATGGACAGAAATATAGGCCACGCGTTTATACAGACTACAAACTGACATGTTTTAGGAATCAGATCAACAATATTTCCGAATCTAGATTATATGGTTAAATTCGTCTGAGTATATACATGTACAATGGACAGAAATATAGGCCACGCGTTTATACAGACTACAAACTGACATGTTTTAGGAATCAGATCAACAATATTTCCGAATCTAGATTATATGGTTAAATTCGTCTGAGTATATACATGTACAATGGACAGAAATATAGGCCACGCGTTTATACAGACTACAGACAGACATTTTTTAACAATAATTTTTTCTGGACTCAGAGGACCTTAAAACATATAAATCCATCCAAATCTTAGAATCATTATTGTATCTTCACAATACGTTATATAAATATCTCTAAATACCTCTAATCACCACTAACCACCTATAACCACCTCTAGCCACCTCTAATAACCTCTAACCACCTCTAACAACCTCTAACCACCTCTAACCACCTTTAACAACCTTTAACCACCTCTAACCACCTTTAACAACCTCTAACCCCCTCTAAAAACCTCTAACCACCTCTAACAACCTCTAACCACCTCTAACCACCTTTAACAACCTCTAACCACCTCTAAAAACCTCTAACCACCTCTAACTACCTCTAAAAACCTCTAACCCCCTCTAACAACCTCTAACCGCCTCTAACAACCTCAAAAAACCTCTACCCACCTCTAACAACTTCTAACAACCTCTAACCACCTCTAACCAACTCTAACAACCTCCAACCACTTCTAACAATCTCTAACCACCACTTGACATCTCTAACCACCACTAAATACTTCTAACCACCTCTAAACACCACTAACATCTCTAACCACCATTAACAAGATCAATTTTTATGTTTGACAATTTGTTACATATTATTTCTAATCCTGATCACCTTGTATTAAAGCAATATACTTAGTAGAAACTTTGTCTAATAAAACATTAATATGCATTGTATATATGAAACAAAGGTCATTAATATAATACAGAATAAAATAAAAGATACCTTAAAAGGTAATGTTAATTTTATATGTATAAATTGTAATTTTATTAATTAGTTTTTATGTAATATTTATTCCTTCGGAGCTTATCAAAGGTAACGTTGATTTTTTTAAAGAACGAATTATTTTTGTCTCTAAACTTTAAATTTCCTCGCTTAAAATGCGTTTCAGATATTAGGGAATGTTTTTAGTCTCCTGTGTGTTTGTTGGTTTGCTTTCTCTGACAGTCTGTCACTATCATTTTTTGCTTCAGTCCATATTTAAAAAAAAAAAAAAAATACTTATCTGATTCCATTGCAATTTAGAAAGATTCAATTAATTTTACCCTCTCTTATATTAATTTCATTATTTATTTCTCAAAAACGGTTCCAACGATTGATATACATAATTTAAAAATCTTATCGCTTTCCTAGAAACAATCTAATTTTTGTGATATTAAATAAAAATAAATGTGTTCCGCTGGTATTCGAAACAGGTCCATACAAAAACCTTTTAAATTTCAACGAAATTGCATTATTTCTTTTTAAATAATATATTTTGAAATTTAAAATTAACATCACTAAGCATATGAAAAAGTATTGTTGTTACAAAATATGCGCAAAGTTTATCCTCTAAACACTCACTGACTATTTATATTTTAAATTATATATCTTATTATACTTCATTTTATATCGAAGCAACCACTCATCTAGCGACAATGTGTGACGAAGATATGTGCCATACTATTTAGCTAACAATTTATAAAGTATATTATGCAAGAAAATAGAAAGTTTAAATAAATAAGAATAATAAGGAAGGGAACAGTTGCTCACGTGATTTTTATTCCTTCCTTATTGCTACCACATAAGGAAAACCTATTTGAGGCGTAATTACAAACTTCAATAAAGAATAAGGGATAAAGATGACGTGAACAAAAGTTGCTCACGTCATCTTTATCCCTTCCTCATAGCTACTAAATGAGGTAACACTATTTGAGGCGTAATCACAAACATCAATAAAGAAAAAGGGATAAAGATGACGTGAACAAAAGTTGCTCACGTCATCTTTATCCCTTCCTCATAGCTACTACATGAGACAATACAATTTAAGGCGTAAACACAAACAAAAATCAGTGGTTCAATTTGTGGTGGAAGAGTATATTTTATCTATTTTTCTTTCTTTCTCTTAATAATAACATTAACTGAATGAAACTCTCGAAGTTGTGAACTCATTAAACGTTCGACTGTTATGTAAAAACTATTTTAAGTGTTTACCTTATTTATAAAAGCAAAAATGTGTCAAAAAAACTGAGGTCAATGAACCATAAACTAAATGATGTGGCATTAAATGATAAGTTAAAATAAATAGATCAATAATATTAATACATTAATATTCAGGGTAATGGTAGCATTTGATTGAGTGTTACAATCAAATATTTATTAATTTCATTAGAGAAATCAATTAAATTAATTCCTAAGTTCAACGTCCATTTAACAATGTACATAACATTGAGATTAATATATGTTACATAACACACACATACTATATAATATACGTGTGTGCAAATATATAAAATAAATATGTAGTACAACATTGATTAATAATATCAAAACCATCATAATATAAACAATAAAGGCGAACAATCAAATATATATATATATATATATATATATATATATATATATATATATATATATATATATATATATATATATATATATATAATTTATTAAATAAATATTTCACATAAAAATATATGGTTTCCTTTTCATTCATAAATCATTTTAATACCTATCTAGTGTTAATGGATTAATTGGATATACAATAAAGTCATAGTATTATATTAATTAGTGGTATTTTTATTATTTTTTTTATTTTTTATTTTTTTTATTATTTATTTTACAATTGAATTATAATTTATCAAGCAAGTACATCAAAGTAATTAACAAGTTATATTATATCTCTTATAATATATTATTATTATTTTTTAATTTAGTGTTTATTTGTACGTGAGACCCCGTTACACATCGTGGTATGAAGGTGAGAGAAATATGAACGTACTAATTATTACAACGACTAAGGACGCGAGATTGTTTTCTATGACTAAAAGGGAAGTATTTATTTATAATGTATAATATATGCAGTTACATTATGTAATAGTAACAAATGTTAAGACTCCTAAAGGTCATTTTATATTATAACTATTGTATGTCTACGAAATGAACAAAAAAAATTAATTATTTATTCTATATCTACGAAAAAAAAAATACATTTCTAGGAATATTTAATTTACAATTAGATTTATAATTAAAACAATTATAATATCCAGGAATTCAGATATTCTTATTTTAATTCAGAATGAATTGAATAAACCACCAATCTCTTATTTTAATAAATAAACGCAATGTCTGTCTGTTAGTCTGCCATTAAAGCTAATTTTTTCCGTACGATGTTTGTGGTAATTGATTCAGATAATATTACTCGTAAAAATGTTTGAAAATTTCCTTGAGAATATCAATTTAAATTCATATTTTTACTTTCTAAATTGCATTCTTATATATTCTAAAATAATGTACAAATACAGTAAAATGATGGTCCAATAAACTCAAAGAATTTTTTATCTACTCACGGCAGCAAAATTAAGCATTACTTAACTGTTTTTAGGCTGGGAAGTACTATTTCGCTGATTTCTCATTAAATTATTAAAAACAGGCAGGAAAGTAGTTAAAACAGTCAGGTAAATACTTTTATCTCCAGAAGGGAAAAAAAGTTATGATTTTGAATTAGTTTAGAGGGACTAAAACAGGTCTTTTCATCCCTGAACTCAAATAGTAGGGAGAAAAAGTAAAAGTATGGCAAAAAAGTAAAGTAGGGCAAAAAAGTAAAGATTGCAACTTAATTATTTTATAAATAGTAGAAAATTAATGGCTCATGTAATGAAGTTGTTGAAATCAGGTTGGCGGCACTGTGCTTTTTTGACCATGTTTATCATTGTTTACAACATTATAAGCTGCATCTAAATAACCTTCTATTTGAGTTTAATTCCAATTCTTATTTGTTTTTAATATTGAATCTCTTATATCTGCTATTAAAAGTTCCAATAATTATTGTTATTTATTAAAATAATAAATAAAAACTGTGCTATGGACGAAAATGTGCATTTTCTTCCTACTGGAGATAAAATATTGTATGTACCTCGTGAGTAAAGTGTCATTATTCCCCTCGCGATAATTATCTCCCTCGGCTGCGCCTCGGGAGCTAATTAGAGTTATTCCCTCGGCTGTGCCTCGGGAATTAAAGAGTCTACTTCCCTCGGCTTCGCCTCGGGATTTAGGGACCATGGTTCCTTCGGCTTCGCCTCAAGAACCAACTTTTTCGCTCAGGGAATAATGGCTTACTTTACTCCCTAGGTGCATAAATTACTATCTCTGCCTAGGCATGGAAATATTTCCCTGCCTAGGTAGAGAAAGTAACAGTGTTTACCACTGTGTGTTTACCTCTGATTTTGTTTGTGTTTAGATTTATTTTAATCAGTATTATTTTAATTTAGTTCCATACTTGTTTTATTACAAAGCAGTGTCATATTATTTATGTATTAATAATATTATTATTATTTAAAAGTTTAAAAATGATAAACTGAAAAAGAATTTTAATTATTAGGTCTTTAAATAATTAATCTCGAGTAAGAAGTGGCAACACTGGAGCACGACTTGTTTTGGTTAGAGTTTGTTGACAATTCATCTCAAACTAACTCTTACCTAAGCTTCCATTTTTTATCTGCATAGCGTGAGTAGATAAAATATTGTATGCAACAAGGCAGCAAAGAAAACATTTCTGCCTCGTTTATTTATTGCCTCAGTCAAATATTGAGCTGCAATTCAACGTTATTGAACTGCACCTCTTTTATAAGTCGCTATCACACAGTGGATTTTATAAAAACACTAGCTGACCCGGCAAACGTTGTTTTGCCATATAAAATATTTCTAGAGAATAATTTCCATATTTGCTATCACTAATTATGATAATTTAAAAAAATCAATATCAATCTCTAAATGCAATGGATTGTATGATATTATATTTAATAATTTGATCATAATAATTATTATTTATAAATTTAAAATTTTCCTGGGTGAGAAGTGACGCCGGTAGACGCCTGGCGGGGATAACTGATGGATTGATAATTGATCAGTTATCCACCACTGAGAGTTGAAGATTATTAAAGTACAAATATGGCTTTTAAAAAATGGGGGTTGGTGGTAAAAAGGTAAAATTTTAAGATTATAAATATTTTTTAATGCCAAATATTAAAAAATGTTGTCCAAAAAATATGGGAAAGCTTATTGTGTGAGAATGATATAATAATAAAAAAAATAAAATTAAAAAATGTTGTCCAAAAAATAAAAAAATCAGGTGGCCCACTCTTATCACTTAGGGCTATAAAAAATAGTTTATCTACGATTGATACGAAATATAAACATTATATTCTGTTTAGATGCGTAGAAAGTGATTATTTACGTACTTGCATTCATTGCGCATGCGCGTCTCATGGTTCTAAAGAATTCCTCTTCTTTACCACGCTAGCGCGGTAAAGAAGAGGAATTCTTCAGCTTTACGCACGATTAGCGAGTTTGTTTACATTTAACAAAACTAATTTGCTGTTCTTTTATTAAAGTAACTGTTTATATCAAGTTTTTAGTGAAAAACAATGAATGAATCAAGTGGCTTTGACGAAACTGTAGAGAATAATACTCCTCCAGAAATAATTAATTCGGCAAAAAATACAACTCAAGATCAATGCCATCTTTATCAAGAGAAGAGATACGAACTTACATACAGCAAGTTTATTTTTTTCTGTATTTATTATTTAAATCTAACAATCGTAGATAAAGTACGGTACGCAACTCGTGGGAAAACGCCATTTGGAATTGCTCGTGTGGTTTTACTACCCTCGCTGTCGTTCGGGTGCAAACTCCACACTCGCATGCAAAATGCTACTTTCCACACTCGACGCGTAATGTACTATTACGACCTATTCTCAGACCTACCGAATGTACACAAAAATTTCTGTTCTTGCCTGACCCGGCAAACGTTGCTTTGCCGTAGGTATTAATGATTTCTATTGCATATTTTGGAAGTTAATTAAAAATAACTAACTCATTGTAAGTGTGAGGGGATGTGGTATATGACTGAAAGAGGAATGGAGCGCTATGGACGATGAGGCCTATCAAAATAGTGAGAAAGCTTATTGTGTGAGAATGATATGAGACCGGCTTCGTTCACATCCCTACTCAGAACTGTTTGCTGGGTGAAAAGTGAACCCGGAAGACGCCTAGCGGGGATAACTGATCGATTGATAATAATAATTACAATAACCGAGAAATTAATTAAATAACCGAAAATCAAATTATAATTATTAACAACTACGGGAAACAGACAGAGAAAAATACACTCCAGCGCTGGAGTGTATTTTTCTCTGTCTGTTTCCCGTAGTTGATAATAATTATAATTTGATTTAAATTAAAATTTAATCTTTCCGTAGTATGAATACTACCAAAATCGTAAAATATGAATTTAAATAACCGAGCAAACAGCAATAATTTTTACATTTTTGTCTAATTGTTATCTATTGTTACCTAATTGTTATCTCATTGTTATTATTAGTTTTGTTATTTAATTGTTAATTTAAATTTTGAATATTAATTTGATTATTTATTTATTCTCTTTCATAGTTATTTATTGATTTTTAATCCTTTGCTGTTTCTTAGATGTATTAAGTAGCTTTTTTCTAGTAATTTATTAGTACTTTTATGGAAATTTTTTGTTAATTCATTTATGTATTTTATGTACATGTTTATTCAAGAGTGCCTCTCCTATGGCCCTGCTTTCAGAGGACTCTTTTTTTTTAAAAAAATAAAAATAATAAATAAATAAAAATTGATTAGTTATCGATCACTGAGAGTTAAAGATTATTACAGTTATAATATCACTATTAAAAAATGGAGGTTGGTTGGAGGTAGAAGGGTGAAAATTAAGGGTTATATGTAAACTCCCCGTCAAAATTAACGCACTACTTTTATATGCTCACACAAAAGTCGTTCAATTAGGATCTTTTTTCTATTGTTTTCATCTCGGGCAGACCTATTTCGCCTCTGTCGATCATATCCACTCCTGGAACCGCCGAAAAGCTCTGAGATTGTAGTGAGATGCACTCTTAGTTGACCACCAATCTTTGAGAAAAGCCTTTCTTAACCCATCACTACGGGTTTATTCGCTTTCTCCATAGTTAAATTAGGAGGTCTATTCTTGTTGACACAACCAAACATCTGTATTATGAATAACTACGTGAGAGCTCTCATTTAATCAACTGCAAATAACAATGAATCATTTATGATGATGATTAAATATAATTAATTTCGGTATATAATTAATGATGATGATTAAATATGATTAACGATGATAATTACATATGAGATGATGATTAATGATGATTATTAATGAATCATTAAACATCAGTATAAATTAGAGATAGTCCAAAAAGAGAAATATAAAGGTGGTGCGTTAATTTTGGGAGTGTATTTTTAATCCACTGAGTGTGGAAGATTATTACAGTACTAATATCGCTATTAAAAATGGAGGTTGGCGGTAAAAATTTAGTATAACGGTGGTAAAAAAAAGGGTAAAAATTTAGGGTTATAAGCATTTTTTAATGCCAAATAATAAAAAATTAAATTAAAACATTTTGTCCAAAAAATAAAAACTCATTTTTGTTTTGGGGGGGGGGGCCTTATCACTTAGGGGTGGTAAAAGGGTAAACATTAAGGGTTATAAGTATTTTTTAATGCCAAATCATAAAAAAAATATTAAAACAATTTGTTCAAAATAGAGATTTTTTTTGGGGGGGGGGGGGGGGGGGGCACTCATCACTTAGGGGTGGTAAAAAGGTAAAAATTTAGGGTTATAAGTAGTTTTTAATGCCAAATCATAAAAAATAAAAAAATTAAAAATGTTGTCCAAAAAATTAAGAAAATTAATTTTTGGGGGGGCCCCCTCATCACTGAGAGGTGGTAGAAAGATAAAAATTTAGGGTTATTAGTATTTTTTAATGCCAAATCATAAAAAAATAAAATAAAAAATGTTTGTCCAAAAAATCAAAAAATAAAATTTCGGGGGGGCCCCCCTTATCACTTAGGGGCATAAAAAATAGATAACATCCTATTCTCAGACCTACCGATCAGTACAAAAAAGAAATCATCAAAATCGGTCAAGCCGTTTCGGAGGAGTTCGGGATCAAACACCGTGGCCGAGAATTTTATATATATAGATTTCAAACTATAAATCAACATTAAATTAAAAATTAAAAACAGTTAAAGGCTGCTAAGCTATAAATTTGGATTCAATTAAATATTAATAAAATTAAATTAAAAAAAAAATCAATTTCAATATCAAAACCGGTTAAAATAGCTGTTAGTATTTGTTCAGTATAAAGTAAGAAGATGATTGACATTGAAAAGACTTCAGACAATGGTTTTAAATATAATATCGAGCAAAAGAAAAATACATATAATTAAAGGATAATATGAGATTTATTCTAATGAGGTATTTATATTTCGATCGAAGCAAGAAATAATTGAATTGATACAGATGTCATTCTGGACCAGTCTCCCCAGCAAATGAACGCAACCAGACTGGTCCATAGAACCTGTTTTAGTCTTGTTTTATGAATGGGCCATCTTAAGTCCTAAGTGTTATATTTCCTAATAAAAAAAAAAAAAAAAATCGAACCTTATGTCAAATTATACATATGTATATTTTATTGTCTTGGATTCACACGAAAACAAAAGTAGTTTTTGTATAATTTTTTTTATTTTATTTCATATTAGATTCTTTTATTTAGTTGCAAGGCCTGTGTGACTTTATTGGTATGCGAAGTTTTTTTTTAATAAAAAATAAATTGAAGTGTAATAAATATTGAAGTATTCGAAGGATTTTTAAAATAAATTTTAATTATTTAAGTATATTAAGATATTTGATTTGCATAAGTTGTTAGCCTCGTCACCAACTTTTTTTTTCTTTTTTTTAGGGTTTCGTTGATAAAACCAATAAGAGAAACCCTTAAAGTTTCGTTCCTGTGTCTGTCTGTCTGTCACTCTGTTACGGTACCAATAACTATTGAATCAAAAGAGATGCAAACATGAAACTTTGCAGTATTAAATATCGTTTTAACGCCCACACAGGAAAAATATAGCAAACTCAAAATTATCAGCTGTTCAAATCCAAAATGGTGAATAACTCATGTCGAGAGATTTTTTTTTTTTTTTTAATTTTGAGTGGGGTATAAAATGAAAGCTACTAATGAGTAGATTACAAATATATATAAATATTATAAAAATATAATTTCTTATGGCATTTATAAGTCAAAATATATAAAAAAAAGCCCCCTCCCCCCAAACTACCATATAAAGGCTATTCCTAAAATTTTGAAATAATTCACGCTAATACCTTAAGGTAGGCCGATGAAAATTTCCGAAAAAAATTTAATTTATCATTTTCTTTTATTGATTGTCCCCTTTAATATAAATATTCTTATCTTTTGTGTCTTCAGGGGTTTTTTTAATTAATTAAAATTAATAAAAAAGAAAGCTAACAATTTGCTTTTTTTAATATATTAATATTTATTTGGTGATATTTCATCTCCTATTTGAGACATTTTCAAAACCTGAAAAATTTACGATTTAAAATTACATTAGATCTTTTACAGTAAAGTGGTGTTTAGTGATATATTACTAGATCAGTAATAATTTAATTTTTGACTTATTTTATATAAATAAAACTAACACAAATAAAATTTCAGGTATGTAATTGACTAAAATATTCATTACTCAGCATGACCATTTTAATATAATTTATAGTTAATTCAATTCTATATATATAATTTTATTTTTATTATAGTTTAAAGTATCTAATAATTGTAAAAGATCTAATGTAATTTTAAATTGTAAATTTTTAAGGTTTCGAAAATGTCTCAAATAGGAGATGAAATATCACCAAATAAATATTAATATATTAAAAAAAGCAAATTGTTAGCTTTCTTTTTTATTAATTTTAATTTAAAAAAACCCCTGAAGACACAAAAGATAAGAATATTTAATTTATCATTTATTTATTATTGATAAAAAAAATTGTGACCCTCCTGGAGATCGAACCAGGAACCCCTTCCTCTAGTAAGTAACACGTAAAAATATTTCAATTCTCTGCTGTTATACTAGAAATATAGTTTGCTGGGTTATGAAAAAAATAAGAATAGCAATTTGATCTGATTAACTGGGAATCTAATATGGCGCGTAATTTATGTCATAATAAATGTTTTGAATTTTGAGTGGGGTATAAAATGAAAGGCATTCAAGAGTAAGATTACAAAAATATATAACACTTGTAGAAAGTGTTTAATATTCCCCGCCATTTTGTCAAAAATCATCAACATTTTTCGTCCCCCCCCCCCCTCCCCTCCCCTTACTCCTGAATGTTGATTCACAAAAATTAAACTACAGACAGACAGACAGAATCAGACCAAAAATATTCCCTAGTTTGAAACGAATTTCTCCCTTGGAATTTTTGGAATCAGAGCAAAATTAAAAGAACGCAAACGGTTGAAATTAATCTGGGGCTATACTTTTGACAAACAATCCACGCTACATAAAAATCAGATGTGAGTACTTTTGAAGATAATGGTGTATATATGTACGTATGTGCGCATGTGCGAAAGAAAACGGAATGGGCTCAGATGGTAGAAAGTTATATGGGACCAACAATGGGCAAATTATGATCTAACACACAAATATCATTACAATCGAACGAGAAGTTTTTAAGATTTTAAGATGTGTTGATTCGCAAAAATTGAATGACAGACAGACCGACAGACACGAAACCAAAAATGTTCTCTAATGCCTAAAACATAATGTTTGTTCGTTTGCAAGCATTGAGCACAGACTTAGACACGAAATTAAGTATGTTCCCTGATGTCTAAAACGGATTTCTGTCTTGGAATTTTTTTTAAATCAAAGTCATACAAACATTTTCTTCAAATTTTTAAGTTTTTAGGTTAGTATTCATACTACGGAAAGATTAAATTTTACTTTAAATCAAAATATAATTATTATTAACTACAGGAGACATACAGAGAAAAATAGACCCCACCACCGGGACTTGAACCACGAGCTTCCTATATATCCGTTACAGGCGCTCTTATCAACTGAGCTGTTTGGGAGAATGATTTTTCTCTGTCGTTACCGATACAAATTCCCGAATCCAAGCTTTCAATCTTTTCTACAAATCTAGCAAGCCAAATATTCACGGCAATAGAACTAGACCAAGGATTAACGCTTATACGTTGGTATCTTATAAGTTGGCGCTAAAGTTGGTAAGAGCGCCTGTAACGGATATATAGGAGGACCCGTGGTTCAAGTCCCGGTGTTGGGGTCTATTTTTCTCTGTATGTATCCCGTAGTTAATGATAATTATAATTTGATTTAAAGTAAAAAAAAAAATCTTTCTTCCAAACGATCACATAGCTGCTGTTACCATAGGTATGCTCGGATAAAATAAAAGAAAAGAACACTATTTGTGTAACCAAATCCCACATAAGTGTAGGATATAAAAGAAGACTATCATTATTTCCATAATTAACAGCTATGTCGACTTCGTATACAAAATAAGAGGGGAAAAAAAAACGCGATCAAGGCATTAAAAAAAGTTGTTGAGACATCGATAGAAATCTCGTTGCACTTAACAAGTTCAAGATGAAGTTCAAGGTCAAGAATGTAAGTAAAAAAAAAAGTTGTTTTATTTTGTATCAGGTCAAGAACTTTTTTGTAGGGTTATAATTACGCATGTTGCTGATCGTTGCGTATAAGATGCGTGGCCAACAACATAGGTAACTTTAGGTTGTAACCCCGGTCAGTGGGGGACCAGTTTGCTGGGTATCTCTACCCCTTCCTGTACAACCTATATAAACAACCTACAGTCCTTGAATTTGCTCTTTAGTTCATTAGCTAAGCTAACAGGTAGACCCTCTACCTGACATTAATCATTTTAATCAACTGATATAATCCGTCCGATTACTTTACGCTTCATTCATTTGATTTTAATACGCTTAAAAGATTTTTTTTTTTTCGAAAAAAAATCAATAAAACAAATATATTTCTAATTGTGGTATTTGATTAAGCTTTATTATTTAACTAGAAGATAATTTAATCCTCTTTAAAAAAAAAAAAAAAAAAAAAATACAAAAATCAAATTAAAATCATATTTTTTTTTTTTTTTTTTTTCATATCTCTCGTGATAATTGATAAAACAAAACAAATCATAAAATAAATTAAGTTAATTATGTTTCCTATATAGTTTCTATTCAATATTTTTATAATCGGAAATTTTAATCTAGTTAAAATAATCGATATTTTGTTGTTTTCATTATAATTATTAGTGTTGATTTTATCGTACCAATGTTCAAGTTCAGATAAGTTTATATCGATATTTTTGTGTTCTATTTGAAAAAATTAAAAACAAGAAAGATCGTTGCTTGGATTAAACAACTTTAAAATTGATTAAGGTAAGGGTCTTTAATTATTGTTTTAATTATACAATTAATTGTTTTAATAGTAATAACAATTAATATTTTAGTTCTAAAATTGTATTGTTTTATATACTTAAGCACAATTGAAGAGTTGAAATTCATAAGGGCGTAAGTGCCGAAAAATATAACTTCGAGTTGATGGCTTCAAAACGATTTAAGGCCCAACCTAGTAATAGAATAGAATAGAATAGAATAGATTTATTGCTTAAGAAATTATTACATTTCTCATACAATGTGAGATCGTTGTATTTTATTAAAGAGGTATATTGTATATACATAAGAATTTGATTTAAAATAACAAAATAAAAATATATAATAAACAGAAACATTAAAACCTCTTTAAAAGAAAAACAGTTTTTCACTGATAATAATCATGGATCGCGTAATAAGCTGCCTTATTCGTTAATGATAAATGATCTGATTCTCATTGCGTTGATAATAAAATTATATAAATTATAAATATCCTTTTTTCTACATAATTCTAGCATGAGTTTATAGTTATCGTGGTCGTTTGTATTGGTAAGTAGATGTTAGAGGTAGTAGGCTCTGAAGTAGGAGTATGCGGTACAGCTCAGGATGACGTGGGTCCAGCATTCTTTTTCTTGGAGGATGCAGATTGAGCATATTTCTGTTTGGTCGACTTCGTATGCATAACTCTCGTGGAAGATTTTGGCACGGTTTTAGCAAGATGTGCGGAGCTGGGCGATGATTCTCGTTACTTAGATTGGAATCTTAAGCTTGGGATAATTGTTTGCTCCCTCCATCCAAGACATCTCTCGAAATAAAGGGTTACATTGATTGGTTCGCTCTTTCGAGATCATCACTCCTTAATTTTCCTTTGTATTGGTTTAAAAGAATCGGGATTTTATTTTTTAGAATTTCAGGGTGTAAGAGATCAGCTAGGTTGTAAGGGGTGGCGGCTCTGTTAAGAAGCGTGATAACTTGGGAAAACCAGTTGTACTTAATACTGTTTATCTACGATTGATACGAAATATAAACATTGTATCTCTGTTTTGATGCGTAGAAAGTGATTCTTTACTTACTTGTATTCATTGCGCATGCGCGTCTCATAGTTCTGAAGAATTCCTCTTCTTTACCACCCTAGGGTGGTAAAGAAGAGGAATTCTTCAGCTTTACGCACGATTTGCGAGTTGGTTTACATTTAACAAAACTAATTTGCTGTTTGTTTAATAAAATTAACTGTTTGTATCGAGTTTTTTGTGAAAATCAACGAGTGATTTAAATGATTATGACGAATATGAGGAGAATAATAATACGCCTCCCGAAATAATTAATTCGGCACAAAATACAACTAATGAATTAATGTCATCTTTATCACAAGAGAAATATACGAACTTGCATACAGGAAGTTTATTTTTTTCTGTATTTATTATTTAAATCTTTACAATCGTAGATAAAGTTCGGTACGCAACTCGTGCGAAAACGGCATTTTGCATTGCTCGTGTGGTTTTAATACCCTCGCTGTCGCTCGGGTGCAAACTCCACACTCGCATGCAAAATGCTGCTCTCTGCACTCGACGCGTAATGTACTATTCCTGGGCAACTGTGTAAATGCACTAGTCGGTTAAAACAGATTTTTACATACCGGGTATCTTCTAAGGAGGAAATTTTATGCATGTACCGTAAGCTTTGTTTTAGTATTGTATAAGATATGTGAGTTCTGCCGGCCAGCCTAGTAATAATCAAAAAGGTCTAAGTCCCAAAGTAGAACTGTATATTTGTTAAAAATCTCACAAGATAGCAGCATCTCCCCAGTGTTGCTTCTTTTGGGTTTAAGTGCCATACATACATAACGTTTTTTTCAGAAACCGATTTGGCACTTAGAGCCTTATGAATTTCAACTCTTCAATTAGTGCTAACAGATTTGTTCTTATAACACTCGTTATACTATCATTTTTGTATCATAGTTAGGCACTTCTTTAGTTTGTAACTCCCCTTATAAAAAAATCATATGGGAGTAACAATCTAAAGAAGGCGTATTGTCTGTTCTTCTTTAGATTTTTACCCCCTTTTACAAAAAATCAGAAGGGAGTAACAATCAAAGAAGGTGTGCGGAATGTTCTTCTTTAGACTGTTACTCCCCTTATATAAACAGAAGTGATATATTCCTTTGTTCCAAAGTCCATTGGACTAAATATCCTTTTGCCTTAAAAGTTATTCAGTCAATGTCATTTATATTGTAACAATCTAAAGAAGCCCACATAGATATACAGTGTGTTCCCGGATCACATCTCACCCATCTCTTGCAGATAATAATCCAAGCAATTTATTGTGTTCGTTCTTTCAAGATTTTTTCCTTTCTTTAAAATGATCAATCATTTGGTGTAGTCCTCTGAGATATATCAAGTATTGTCTTTAGTTTAATTTTCTATTTCGGGTTACCAATGCGTGAAATGACAAAATAGTTTAGTTTTTTTAAAAAAAAGTCATCTCTTCATAAAATCTCATCGTGAAGGAGATAGCGTGCAAAAAAGTGTCTGACTGTTATTTTCACACTTGATACGTTAGTTATTCAAATATTATTAAAAATCAACGTGGTCTCCTGTCAAGGGACAAACTAACATCGACTTGATTTTAGGTCTACTAACTAATTCTGTACTCAGAATCATGAAAATCACATTGTCTACCATAATTGGTGAGACATGGCCACTCTCCACCGGTTTGTTTTTTTCAAACGCCTATTGCCAAGCTATGTCCCGCAGACGAACTTAGCCGACCACATATTCTTAAAAGGCGATGAAAGATTGACTTGTATACAAAATTCTAGCTTGATGTTAGTCAGACACTTTTTTGCACGCTTTTGAGGGTTCGAGCCCACAGGGACTGGAACTTTCAAGTATTTATTTATATTAATATTTATTTATTTTTTGTATTTGTTTTTTTGACACAGATCAAACATTTAATGTCAAAAAGCAGTAAAATAGTGATTCTTCTTTTTCCCTTATAAAGTCGAGTTATATCATATATTATATTAGTGTACTACCTATACTATCTCCTGGACTATCAAATTTTCTTCCTAAATGAAGATTAATTTATAGTTATACCTCTTTTTTATAATGTACCCAGTAATACGATAGGAAACTTATACTTCGTTAGATTGTTACTCCCCTATATTTTTTAGAATATAAATGACTTTGACTAAATTACTATTAAAACAAAGGGATGTTTAGTCCAATGTACTTTGGAACAACTTCTGTTATTATAAGGGGAGTATCAATCTAAAGAAGTGCCAGACACTTCACGAAATTTTGACTATCCAAGTTTCGTCCCCCCCCCCCCCTCAAACATTGATAAAAAGTATATCATTTTGTCTAATTCAATTAGACAAATTTATTAGAATTTGTCTAATGCTAATGAGTGATTGATTTAAAGGTCTTGTTGGGTGAACTAAAAGTTGTGGTAATATTATATTTCTTTTTATAATATCAATTATGAAAACTTTTAAATAAGGAATCTTATTTATTATTTAAATATTATTTATAGAAAATATACAAGAAGGAATCCGGGAAACAAGATAAATCTATTAACCACAATACTCGGTAATTACAATAAGAATAGAAGAAAGTAAAAAATAAGGAAATAACTAATGAATATTCATACATCGAAATACTTTTTTGAGAAAGAATAAATTTTTTTATTTTTAGAAAAGAAAGATAATTTAATGAACATACAAAAACTTCCATACAATAATTATTTATGTAACTATAGGCAGCAAAATGGAATTTTACTGACGAGTGATTAGATTAGCCTCCGAGCCGAAGGCGAGGACAGGCTATGATAATTAACTGCCGAGGCAGATATTTTACCTATTTGATATAAATATGAGGCAGAAATGTTTCCTTTGCTGCCTTGTTGCATACAATATTTTATCTACTCACGCTATGCAGACAAAAATGGAAGCTTAGGAAGAGTTTGAGATGAATCGTCAATAAACTCAAACCAAAACAAGTTGTGCTCCAGTGTTGCCACTTCTTACTCAAGATAATTATTCAAAGACCTACAATTAAAATACTTTTTCAGCATATTATTTTTAAACTTTAAAATAATAATAATATTATTAATACATTAATAATATAACACTGTTTTGTAATAAAATATGAAGTAAAAACCAGTAAAAATAAAGTATGAAACTAAATTAAAATAACACAGATTAAAATAAAACTAAACACAAACAAAATTAGAGGTTATGACACACAGAGGTAAACACTGTTACTTTCTCTGCCTAGGCAGAGAAAGTATTTTTTCCGTGGTAGGCTGTGAAATAGTAACTTTAGAGCCTAAAAAACATAGCTAAAATCCATTTTTTCATTACGTGGACTTAAAAAATCTTTTCATTACTCCTAGCTGTAAAGAAAAAATCTTTTACGTCCTAGGCACTAAAAGATTTTTTCTTTACGGCGGGTAGTTGTCAAAAATTCCGCTAGTAGTGCTGCAGTCTTTGTAGAAATGCTTCTAGTACGATAAAAAAATCCGCTAGATGTCAATGCAATTACATTTACTGTCTCGCTTCGCTCGACAGTAAATGTAATTGCCGCGGTAAAGAAAAAACTCACTTCACAGCCTTGTAACATAAGGTTTGTTCCAACCACTCTTCAAACTGGTTTGGAACTGTATGACGCATGCGCATTTGAAAAAAAGAGTTCCAACGAGCCCAAACTCAAACTCTGACTGACTCCGACTGTTAATCGGCTGTTCCAACCACGCTCTGATTGAATCACGGATTAGTTTGGAACCAGTCAGAGCAGTCAGCGATCGGCGGCAGGGACTAGTAGTTTGGGATTGAATTTGGGTGAACAGAAACGTAACCTTCCGCTCCGCTTCATTGTTTTTGTTTTGATTTCGCTTGCCTATTATAATTATTTTCCTTTCTTGCGAATCTACTGTTCTTTTTAAAATGTTTTGTACGAATGCGACGATGAATTTTTGTGCATATAATTGGCATTTTCTAGATATTTCTGAAAAAAATAAAAATTGGACCTATTTTTCAAGATGGACTTTTGATACTTATTCCATTTTCAAACAAATATCGAAAGAATCCGATTTATTTCCGCAATATTTCTTTCGTTAACTGGACTAAGATTAATATTTGTTTTTTTAAAACAAAAGAGCATTTAGGATTATATCAATAAAAATACGAATACGAGTGTGCCGTGAGTCTACTAAAACTGGCTCACCTCAGTAAGCCCGAAAATTGTGAATTGCGTAAATCGAAATGAAATCGTGAATTCATGTATTAAATAAACATTTCAAAAATGTGTGCATGTATTTTCGTCACATCCTCTATGAGTATGTAGGTTTTACTTCCAACTTTCGAGCTTAATTAGCATTAGAAAATGAAACGTTTGTGGTGTGGCGCCCCCTTGTTGTGCGAGCCCCTAGGCGGCCTAAATCAGGCCCTGATTTAAGCGACTGGCACTTATCTTCATCAACTATTGACTTATCCATCATCCATATCTTTAATATTAATAAGTTCAGGTATTTTCGATAGCACAGGAACGCAAAATCACATAAACGATCAACTCAAAAAGTTGTTCTGATAACAGTGCTAAAACCTACCACGGCAAACAGTTTGGTTCGAGAAAGGAGCGTTCCAACAAAAACGAAATCACAAATCAATTCCCAACGGTCAGTGATCGCGCATGCGCATTACGTCAATCACGGACTAATCCGAAACTGATTCGGAACTGGTGGTTGGAACAAACCTATTATATACTATTCCTGACTGTTTTAACTACTTTCCTGCCTGTTTTTAATATTTTTATGACAAATCAGCGAAATAGTACTTTCCAGCCTAAAAACAGTTAACTAATGCTTAATTTTGCTGCCGTGTGTAGATAATAGTATATATTACGCGTCGAGTGCGGAAAGTAGCATTTTGCATGCAAGTGTGGAGTTTGCACCCGAGCGACAGCAAGGGTAGTAAAACCACTCGAGCAATGCAAAATGCCGTTTTCGCACGAGTTGCGTACCGTACTTTATCTACGATTGTTAGATTTAAATAATAAATACAGAAAAAAATAAACTTGCTGTATGTAAGTTCGAATCTCTTCTCTTGATAAAGATGGCATTAATCTTGAGTTGTATTTTTTGCCGAATTAATTATTTCTGAAGGAGTATTATTCTCTACATTTTCGTCAAAGCCACTTGATTCATTCATTGTTTTTCACTTAAAACTCGATATAAACAGTTACTTTAATAAAATAATAGTAAATTAGTTTTGTTAAATGTAAACAAACTCGCTAATCGTGCGTAAAGCTGAAGAATTCCTCTTCTTTACCGCGCTAGCGTGGTAAAGAAGAGGAATTCTTCAGAATTATGAGACGCGCATGCGCAATGAATACAAGTACGTAAATAATCACTTTCTACGCATCTAAACAGAGATATAATGTTTATATTATAAGTATTTTTCCGTGTTTCTCAAAGTAATGTAGCTAAAAAGAAGCAGGAATTACTTAAATATTTGCATGAGTAGTTTTATATTCATAATTATTTATAATGCTTTATAAAAAATGTAAATTCTAATTTAAATTTACACTCCAAAATAATTTGTAGATCTTAAAAATTAAGAAACGAAACGAAAATCCTTTTACAAATGAGAAATCGTAATTAGTGTTTTGGTAAATTTTAAACTGCAAAAATTCAGAATTATTCAACCATTAAAAATATTTCCGGGCTTAATTAAAATACTTATAAATTTTCCAGAACATTTTAATGTTCGTGGCTAATGTTCTTTTATCAACCTTGCCCTTTCCATCATCCTTGGCTCAGAACTCCGATTACGAAATATGAAACAAGAAGTTGATAAACTTCCTGAGATATGGATAATACGATATGTTCTGAACCCTTCGTAATATCCTTGCTACTTCCCTTATAAAACATTAATCATAATTTTAATTTTAATAATAAATAAAAATAATAAATTAAATCAGTTAGATCGGTAATTAATCGTCATGTATACAATTCTGAACTCATGATACGTGCATTAAACTGTGTTCAATGAACCGTAATTTACCGTAAATCGTTCTGAACTTACCCTCAAGTTTATCTTCCTGGAAATAGTCATTAAATGAACATTAATTCTACGATATACTACTCGTAATATATAATTATTTCTAAAACTATATAATAACATACTAAAATGCATATCTAATATTTTATTTTTGGTACTTCTATAGATTGTTACTTTCCTATGATTTTATAAAATATAAATGACTTTGACTAAATAACTATTAAGGCAAAGCGATATTTAGTCCAGTGTGCTATGGGACAAAGGAATATCACACTTCTGTTTTCATAAGGGGAGTAACAGTCTAAAGAAAATCATTCCGTATGCCCTTTAGATTTAACCACCCTCTTTTTAGGGTCCGTAGGCAAAACCAAGGACCCTTACATTTTCCTGCGTGTGTCTGTCCGTCCGTCCTCTCGCCTGCTCTCACGGCTACACCTTTCGTCCGATCACTTTGAAATTTAGCATGTATGTGTCTTGTACCTGCCCACATATTTTAAAAATATAGCGACTTAAAAAAAATATTTTTCAAAAATATTAGGGTAAAAAATCTTAAGGGTTAAATTTTTTTTTTTTTTTCGACACCGTGAGGGGTATCATATGAAAGGGCACGTCGAGCTGATTACAAAAATATATAATTATTTGGTTATAACTTTGATAGGGCGAGCGTAGGCAAGTTTGAAGTGGGTGTGAAACGTGTCCCCCCTTCTATCTCGCTTATGTGAAGTACAAAAAATCTGGAAAAATTCCTGAACATTCTTCGACCAAAAGTAAAGATACCACTTTTTGGAAATTTCGAAAAAAATATTATTTTATTTTTTATTGACAAAATACGTTTTTGTATAATTATGTGGTCTTTTCGATGTATTTATATGGTTGTAGTCCGGTTCAGTGGCAAAAAAGTACTTTGTCACAAGTTTGTTTATGTGTTTTGAGAATATCAGACCCATAGGATAGTTCGAAGTAAGCTTTTTAGCATTTTTAAAAACACCATCAATAGGGTACTACTTAAACTATACAGTGTGGCCTACGGACCCTCGCTGTGTGCTGACTAGCACACACTTGACCTGTTTATTTGTTTATTAGGGGAATAACAATATAAATTTTGTATTTTATAAAATATTATACTATATGAAATAATTAATGTTAAAATAGTTACTTGAACAAATGCGCAAATATATATTTTTTGCTCCCGAGTTTACCGAAGGTAATGGAAGCAATTATCGTTATTATCGTTAGGGAACATAGACCATAGACCTAAGGGAACATTTTTGGTCCCGTGTCAATCTGTTGGTCTGTCGGTCTGTCGCCCTGTCACTCAATTTTTGCGAACCACATCTAGAAAATTACTTGTCAAATATTTTTTAAATTTAGATAGTAGGACATAATTAGCCCATTGTTGGTCCCATATAAGTTTTAACCTTCTGCGCCTATTTGTTTATCTTCTACATGCTCACAAATATACATTTATTTACAACTATATCTTTAAAAGTATAATACTTATCTGATTTTTATGAAATTTGTACGGTTTGTCAAAAGTATAGAATGCAGATAGCTCCCGCTTAATTTCATCTGTCTGCGTTCATTAGGTAATTCGTGCTAAATTAATACTTTAATTCATGTTTTGGTTTTTCTTTCCATTTTTTTCTTTGAATAGCCATAATTTCTATAAATGTAATTGTAGACCGATATTTCGTTAATTCATCCTATTTGCTGAAAACACGAGAGTAAATTTTTTCCCGTGTGCCGTGTCGCGTGATCACTTTTTTTTTGTTTTTGGTTTTTAATATTGGGTCGTATATCATTTAAAATGCCTTGATTTGGACATTAAAACAGTTTTATTTGTTTATTTTAAAAAAACATTGTACTCGTACTTTTGTACCGATTTATAATTTTGTTGTAGGTTAAAGGGGTAAAATTATTTTTTATAATTTATATTTGCTAATTATATAAATTAATGCCCTTTGGTTTTGTTTGTTTTTTAAAAATATAATTTTGGTACCTCAAAGTAAGGTACAAATGACAAAGTAAATCTTTTAAAATATGATGTGTATCGTTGAAAAACTCTTGAATAGTAGATTACTTTTTGTTACGTTCTATTTTGTGTCATTTTTAGTTTTGAGGGGGGTAAAATTGAAAGAAACTGTTTTTTATAGCGGTTTCTACGATTTGGTTACTGTGTTATTTGTTTATTAAATTTATTGCTGTAAAGGCTGATTATTGTCTAATTTATTAATATATATATATATATAGTACAATATATATATATATATATAGTACAATATATATATATATATATATATATATATATATATATATATATATATATATATATATATATATATATATATATATATATATATATATATATATATATCACGCACTTCTTGCTTCTATGACGTCCTTGTTCAGTCGATCTCTTTCCACGTTCCAATTTTTTTATTATTTCTATCGAGCTATTTATATTTCTTAAACTGATCTTTTCTTTGCGTACTAGACACACTAATTGCCAGAGTATTTTGCTTCAGAGCTTACCGAAGGTAACGGAAGCATTGTTTTTTCTGTATTTATTATTAAAATCCAACAATCGTAGATAAAGTACGGTACGCAACTCGTGGGAAAACTGCATTTTGCTTTGCTCGTGTGGTTTTACTACCCTCGCTGTACCTCGGGTGCAAACTCTACACTCGCATGCAAAATGCTACTTTCTGCACAAGACGCGTAATGTACCTACTATTATAGAAAGCATTATTATTTTTAGTGTATAGAATCATTACTCTTTCCACAGTGCTTTTTTTTAACAATATTAATATTCTTATTTTTATTCTTTAACGTATATAATTGCATTTAACATGATTAAGTTTAAAAAAAAAAAAAATATATTATTTCATATTTTTATATTATTAAATTACATACCGGTCAAATTCAAATATCATAAGAGTTCAAATTTCCTTTCACATAGTCCATACGGCAATCCTAGCAGTAAGGTCTGCAGTCCTCTTAAATGTAAAAAAATCCTCTCATTCGTCTTACTAATTAGGGTAATTAAGACAGTCTCCTCGGAGTAACACGTAAGGTGTTCTGTACGCCATTTTACGGTTGTTTTTGTACAAAAACTCTATCATGGCTCAAAATAGACTGCCAATTGGTGTGGCACATAGCTTCCTCGCATCCTATCCACGTTTATTGATTTTATGCTTTTAGAAGTCATTATTGTCAAATTGGTTTAATTATTTCCCCCGTTTTTTTTAATCTGTCAAAATTGTTTATATTTTTAACACGAATTAATGAATTAAAGTATCAATTTAGCAAAAGTTTAAGAGCGTAGACGGTTCAGATTAATCTGGGGCTATCTGCGGGTTGCTTTCGATAAACTCTAAAAGTTTCAGTCAAATCAGATAAGTACTTTTGGAGCTATTGGTGTAAATAAATGTATGTTTGTGCGCATGTGGAAGAGAAACAAATAGGCGCAGAAGGTTGAAACTTATATGGGACCAATAATGGGCTAATTATGACCAACCCCTCAAATTTCATTAAAATTGAACGTGTAGTTTTTAAGATATGTTGGTTCGCAAAAATCGAACGACAGACCGACAGACCGACAGACAGACACGGAACCAAAAATGTTCCCTGATGTCTGAAACGGATTTCTGTCTTGGAATTTTTGAAATCGGAGACCTAAAATTTTTTCGTTCTTCAGAACGATCACATAGCTTCCGTTACCTTCGGTAAGCTCGGAAGCAAAATTACATATTAACTGATGGTGTTAGGGTACTCAAACTGAAGGGGAATAAATGAAGAAGTTATACTATGGGAACATCAACCCTACCTTGGGCCAGATGTTGGAGTCAGGAATTGAACCTGAAACCTCCCGAATCTAAGACGATCTTAGATTGCAATAAGCTACCACGGACATCGTTACATAAGTGTTAAATATATTAATAAAATTTTGTTTAATTTATCCTTGCACTCATTCAGCTACAGTAAATTATAACTCTACAACCTTGTCCAAGAACTACTTAATCTTTTATGTTTATTATTCTCAAATAAATAAATTTATGTGGTAGCAATAATACCACTAAATAATGAATATAATTAATTATTTAATTACATCTCTCGGGTTTTTATTATAGCCTTGTCACACTTTCTCGTTCACTATTACCATAGTAAATAATATGACATTTTTATATTTATTGTGATTTTCATTTAAATATTACTAACATTAAAAGAGTAAATATATAGCAATTTTAATTTATTGTAGTTTTTATGTAAATAATAATACGTAAAAAGAAATTTAAATTAATTAATTACAATAACCTTAGTTCACAAATTACCTATATTATGTGCCTTTTAATGCAACGTTTAATAAAGTATGAAATTATATATATTTCATTATTCTATTAGCATAGTTAGTTGAATGAATCGAGATGTGGTCAAATGAAATATCCAAAGACAAAATAATTAGGTTATCGCCACAATATCATAAATATAGCGAGTATTTTTAGTACAGACAGATTTCGTACAGTATTATTACTGTTGATAAGTTCATTTTCAGTGATATTAAGGTGTACAACAGTACAGTAAATTTGCGATCTGGATATATAGTTCTTCCACGATAGAACTATCATGCCAGTCTAAAGGCCCGTTTACACGGTGATAGTTGGCACGATAGTTGCGGTCACGATAGCAACTATCACCGTGTAGACTACGTGATAGATTTTGTCGCGATAGAACTATCTGCCATCACACTATCTCGTCTGACGAGATAGTTGAGTGTTCCTATCACAACAGGCAGAATACTCACGCGGCAGATTTAATGAATTACACTCTAGATACTAGATGCTGATTGGCTTATTGTTGTTTATCTTTATAAAAACAGATTGAGGCGGCAACCGGCAACAGTTGGAGTAATATTTGCCTGCCCATACTAACTTCATATTTTATTGTTTACCATCTCGATTTTACCTTGCTCTTGCTACTATAAACTCACCTCTTCTGTTTTCAATACATATATCATTTTGCTTCCGAGCTTACCGAAGGTAACGGAAGCTATGTGATCGTTCATGATGGTTCGTGAAGAACCAAAAATTTTTAGGTCTCCGATTTCAAAAATTCGAAGACAAAAATCCGTTTCAGACATCAGGGATCATTTTTGGTTCCGTGTCTGTCTGTCGGTCTGTCGGTTGGTCTGTCGTTCAATTTTTACGAACCAACGTATCTTAAAAACTTCACGTCCAATTTTAATGAAATTTGGGTGGTAAGTCATAATTAGCCCATTGTTGGTCCCATATAAGTTTTAACCTTCTGCGCCTATTTGTTTCTCTTCCACATGCGCACAAACATACATTTATTTATACCTATAGCTTCAAAAGTACTTATCTGATTAGAATGAAACTTTTATAGTTTATCGAAAGTAGCCCACAGACAGCCCCAGATTACTTTGAAACGTCTGCGCTCTTTAACTTTTGCTTAATCGATACTTTAATTCAAATATAAAATCAAAAATTTTGACAAATTAAAAAAAAGGAGGAAACAAATTAATTTGTTTAATATTAAACAATAATGGCTTGTAATTGCATAAAATATAAAATTAATAATGTACGTGATAGGATGCGAAGAAGCTATGTGCCATAACAATTGGCAGTCTATTTTTAAAGTGAAAGTTTAGAGGCTAAGGGGCGATTCAGTATTTTTCAATTTCTCAAGGAGTATAGGAGATTTCCTTCTTTATGGAAGAAACACAGTCATCCACATCCTTTCTACTTCTTCTGCTTCTATGTTTAATTATTACTCCTATTACGGCATCAGTCACTGCTATTATTTGCTTGGTTTCTGTATCTGACATATATTAGCTATTTGCTTTCATATGAATATCAGCAGGGGCGGATGCAGGGGGGGGGGGGGGGGGGCGAGGGGGGCGACCGCCCAGGGCCCCGCGCCTTGGAGAGCCCCGCGCCATAGAAAATTAAAATAAAATACTTATACTTTACAGGCAAATTTATAGTTCATAGTAAAGATTGTCCACGGGGCCGGGTGCCATGTACAAAACATGAAATATTAGAATTATAAAATTCAGGAATTTAGTTTACATGGTAGAGCCTAATACCTAACTACCTTTTCGCGGGGCCCCTCGCTATAAAAAATTCAAATAAATAAGTTATAAAATATAGATTAATTTTTTTATGTTTAAGATAGCCCGCGGGGTCCCGCTCCATATAAAATTAAGTGAGTTAACGTCCTAGTGTTTTCTCACCCTCCCCCTTTTCAAAATGATGACGATATTGTTATTTATTCTATGGGGTAAATCTTCATTATGCTTCATGGTTTTTTTCAAACTGTTCCTTTTTACATTACAAAAACGATTTCGGTTGTAGCATCTCAATATAATCAATTTTTTTTTTTTTTTTTTTTTTTTTTTTTTTTTTTTTTTTTTTTTTTTTTTTTTTTTTAATAACTGGCTGTTAGATTTTTAAAGAAAAATGTATATGATAATATAATAGAAGGATTAATAAAGGCCTGAAGATGCCTCAAAGGAGGTGAAATATAGCCAGACATGGAGTAGTAATAAACTTTATTAATGCCCTATAGACCTAAGGAAGACTAAAGAATAAATTAGATTAAAGGGTAATTCAATACGAATATGATCAATTTTTTTTAATTTTAGGGAAAAGTATGGAAGGATATGGTAAGTTTAGGTTGATTTTAGTACTTTTTGACCTAACAGTAACCTTCTATCATTACCCTATAAAACGTGAAATTTCGTGTATTTTTTTTAAAACAGATAAATAAAACACGGAATTATCGAGATACTACATAACCTTAATCGTTTGACTATGTACAGAGATATGTAAAAAAGACAAATCCTGTAAAAAGGAATAGTAAAAAAAACTAAGTATATCGGACAGTACGAAATAATTGGCCAATTAGTGCAGTTTTACCAATTGATGTCAAAGAGAAACTTCACCTCAGAGATGCATAAAAACGCTGTTTTGAGAGGTCATATTTACAAAATTTTCCGGGGGAGGACCCCCGAACCCCCCTTAAAACGTGTCTTTGAAAATTAAACTAAAGACTCGGCACTAAAATGGAAAGTTATATGCTGAGAATAGGGATTCTGGAAGTAAATTTAAAGTGCTCGAGTGTCGATTTCAAATTATAGGACTGATCACAAATAATAAATAATTATAAATAAATAGTTAAGTATAACAGAGCTTAATTATTACAATAAAAATGATTCTTATCGATTACGTTAGCAAAGAAAATGACGATTAGATGAAAACTATATAATTTGAGGGCTTTATGTTCAAATAATATGTTAGATTAAAATCATGAGCAGAATTGTAATTCATCAGCAGAGTAATACCGTGTTTTTGCACACTGCAATAGGCTACACAATTTGCGAGAGACACCAAGGGATGTGCCACGCAAGCGTGACACATAGGAACTGTTCCAACATCAGACATAACGTCATTAAGATGTTGGCTCGGCATTATGCCATGTCCTGCATCGTTTCGTCGCGTCCGACTCATCAGGGGCCCGACGATGCCCACCCAACTCTGGACCTATACTACATCAAGAAGATCAGATATAGGACTTATCAGAGACGAGGGTGCTCTCATACCGCCATTCTTGCTTGGCTGGCAAAACACATCAGCAGAGTAATACCGTGTTTTTGCACACTGCAATAGGCTACACAATTTGCGATATAAGTATATAGATGCGTCTCTGATAAGTCCTATATCTGATCTTCTTGATGTAGTATAGGTCCAGAGTTGGGTGGGCATCGTCGGGCCCCTGATGAGTCGGACGCGACGAAACGATGCAGGACATGGCATAATGCCGAGCCAACATCTTAATGACGTTATGTCTGATGTTGGAACAGTTCCTATGTGTCACGCTTGCGTGGCACATCCCATGGTGTCTCTCGCAAATTGTGTAGAATTGTAATTATTATAAAAGTTTTGAATTATTTTGAGAGCAAAAACGTTTGACTGGCCCTAAGTGAAGGGAATTAGCCGTAAAATAGGATCAATTTATAAGTGGTTTATTATTAAGTTACTTTATTGTTTTTTATCAGCAATCCCCGCTCTATCCTACGGGGCCCCGCCATTTTATCTCGCCCAGGGCCCCGCAAGATCTAGATCCGCCTCTGAATATCAGGAACAACAAGTGACAACTAACAGTTTTGACTTATGTTAACTCTCACCGTGTAGACTGCACACCTCCACGATAGTTCTATGACGTTGACTGACATGATAGTTCTATCACGCGAGAACTATCACCGTGTAAACGGGCCTTTAGTCATAGAACTATCGCGGAGATGTACAGGTACAGTCTACACTGCGAGAGTTAACATACGTCAAAACTTGTTGTATCGTACTCATAGTGATATTAATAGCCAGTTAAAATCGTATAAGCCTGAAAAAAAAAGTTGGCAACACTGGTTATAAACAGAACAGCTGGTGTAGTTGTAATTGTTGTCGCGTATCAGTACTTGTTAATAGTACTTTTATATTTTATTTACAGATTAAAAACTAACTGTAGGAAAAATTATAATCCAACTCGAGCTTAAAGTGTCTTTGCTGCACTTGAGAAACTATTCCACCCTCACCTGTGGCTCGTGCGGTATCATTTTTCTCGCAGTAAAGCACTACTTTGCTGCAAAAACGACTATATAATTTGCTTTGTTAAAATGATCAATTCGTCTATTTTAATCTTCATTACATTTATTTAGTAATGTATAATGTTTAATTTATTATTAATAAATTATATTAAATACTTTTACTACTTTTTTGCTTCCTAGCTTAGTGAAGATAACGGCAGCTATGAGAGCTATGTGAAACAATTTTATGTCTCCGATTTCTTATAATTTTTATCATTATACAGGAAACACTTTAATTATATGTGTCTTATATTTGTCAGTTTTTCCATTTCTATATGTGATGCCCTAGATACGCTACATCAACCCAACTTTCTGTGCTCATTACATTTTGCTAAATTGATACTTTAATACATTTAAAAACCCCGGAAAAAAAGTATAAGTTGGATAATAATAAGTTTTAAAAGCATAAAATGAATAAAGTACGTGATAGGATGTGAGGAAGCTATGTGCCACACTAATTGACAGAGTATTTTTAATTAAGAAGTATTTTAGCTTGATTAATTAGTTTACTTATTTTAATCAATTCCAAAGCTATCAAATTATACGGTGAGTGCAAGGACCTGAGATAAAGCGAACCCGAGTTACTTTGCATAGGAATGCCGAGATACATTTCCCTCCATAATGTTAAGGTATTAAATCTCTTCCAGGGGTCAAGTTCCGACATTGTAATTGTATATAACTATATACATATATACCGCTATAGAAAATTATGTTTTGCTAATAATTTATAGCATTTCCTACCTGAAAGCTTTGTTTTTATTCATAAATCAATAGGCCGAAGATTTTTTTCAATAAATAATAAATACTTTAAGAGTATTTTTCACTGTCTGTTTCCCGTAGTAAATAATAATTATAATTTGATTTAAATTAAAATTTAAACTTTCCGTAGTATGAAAACTACCAAAACTTAAAAATTGCATTTCGAATTGATTGTACAAGGTACGGGTACTAATTGAGTACTTTATAATTATAAGCGTTAATTCTCGGTCTAGTTCTAATGTCATAAATATTGACTGTCTAAATGTATAAGAATATTGAAAGCTTGGATTCGGGACTAGTTATCGATTACGGCAGTGAAAAATCATTCTCCTGCGAAGCTTAGTTGGTAAGAGCATCTGTACTGGAAATAAAAGAGACCCGTGGTTCAAATCCCGGCGCTGGAGTGTATTTTTCACTGTCTGTTTCCTGTAGAAAATAATAATTATAATTTGATTTAAATTAAAATTTAAACTTTCCGTAGTATGAAAACTACCAAAAACTTAAAAATCATATAAATCGATCGAGAAGTTTTTAAGATTTGTTGGTTCGTGAAATGAAAAAAAGTAGAATATTAAAGGGATTAACTGATGATAATTTTAGTTTGGTTTTGATTTGCAGAACAGAATGATAGGAATGGAAGAAGTTCGTCACTTCGGTGTAGTGGATTACATGCTGTTCGGAGGAATGCTGTGTGTATCTCTTCTAACTGGTATCTATCATGGTCTAATAGCAGGCAGTAAGGATTCGGCTGCCCATCATCTCACAGCAAGGGGAGAACTCAGTACTATACCAGTAGCACTGTCACTTCTAGCAAGGTAATTCAATTAATTAATATTCACTTTTCCTCACCTATGGTAGGAAAAGTATATTATTTTCACCCAAATTGTTTTTGCGATTTTAACTGAATTATCCGTTTTGGGTATTTTTAAGACCTCCTGAGTGGTTTTCAGCATGACGTCTCTATGTGCGTATGTGTGTTATCATCGAAGCACCCAGGGTATTTAACCTAGAGAGTTGAAACTTGGCAGAAAAATCAGTCCTTACTTCTAGTTGTGCCACCCAGATAATCAACATTTTCCACCATCTTGAACATAGTTTGTTGAGTCAGCAAAAATTAAAAAAAACAACCGTAAAAATCGGAAAGTGGCCCGATCGAATTGAAATTTGGCAAGAATGTACCCCTCTTTATGAAGAACGAATCCACTAAATTTAATTTTGATATTGGCAGCCAATTTGAGGTTATGGATTTTTGAAACTTTGATGGTTAATAATACGGAAAGTATAATACGTTTTTGACATATATAGCATATCGTTGGAACCGGTAAAAAATAAGGAACAAATATAAAAAAAACACGATGAAATTCCTGTTATTAGTTTAAAAGTTATAAGCGACATAACAATTAATAGTGCGCCAAAGTTTGTTTACATCGGGCAAAATACCGCCAAAATTCAAATAATTAAATACATTAAATAAAATAAAAAATGTAATATGTATTTTATTTTATTTTTTAAATGACAATAAAAAATCAGTTAGTTCAAAACGGTCACCGAACCTATTTAGTTAATAGAGTAACATTTTTGTGTTTATTTAATTTCACCTTTTTTCTACATTGAAGAAGTACATAGAATTCAATGATAGTTTAGTGGTCTTTTTAATTTAGTCAGTCACTATTTGTCAGCAGTAGTCACTAGGCATGATCAATAGTGAGTTATTTCAAGGAACATCCATACAATAGTTGAAGAAGAAGAAATCGAAAAACGCGTTTGGCCGTGACTACAGAACATAAAAATTCACAGACAGTCAAGACTTGGGGTTGAAACAGAGTTGTTTTTTATTTATTGACCGATCCTCCGCTTGGTCAATAAATAAATAAAAAATAAATAAGTTCAGAGAACTAATTCTGCATTTGTGAGCACTTTTTTTGTCTTAAACAAATAAAGAAAATAAAATGTTACAGAAAATTCCCTCATTTCTGGTTTTGTTGGACATCAATGCATTGCGTCCTTGGTCCTGAAGCGAACTCAGGTCGGTTTTTTATAGCCATTATCAAGCCTAAGATTTTAGATCTGTTTTTAATTATTCCGGTTCCAGATCCTCGATTTTCATGTAACCACACAGAATAGGTTTTTTTAAATCCCAAGTCCTTCTAATATCCATGAAGGTGGAGGTGGAAAAAAATACTAAAACAACTTTTTCTATTTTTATTCTACATTAAAAAGGGAACTAAAAGTGAACTTGTATACAATAAGTTTTAAGTCTTTTTTAGCAAAACTGTGAACAAAAAAAAAATGTTTTGTTTTTTTATCAGAGTTTTTTAGTTTTTTTTAACAAATCGTGAAAATATAAATCTTTTTTTTACCGTAGAGTCAAAGTAGGTACGTTGAGGAAAGCTGAAATGAATTTATATTATTTTTATATTTATTTAATTTAATTTTTAATCTAAATTAAAAAAATCTGAGCTTTTCCTCACTTCAGAGGCCACTAATGTGGCTTCTCCTGTTGCTTCGTAGCAGGGGAAAGCAGCATTGGGCGTAGTCAGTATTTGGATGGGTGACCGTTTTAATCTAACTGATTTTTAAACTATAATTTTTTTTAAAAAAAAGTACACATTATTTTTATTTTTTTTATTCCATTTATTTAATTTCATATTTGAATTTTGGCGGAATTGTGACAGATGTAAACAAACTTTGACGTTTAACAAAAGTATCGCAGTAATTAATAATTACGTTCGCTTATAACTTTTAAACCAATAAATGGAATTTCATCAAGTTTTCTTTTATATTTACTCCTTATTTTTTAGCGGCTCCAAAGATATGCTATATTTCAAAAACGTGTTTATACTTTCAGTATTACTAACCGTCAAAGTTTAAAAATTTAAAAATCGATAACTTCAAGATGGCGACCAATATCAAAATTAAATTTAGTAGATTTTTTTGTCATACAGAGAGGTACTTTCGTGCCTAATTTCAACTCGATCGGACCACTTTTCAAATGTTTACGATTTTTTAAAAAATAATTTCTGACTTAGCAAACTGGGTTCATGATGGCGGAAAACGTTGATTGGAAGTAAGAACTAATTTATCTGCCAAGTTTCAACTCTCTAGGTTAAACACCCTGGGTGCTACAATGATAACACACATACAGACTTCATGCTGAAAACCACTCAGGAGGTTTTAAAAAACATCCAAAACGGATAATTCAGTTGAAATCTCGAAAAAGAAATTTGGGTGAAAACATTACTTTTCCTACTATAGGTGAGGAAATGTAAAAATGAACTTAATGTAACTATGATACACCACTCTCTGTGTTTGTTAGAAAAAAGTAATAAAAAATAAAAACCCACAGACAATATAGGTGTATATTTCTTAAAATGTTTTTGATTAAAAATTTCAATTTATAATTTACCTAATTCAAACTTTTGAATTCATTAAGATAAACTTCAATTATAACTTTATATATGAAATTATGATTCTAGTTGCATTTCGTAGACTTTAATTGTCCTAGTTAACACCAAACAAATTCAAATTCATAATCGTATTTTAAATTTCCAAAGTTTCATAACTTAGCTAGGTATGCAATTTAATCATGTTTAGTTCTGTTTGATCTTGATCCTACCTATCTACACCTTAGTCCTATCCGCGGTATATCGTTCCAATCCAGTTTTAGCTCAAAACATCCAAAAGTCTCATAGAAGAGTTCCTATTATTTATAATTATTTCAGGCAACCAGGCGTCAACTTTAACGAGATTAATACCTTTATCGTCTAAGGAACAATAAATTTATTTATTTTTTCATTTGCTTCCGAGCTTACCGAAGGTAACGGAAGCTATGTGATCGTTCTGAAGAAAGAAAAATATTTGGGTCTCCTATTTCAAAAATTCCAAGACAGAAATCCGTTTCAGACATCAGAGAACATTTTTAGTTCCGTGTCTGTCTTTCGGTCTGTCGTTCAATATTTGCGAACCAACATATCTTAAAAACTACACGTCCAATTTTAATGAATTTTTTGTGGTAGGTCATATAGCCCATTGTTGGTCCCATATAAGTTTCAACCTTCTGCGCCTATTTGTATCTCAACCACATGCGCACAAACATACATTCATTTACACCTATAGCTTCAAACGTACTTATCTGATTAGAATGAAACTTTTATAGTTTATCGAATGTAATCCACAGATAGCCCCAGATTAATTTGAACCGTCTGGGCTCTTTAATTTTTGCTAAATTGATACTTTAATTTATGTAAAAATTAAAACAATTTTGACAGATTAAAAAACGGGGGAATCAATTCAACAAATTAAACAATAATGGCTTGTAAAAGCATAAAATCAATAAAGTGTGTGGATAGGATGCGAGGAAGCTATGTGCCACACCAATTGGCAGTCTATTTTTTCAATTGAACATATAGTTCATTTTTATAAATTACTTCTCAGGTTCTATGTCTTTGTGATAATATTTTTACGATAGGTAATTGTCCTATAATTTTTTTCTATAATAATTTAAATTTATGAATCATGACGTTAAGCCTTAATAATTATATACATTTATATTCTAAAAAAAACATAGGGGAGTTACAATCTAAAGAAGTACCATATTTGCGAATTTCCATTGGGAAAAAAATCGCTAATGGAGACACTGACATGGCGGGAGTTGGAGCCGGGACTGTGGCCAAAATACGTTTCATGGGTCCCTGATCACGAAAAAATAGGTTTTACACAACTTTATATTGTAGGTACTAGCGTATTTCTTGCAAGCACGATAACTCTCGAACGAATTGACGTATCAAAATGAAACTTGGACCGAAAAATCAAGCTCGTTGAGATGAGGATCCCTATTGAAAATGGGATTTTTATGACACCATTAACCCCTCCTGATGAGTCAGCAAAGATTAAAAATAATCCTGCCGATGGGTTCCTCAAGCCGAGTGAATTTCCATTGGAAATTTGTAGTTCAATGTACAGTAGTTTAAACTTCCTTCATAACTACATATTACCATTGTGTGTGTATTTTAAGTTAAGAAAAATTAAAAGAAATATTTTAGTTGGATTAGGGCTTTTAGAATATTGCTTAGTTAAACATAATTGTAGTAGTTATGAAAGAAGTTTAAACTGCACAACATTGAACTACCAATTTCCAATGGAAATTCACTCAGCTTGTGGAACCCCGCGCCAGGATTTTTGCATGGAACATGCTTTAGCCTTGACCTACCAAAAAAAGTGTCACGTTTTTGAGGAACGCGGATGTGTGACGCGGAAGAGTTACGAAATTTTCTAATGATTTCCACGTACAACCAAGCCGTTTCTAGGGAAATGAAACTTCTTTAGAAGCTCTCGATTTATGACGCATTTCTTTCATACTTGTTTTTGATAATTATGTCGTCATGTTATAATTATTTATGTTATTATTGGATGTAGTAAACAATGCCAAAGAATTTGCGAGATACAAAAAATCAGCAAGCAAACAAAAAAAGCGCGGCTAAAGAATGTCCCATGTTTCTTGACTTTTAGCCACGGACTCTAAGTATTAACATCAGGGGGGTCTGGGGGTCTGGGAGTTTTTTACTATAAGATGTATATATTTTGTAATGATTAGTTCGAATTTAAAAATTATGAGTAATAAAATGTAAAGTTACTTACTGCTTTGATAAATTTTCTCTACAATATCTCTCGATTCTTCCAAAACGTATGTTGATCACACTCAGATGAACTTTCTTATTTACTGCAGCCATTCTCCTCAATTTAGAATCATTATCCTCAATTTAGAATCATTATCCTCAATTTAGAATCATTATCCTCAATTTAGAATTATTATTCTCGATTTATAATCATTATCCTCAATTTAGAATCATTATCCTTAATTTAGAATCATTATCCTCTAATAGAATCCTCTTGAATATATCTAATGTGTTGTTATTGTTTGTTTTGATTAGTTTTCTATCCTCTATCACGCTGCTAGGACAGCCTGCAGAAGTTTACATGTTCGGGCCTCAACTATGGCTATTTGGTCCAGCCTGTTTCCTTATGGTACCAATAGTCGGATATATAATGATACCGTTCTTCAGGAAAAACAACTATTTCTCAGCTTATCAGGTTAGAACTTTTTTTTTTTTCCAAAATTAACCATTTATTTTCCTATATGAAACACTACAGGTTCATAAGTATCATATTTCTCCTCGATTTATATCGATTAGTAGTTTAAGTCGAACAAGTAACAGTAATGCTTGGTAAAAAATGTATCTATCAAATATATTTAATTTACATCATCAAGAATTGATTTCAATATTTGAATTAAAAAAAAATAATAATAATTAAAGCCTTCCACCATCAGAGTAAGGAAGGGGTAGAGGGAGCAATGCGATTTGAAAAGTGGTTCATTATGCAACACCCCTATGCTAACCCTCTCAAGCGAGCTCAATCCGAACTAAAGTGATCACGTGGTCACTGGTCCTTGTCTTATTGGCATATTCCATGTCCTTCCATCCCCACAGACTCTTGTCAACAAACCCTTATCATATCAGTAGTATTTATTTGATACTCCACTCAAAGAAGATTGCTATTGGTTATATAGAAACTGTTACATGTTTATTAACGACGTTACTGCCTTTAGATAATTAATAAGGTTAACAACAAACATTAAAGTACATATTTATAAAGAAAACTGTATTAAAAATAAAAATATTAAATGTCGTAAGAAAATGTCACTTATTCTTATCAGCTGATATCAGGTAAATTTCAAGTTGTTATCCAGATATTGATACTGTTTCACCAAATTGCCGCTTGGGAGGTTTAGTATAGGGGTGTCGCATAATGAACCACTTTTTAAGACCCCGATTCTATAGTATTGTTCTCTCTACCCCTTCCTTGCTCTGAGATTAAACCCTTCCACACCGGTTGTGTTTGCACTTAAAAATGTATCTTGTTCAGTTCCGTTATATAAAAATGATTTACCTTTCTGAATTTTATATCAAATCTAAAAGTTAATAAATCGTTTGTCAAACTAAAATGTCACAGATAATATTATGATGAACGACTTTGTCTACTCTACCTCTCACAACGTATAAATTAAAATCTATAACTTGAAATTATTCATAAAGCTACAATCTATGTATATAAATATAAAGTCTTGTCTGTACATTGATCAGAATTGATTTCTTTTTTTTATACTTTTTCATTTCATAATTTTCGAAAGTCGGAAATCCAGCTTTAACTATTTTCATGTATGCATGTATGTGTGTGTCCATCGCCACCTGTCCGATTTTATAGGCGCAAAATTGGCAGGGCGAAATCAATATTTTTTCACAGAGGTTTTTATACAATTCTTCTTTTTTCTGCCCTAGGGCGAGGGCGGTAAAAAAGAAGAATTCTTCACCTTAACGCACGATAAGCGAGCTTGTTTAGACCTAACAAAACTAATTTGCTGTTTGTTTAATCAAATTAACTGTTATAATCGAGTTTTTAGTGAAAAACAATGAGTGATTTAAGTGATTATGACGAAAATGAGAAGAATAATACGCCTCCGAACTAATTAATTCGGCACAAAATACAACTAATGAATTAAGGTCATCTTTATCAAAAGAGAAATACAAACTTACATTATATACAAGAAGTTTATTACAATTTTTCTTCTGTATTTATTATTAAAATAGTAGATAAAGTACGGTACGCAACTCGTGTGAAAACGGCATTTTGCATTGCTCGTGTGGTTTTACTATACCCTCGCTTTCGTTCGGGTGCAAACTCCACACTCGCATGCAAAATACTACTTTCCGCACTCGACGCGTATTGTTCGGTTAAACTTAAATTGTTAGCTTTTACTTTTGCATTTTTCCATTTAGGAAAAGTATTGTTTACGATACCAAGCTTCCAACGTAATTATTCGTTTTAGGTGTTTTTAAGATCATTTGAGTTGTTTTTAGCTTGATTTTGTCTGTCTGTGTCACGCATAACTCATTTAATTGCTTTTAAACTTACAAAAATCAATTAAAATTATACATTTGTAATGTCATTAATCTATTTTCAACAATAAAAAGTAGTAAAAAATTTAAACATTTTTCGATAGCGTTGCAATTTGTACCAATTTTACCTGTCTATAAGACAAATAATTTCCGCTGAATTTCGTTTTTTAATCTGCTACTATTTTGAAAATATCGACTTTTGAACTATGACAATAAATAATTTCGGAACAATTTCACCGATAAAGGTGAAATTTGCACCAATTTTTATAATATCTCTCTATAAGATAAATACTTTTCCTGTAGTTTAACTAAATATCAGCCACCATCTTGGTATTATTAGGTAAAGAAAAGTTCCAAAACGCTGCGCGATCGATTTTTAGAATTTCATCGGTAAAACAAAAAAAAAAAACCCGCTTATAGTTTCTCTGTCACTGTACGGTTCCAATAACTTTTAAATCAAAAGACATAAGAAACATGAAACTTTCCAATATTAAAGATCGTTTTGACGCGCACCCAGGAAAAATATAGAGAACTCAAAATTATCAGCTGTTCAAATTCAAAATGGTGGATAATTCATGTCATGTGTGTTTTTAAATTTCAAGTGGGGTATCGAATAAAAGAAATCCAAGAATAGATGATAAAAATATATAACAATTGCAGTTTTTAATTTGTCATGCTATTTTGTCAAAAAAAACATCAAAATTCTAACCCCCCTAAAACGATATTTCTGAGAAAAAAATATGCAAAATGTGCGGTCTGCTGGGCCATAAAAAAAGTAAGTATAGCAATTTGATCTGATTAATTCTGAATCCACTAAGGCTTATAAATTTATGTCACGCGAAGAAAAAATATTTTTGTGAAATTAAGTGGGTATCAAAATGAAAGGTATTAGAGAGTAGATTACAGAAACATAAAACACTTGTGTAAATTGTTTAATTTTCCACGCCATCTTGTCAAGTAGCAACAACATTTTGCGTGCTCCCCCCCCCCCCCCTCCTTATTCTAACTAATTTCATGTTCATAATACCAACTAAACCCATTTTGTGTGAGACTTCACGCACAGTCATTTTATTTTAATTGGTTATTTATCGTGCCTAAATCGTTTACAAGTAATAAATAGCCTCCTAAACTACGATTTCTGGATATTTTATTTTTTAATAACAAACGAACGATATATTTTATATAAACCCCGCGTGGATCACGGGGTAAAATCTAGTATTTTATAAGGCTAAAAAATATTAAAAGTTTAAGTGATTCTTATTAGATAGATTTTATCTGCTACCTGAGCCAAATCATCGGATAAGTTTTTTTTATTTTCTTTTTAGCTTTCAAACTGACAATTATTTTTTTTAGTATATAAGTGATTAAAAAACAATTTTACAAAAGGCGAATTCAATTTAGTAGTTATTTATTCACTTTAATATATATATATATATATATATATATATATATATATATATATATATATATATATATATATATATATATATATATATATATATAGTTTATTGTTTACACATTAAGATGATGTATGTATCCTTTTAGCTCACGCGATAACATTTTATATATATATATATATATATATATATATATATATATATATATATATATATATATATATATATATATATATATATATATATATATACATATATATAGTTTATTGTTTATGCATTAAGATAAATATATATATTGTGTAAATTATATAATTTTAGTTTTTTGTTTTTATTTTACCTGTTAATTTCAAGGCTAATATAAAAAAAATAACATCGACAAAAAACAATTGGCAAAAAATAATTGGAACAAATTTAAAGTAAATCAATCTTCATTTAATTGTAAGGGCGTGCCCCCCCCCCCCCCCCCTTATAATAACACAGACTGTAAAGACGTACTATAAATGTTAGTGTGTTTCTTTGGGACAAAAAGAGAAAAAGAAACATTCAAGAGATTTGTCTTTTGATTACTCAAAATATCTCTTTTCTCTCCCATTTTCTTGTTTTAAATCTAAATATTACTATAATTTATATTTTATCTACGATTGATACGAAATATAAACATTATATCTCTGTTTAGATGGGTAGAAAGTGATTATTTACGTACTTGTATTCATTGCGCATGCGTGTCTCATAGTTCTGAAGAATTCCCCTCCTTTACCACGCTAGCGCGGTAAAGAAGAGGAATTCTTCTGCTTTACGCACGATTAGCGAGTTTATTTACATTTAACAAAACAAATTTGCTGTTTTTTTATTAAATTAACTGTTTATATCGCTCGTGTGGTTTTACTACCCTCGCTGTCGCTCGGGTGCAAACTCCACACTCGCATGCAAAATGCTACTTTCCGCACTCGACATGTAATGTACTATTTCGTACTCACATAATGTCTTCTTTTAATCCTTAAATTTATCTGATTCTCACCCACATACATAATTAATTATGTATTCATGTTACTATTTATCTTTTTGTATAAATATGTTTATTTCTGCTTAAATAATTCATTCATTAACATTAAACCAACATATTTCAATCATTTGATACCTTATTTTATTTGTATTAATTAATTCTTACATCTTTTATCAAATACTTCAACACACCTTATTCAAATAAATTTATGTGTATTTGTTTCACATTAATATGTACATAATTATTTGTTTTTATTGATATTTCTAGTTTCTTTTTTATTTAAACTAATAAATTCTTATTACTTATATCTAATATCTTAACAGTCATTATTATACTTTATTATTGTAATATTTTAAGTCTTTCCCCATATATATAAAAATAATATATATATATATATATATATATATATATATATATATATATATATATATATATATATATATATATATATATATATATATATATATATATATATATTATTTTTATATATCTATGTTAATATAAAAATAAATCATTAAACTTTTTTATAACTAGAATGTTAAAATTTTTGAGGTATTTTAATATCAATATAAATAATAACAATTAGACGTTGTAATGAACAATTTAAACCAGTTTCTATTATTGTAAAATAATCTGCGTCCTTTTGTTCTCTATTTTACTACGTTTTTATTAGCTTGATTTCTTGTTTGTTTGTTTGTCCGGTACAAATCTGGCAATCGATTTTTAATTAACTTCCCGAGTAGCTAGACATTTGAAACTTTTAGCATAGCTCAGAACACGATGACAATGCATTATTTTAATACTTTTAGGCATCTTTCAGCAGAATTTAATTGGTTTTCAGCAAATTTTGCTGTGCGGAAAGTTAGTTCGGAAAAAATCCGCCAGTTATTTTATTTGTTTTGATATATCCCATATTTACCATCATCATTTTGACGGGTCAAATTTATGATTTATGACAGGAAATTTGAAAACGTAGTATATAAAAAAATCTTTCTATCATGTAATTATTATAATCTATTCTTCAATTCATTTTATTTGATACAAACACTCACAAGACTCCGAATTTAAAAAATAGAAGATTTTTCACATGACTTTAATTATCCACAATTTTCAATCTGAACAGCTGTTTCATGTTTTTATTTTAATACTTTTAGCCATCTTTAAGCAGAATTTAATTGGTTTTCAGTAAATTTGGTTGTATGGAAAGTTAGTTCGGAGAAAATCCGCAAGTTATTATATTTGTTTTGCCATGTCCCATATTTACAATCTTCATTTTGACGAGTTTCAAATTTGTGATTTTTATAAATTAGAGATAAACATTGAATGACAGCAAAACAGGAAATATATCGATTATATAATTTATCAATTATATTATTTATATTATTTCAAATATATCGATGGCACGGTTTAGATTTGGTGTTGGGGAGATCCGCTGTACAAAGATTTGTCCTTTTATATCCTTTTATAGGTTTATGATCAGCTCTCTAGATGGTTGTCAATTATGTGAAGTAAATAAATTTGTACTTTTTTTTATCCTCTAACATTATATATTATGTAACAATAACAATTATATTATGAACATTACATACAATTCAACAGAAAATTTCAAAACGTAGTATATAAAAAGTTCTTTTTATCTTGAAATTATATATTTATTATTTTATCTACGATTGGTACGAAATATAAACATTATATCTCTGTTTAGATGCGTAGAAAGTGATTATTTACGTACTTGTATTCATTGCGCATGCGCGTCTTATGGTTCTGAAGAATTCCTCTTCTTTACCACGCTAGCGCGGTAAAGAAGAGGAATTCTTCAGCTTTACGCACGATTAGAGTTTGTTTACATTTAACAAAACTAATTTGCTGTTCTTTTATTAAAGTAACTGTTTGTATCGAGTTTTTAGTGAAAAACAATGAGTGAATCAAGTGACTTTGTCGAAAATGTGGAGAATAATACTCCTCAAGAAATAATTAATTCGGCAAAAAATACAACTCAAGATTAATGCCATCTTTATCAAAAAAGAGATACGAACTTACATACAGCAAGTTTATTTTTTTCTGTATATCGTAGATAAAGTACGGTACGCAACTCGTGGGAAAACGGCATTTTGCATTGCTCGTGTGGTTTTACTACCCTCGCTGTCGCTCTGGTGCAAACTCCACACTCGCATGCAAAATGCTACTTTCCACACTCGACGCGTAATGTACTATTATATGTTCATATTATTTGTCATAATCATATTCATTTATTTCTGCAACAATCTTTTGTATTTTTAAAAACAAACGTCCCGATAAACTTGAACGGGCTTTTATTTATGTATTCTTATTTGACCATGCCATAAGTTTTATGAAAGTTATTTAACATTTGTGCTTTACAACCAACTGTTGGCTACCACAATTTTTTTCGGGTCACAATATTCACATTTCTTGTCGTAGGGACTTATAATCTCAGATAAGTATACGATAATAACTACTTATACATGGTGGAGTTAGAAAAGAGGCAAAATTAAAAGTAACTAACTGTTTGTACATAGCGGAGTTAAGGCTAAATTAAAAGAAAAGCATTATTATTATTATTATTTATTTTTAGGGTCCGTAGGCAAAACCAAGGACCCTTATATTTTCCTGCGTGTGTCTGTCCGTCCGTCCGGTCGCCTGCTCTCACGGCTACACCTTTCGTCCGAACACTTTGAAATTTGGCATGTATGTGTCTTGTACCTACCCAGATATTTTAAAAATATAGCGACTTAAAAAAAAAAACTAGGCTAAAAAAAATTAAGGGTTAATTTTTTTTTTTTTTTTTCGACACCGTGAGGGGTATCATATGAAAGGGTTCGTCGTGCAGATTACAAAAATATATAATTCTTTGGTTATAACTTTGATAGGGCGAGCGTAGGCAAGTTTGAAAAGGGTGTGAAAGTGTCCCCCCCCCCTCTATCTCGCTTATGTGAAGTGCAAAAAATCTGAAAAAATTCCTGAACATTCTTCAACCAAAAGTAAAGATACCACTTTTTGGAAATTTCGAAAAAAATATTATTTTATTTTTTATTGACAAAATACTTTTTTTATAACTTTGGTCTTTTCGATGTATTTATATGGTAGTTGTCCGGTTCTGTGGCAAAAAAATACTTTATCAGAAGTTTGTTTATGTGTTTTGAGAATACCAGACCCATAGGATAGTTCAAAGTAAGCTTTTTAGCATTTCAAAAAAAAACAATATATAGGGTACTACTTAAACTATACAGTGTGGCCTACGGACCCTCGCTGTGTGCTGACTAGCACACACTTGACCTGTTTATTTTCATTGAAGCGACCATCTTGCAATAAATATGCATTGAATATTGAGAAAAAGTTAATCATGATGAGTTGATAGTTAAAGAGGATGGTTGTAGTGTAGTAAGGGAACAGAACTATTCCCTAAACACTTTGGGACAAAGGAATATTACACTTTTGTTTTTATTGGTGGAGTAAAGAGTCTACAGGAGAACATGCCGTACAGCTTCTTTAGATTGTTACTCCCCCTCTGTTTTTTGTAAGGGAAGTTACAATCTAAAGCAGTGCCAAAATTTGATATTTATTTATCATAATATAAATAAAATAATGTGAGTGGACGGCAGTGTGCAAGTACAAGTAAGTAAGCATGTAGTGTATCTTTACTTGAACCAATTCACCCGGTAAATTTGAAACATAAATTAAGCTTAAGTAGCTTAGGACACTGTAAAAAATTGAGCCAATATTAATTCTTTTCAAAAGGAGAGAGTATCATAGTTTGCATTTTCATTACTGACTCTCATTGTCAAAATTATAAATGACTTCCAGAATAGCTAGAAACTTGAAATTTGGCACACTTATAGCTAAAGCCCCGTAACTGAACGCAAAAATTTTAAAAATTTAAAATTCTTCATTTACCTCTCTTGAAAAAATAGCGCAGCGTTAAAGTTTTATAGTGAATTAACGCTAAGTCGTATCAAACAGCTCGCTTTACTGATTTTGAAAGATCTGCAAGTTTAAAGACATAAAACATTAGAATAGGAAGGAGAGTAAAGAAAAACGCTTATTACACTCATGTTTTAGTATAGAATGGAAGAAATTGCTTGCATACGAGTCTGCAAGACAGTGAGACATTTTTATGTAACACTATTTGGTAATGCTTGTATAACGCTTTTTGGTGTCGTTTTTTGGTAAAGCTTATCGAGTTTATGAGCCAAAGTAAAGACATGAAAATGACGTGCATGAACGTGCAGATTCTTGCGTTTGTAAATTAGCAATTTAATCGAACATATGTTGTGCACGATGAAAGAAAGTACTTTTCTTCTTTTCCAGTTTATTAAGAAGTTATATTTTAGCTAAGTCACCCATATTTTTATAATGACTCCAAAAAATTATAGTATCTATAACAAAAATAAAAAATAATAAAGCAAAAAATAAATGTTATGAATAAATTTTAAAAAATTAAATAGTTTATTAGGAATAAAATTCTAAGAGTTATGGCTTTAGTCCGATGCAAATCAGAGCATTTGAACAGAAGTTGTAGTTGAGGGGGAGGGGCGCTTTTAATAGAGTATTAAACTGCAATCATAACTCAGCCGACCTCTAAGCAGCGATGTAAACGACTGTAGTTAGCTCCAACCTTTTTCTAATCTCCTAGTACAGTGTACAACGTTTTAGAATCGCTTGGGGAGGGGACGCCCTAGTGACAGAGGTACCAAGCGCGGTTGTGGGAGACACTATCCCTACCAAGAGCGGACAGATTCGATTGAACACCTCCAATACCTTCCTAAAACCTTGATCCTATATCTTCCCCATTCGTGTAACGTAACGCTTTTCGAGGTAAATGTGCCATAGCCAAAACATAAAAATGTCAAAAAGGTTCTGACCCCCTCCCAAAAATGTCAGCCTACCAAAATAATGATATCTACATTGTGGCCAAGTGTTAAGCAATAACAGTAAAAGAGCAGTCTTGCTCAAGAAAGTAAGATTAAAGTTAGGTTATAGACAAAGAAGTTAGGTTATAGGGCAAGTTAGGTTATATAACGTTAGGTTTTAGGGTAAAGAAAGAGCATTCTTGGCTACAATGTAGTAATCACAATTTTGGTTGGCTGACTTTTTTGGGAGGGGGTCTAAAACTTGGCCCCTTTTTTCATGCTTAGGTTTTTGCTTCCGAGCTTACCGAAGGAAACGGAAGTATTGTGTTCACTTTTGAGAACGAAAAACTTTTATGTCTCCGATTTTAAAAATTCCAAGACAGAAATCCGTTTCAGACATCAGGGAACATTTTTGGTCTCGTGCCTGTCTGTCTGTCTGTCGGTCTGTGTGTCCACGAATTATGAAACGTGCGACGATAACTTGAGTAAATATCGACCGATTTTGATTAAATTTGGTTAACATGCTTATTTTACCAATGCCCAGGACGAGTTCGTTGGACAACGTTATCCGTCCAAGCGTTCACGAGCAACGCTCGCGTAAACGTGAACCTCAAATTAAAAATTGGAATTTTCAATGAGTTAAACATTTTTTTCAAATACAATTTTTTAGTAAAACCAACAGCGACACCGCTATGAAGTGTTAGATCGCTAAAACTATTAATATTTTTTAAACAATATAACAATAAAGCAATATATCCATAATTTTAATGTTAATATAAAAATACTGTACATGATAGGATGCGAGGAAGCTATGTGCCACACTTATTGGCAGAGTATTTTTGGTTTTAATTAACATTGAACAATTATAAATTGATTTAAAACCATAATAAATTTCAATTATTTTATTGGCAATAAGAAGAATAAATAATTTGAATAATTTTTTTTCTTGAGAATAAATCATATAAATTTTACATCTTATAAATATTTCTAATAATTACTATTCTAAAAGAAAGATTTACATTAATTTGTAATATATAAGCAGATGCTAAATAATATATTACCCAGTTGTCAGATTTAGATGTGTATGAAATAAAAAATGTATAATAATATTGTAAAATATTGGATCTCTTAGAAAATTCTTTTATTAATCGGTTTCCTATTTCCTACTATTATTAATTTTCTACAAGAATGGGAAGAACTTATTTTGTCTTGTCATTGTTGCAATAATACACAATTACGTATAATTAGGATTTAAAATGGTATGGCTTTGTACATGGTGGTCCAAAAATCCCCCCCCCCTCTTTACTTTTGAATGGTTTGAGATAAATTAATGAAACTTTGAGGATCCGTACCATATATAAAGAGAAGTTTGTTTTCATGCAATCGCGCAGTAGGGGCAACCACCCACTTTGCCCTAAGGACAAGAACTTCAAAATTTCAAATTGGAGTGTATATTTTTGATACCATATTGGGTTCTACGGTGAAAAATTATAACACCTTCCGAGCTTACCGAAGGTAACGGAAGCTATGTGATCGTTGTGAAGATCGAAAAAATTTAGGTCTCCGATTTCAAAAATTCCAAAACAGAAATCCGTTTTAGACATCAGGGAACATTTTCGGTTCCGTGTCTGTCTGTCGGTCTGTCGTTCAATTTTTGCGAACCATTATATCTTAAAAAATACACGTCCAATTTTAATGAAATTTGGGTGGTAGGTCATAATAAGCCCATTTTTGGTTCCATATAAGTTTCAACCTTCTGCGCCTATTTTTTGCTCTTCCACATGCGCACAAACATACATTTATTTACACCTATAGCTTCAAAAGTACTTATTCGATATGAATGAAACTTTTATAGTTTATCGAAAGTTACCCGCAGATAGCCCTAGATTAATATGAACCGGCGGTGCTCTTTAACTTTTGCTAAATTGATACTTTAATTCGTGTAAAAACTCAAAACAATTTTGGCAGATTAAAAAATAAACGGGGAAACAATTATACCAACTAGACAATAATGGCTTGTAAAAGCATGAAATCAATAAAGTACGTGGATAGGATGCGAGGAAGCTATTTTCCACACCAATTGACAGTCTATTTATTCTATCATCAATATTTTTCCCCCTATTGAGGGGCAATGATAAAATAGACTGCCAATTGGTGTGGCACATAGCTTCCTCGCATCCTATCACGTACTGCATTGATTTTATACTTTTACAAGCTATTATTATCTAATTTATCTAATTGTTCCCCCCGTTTTTTTGCTTCCGAGCTTACCGAAGGTAACGGAAGCTATGTGATCGTTTCGAAGAACGAAAATATTTTAGGTGTCCGATTTCAAAAATTCCAAGACAGAAATCCGTTTTAGACATCAGGGAACATTTTTGGTTCCGTGTCTGTCTGTCGGTCTGTCGGTCCGTCGGTCTGTCGGTCTGTCGTTCGATTTTTGCGAACCAACATAACTTAAAAACTACACGTCCGATTTTAATGCAATTTAGATGGTAGGTCATAATTAGTTCATTGTTGGTCCCATATAAGTTTCAACCTTCTGCTCTTATTTGTTTCTCTTCCACATGCGCACAAACATACATCTATTTACACCTATAGCTTCAAAAGTACTTATCTGATTTGTATAAAACTTTTACAGTTTATCGAAAGTAAACCGCAGATATCTCAAGATTAATTTGAACCGTCTGCGCTCTTTAACTTTTGCCAAATTGACACTTTAATTCATGTAAAAAATTGAAACAATTTTGACAGATTAAAAAACGGGGAAAAAACTAAACAAATTATACAACAATGGCTCGTAAAAAAAAAGCATAAAACCAATACAGTACGTGGATAGGATGCGAGGAAGCTATGTGCCACACCAATTGGCAGTCTATTTTTAATCTGTCAAAAGGGTTTGAATTTTTACATAAATTAAAGGATCAATTTTGCAAAAGTTAAAGAGCGCAGACGGTTTAAATTAAACTGGGGCTATCTGCGGACTACACATACAATAAACTATAAAAGTTTCATACAAATCAGATAAGTACTTTTCAAGCTATAGGTGTAAACAAATGTCTGTTTGTGCGCATGTGGAAAAGAAACAAATTAGCGCAGAAAGTTGAAACTTATATGGGACCAACAATGAGCTAATTATGACCTACCATCCAAATTTCATTAAAATCGGAAGTGTCGTTTTTAAGATATGTTGGTTCACAAAAATTGAACGACAGACCGACAGACCGACAGATAGACACAGAACCAAAAATGTTCCCTGATGTCTGAAACGGATTTCTGTCTTGGAATTTTTGAAATCGGAGGACTAAAATATTTTCGTTCTTCGAAACGATAACATAGCTTCCGTTACCTTCGGTAAGCTCGGAAGCAAAAATAACCCTTTCAAAAATAGTAAAAAAAAAAAAAAATTTTTTTTGTGCAACAACAAAACTTTATCTGGCATAATAGATCGAATAAGTTTTGTTTATTCCAACCACATTCAAGATATTTTGCGGTGTATATGCACTATGCACTTCAGGAAACAATTTGAGTTTTCGGATAATCCTTATATTCTGCAAATTAGCGTATTTATCTGGATACTTAGAAGATATTTCAAGCATTTATTTTCCTACCTGTTGAGCTTTACTAGCTTAGTCTTTTCAAGAAACTTAACTAAGTCCTTAAAAAGTTTCTTCAGATCTGTTACTATTATGCCTTTTCCTTAACTGTAGTGGGTTTTTCTCTCTCCCTCATTGAATATTTATGGGCCATTTTGGGAGTCACGTTTACTCTTCTATCCGTGGAATAATGGGCCCATTGACAGAACTTGTCATGGTCTGTTCACATCTGCATTTATCAAAGTCAGTCTGTCAATCAATTCAGATTCTCAGACGTTTTCCTGGCAGCTACTGAATATCAACACAATTATTCATTTCTTTCTTTATCAGATTTTTCAGTTGAATTTCCTACTTGACATTCACTTCTTATAATATAACTGAATACAATTTTTTGGGACGAAAACCCAGTTTTCAAAAATTTCTTAGCAATTCCTTATATGCAATATTACTTAAATTCTAATCTTTTTTTACGGAAAACATTTTTATTGTTTTATTAATTCAATATTTAGAAAATTGTAAATTACCCCAACATTAGTCTCTATTTTCTAAGTTTTTAATACATATTAACAACGGCTGTAAATATTCATATTGCTAACAACATTACAACTATACTCCTTTCACAAAACAGCTGTTAATTCATTAGATTTTTATTTTGATCGTAGTTTGTCCATTGTATAGTCATTTATTAAGAAAAATAAGACAACTTCTTCTTTTTGTTCTTTTTTCCGGGGAAAGCGCTTTTGACCCTCTGTGAATAACACTCAACTGTTATTATATAAATAAAAATCACAATTTCTGTCGACAGGTAATGTGATTTTTTTTTTAACATACAAATCTAAATTAACTTTAAATTTGTGTGTCTTTAATTTAATGCTAATAAGTACCACTATAGGGTACAAGATCAATTCAATTTTGAGTGAAATTTAAATAAAGTAAACCTTTAGTATTAGTCCAGGAGATAGCGTGCAAAAAAGTGTCTGACTAACATCAAGCTAGAATTTTGTGTTCAAGTCAATCTTTTGGTGCCTTTTAAGAATATGTGGTCGACTAAGTTCGTCTGCGGGACATAGCTTGGCAATAGGCATTTGAATAAAACAAACCGGTTGAGAGCGGCCATGTCCCACCCATTATGGTGGGCAATGTGATTTTCATGATCCTGAGTACGAAATTAGTTAGTACACCAAGAATCAAGTTGACGTTAGTTTAATTTGGAATAATATTTGACTAACTAACATATAAAGTATCAAAGTAACATCAAGTTAATGTTATGTCTACTAACTAAGTTCGTACTCAGGATCATGAAAATCACATTGTCCACTAAAATGGACGGGACATGGCCGCTCTCCACTGGTTTGTTTTTTTCAAATGCCTATTGCCAAGCTATGTCCCGCAGACAAACTTAGCCGACCACATATTCTTAAAAGGCACCAAAACATTTACTTAAACATAAAATTCTAGCTTGATGATAGTCAGACACTTTTTTGCACGCTATCTCCTGGACTATATTTACATAATTGTAAAATTATATACCTGTGGTGAGATTAAAGAAAAAAACAAAACTTTTATAAATAATTGCTTTATAAAATAATATTAAAAATAAAACTTTTCATAAGAAAAAAGAAAAAAAATAATAATGCTCAGAAGGAAACTTGGAGGAAAGTTAAATTAAATCCAGATATACTTAGTTTCAAAGTAAAAATTAAGAAAATTTTGAGGGTTTAAAATGCTCTAGTTCAAGTAACCAACTTCAATAAATTAAGTGCATTAAGCCAAAAAGTTTCTTAAATGAAAATTATATAAAGGAATTCAAATAAGTACACTGGTTCAGTGCTACGACAGATTTTAATGCTTCAGTAAGTACTGACACTATAGATATGGGAGCATATATAATATGGAGGTCATGTTAAGGAATAATATAAATTGTCTCTTCATGTAAACTGACTAATTTATTTATTTGATTCTACAAAACAGTTTTCAATTTTCATAAGACTATCTACAATCTACAGTGCAGGAATGGGGAAGAAGTAGTGTTACATTTATCTCAAGTTGAGTTTACGTTAAAAGACTCCGTGAGTCTTACGTTGACTTCCGACATAAAGTAGACTAGATCAGTGGTTCCCAAACTGTGGTACGCGTACCACTTGTGGTACACGGGATCGTGTCAAGTGGTACGTGCTGCCTAAATATTTGGGGTTGTTAGGAGTGTATTCATCCCTTATATACTATATACCTCAAAACCAAGTAGGTATAGAAACAGACTGTCCTGCGTTGAGCGTGATCTACGTTTAAAACTCAGCCCCATTACGCCAGACATTGATAGTTTGAGCCAATTATCCATCCCATTAACCTGTCCATTGTTTTTTCGGACGTTTTATTTCATTATGCTTTATGAATTTTTTTAATATAATTTTTATTATTATTCTATGATTTTTATCAGTCTGCCACCTGCTCCAGGTCTTAAGGGTATAAATAAATAAAAACTAAGTTCTTATATTATCTAGCGATATTTCAACCCCACTTGGGCCATTATCAAGCTTACATTATTTTAATTCATCCACACAAACGCTTAATAAAATTTCTTGGATTAATTCTAACTGTAACAGCTTCACAACTTTTTACAGTCGTAAAATTTAAAACGTAAAACTTGTACAGTTTGATTAGACAACTCATGACAAATTTCTCTTCAAGAAACTTTTTTTAACAGTTTTTTTAAATTTTACGATTACAAAATGTACAAGTGGAGTGACTAAGGCAGTTGTGAAGCTGTTACAGTTAGAATTAATCCAAGAAATTTGAATCAGAGTTTGAGTGGATGAAGTAAAAGATTTTTAGCTTGATAATGGCCCAAGTGGGGTTGAAATATCGCTATATGATGTAAATACTTATAGTTTTTATTTATTTATACCCTTAAGACCTGGAGCAGGTGGCAGACTGATTAAAAATATAGTTATAAACGGTAAATCACTACTTTATTAATATTCTATATTTTATGTTCTATTCATATTATTTTATGTTCTAATTTGATGTTATTTCATGCATTAAAAAAAAATATAATTTATTATTAAGGTTTTTTTGTAATTCAACAATCATCCCCAAACACCTACTCTTTATCCAAGGGACTGAAGATAATGAAAATAATGATACAGATCTCTGGTCTGGTACAACAAATTTACAACAAATTAAAAAAAGTTAATAACTTTTAAATAAATCAGCAATGAAATCAGTTATGAATACTGAAACCTGGTTTGATGAATCAAAAAAATAAATTAATCAATTTGTGGACAATAGACAATTTTATATATTTTTCTTAATGGCATTAATATTTCAGTTATTCATTATGATTTATTCAACCAATTTTATGCCATGTCAAACTCATTAAGCTTATTTGGGACTAGAGATGAATACAAATAAAAACGTGAATCAAATAAAAAGGATGGCTATAAAGGTAGTATACTATGATTTCTAAGATAATATGGTATGCCAAAAAAAGAAAATATGGTATGCAAAAATGATAATATGGTATGCAAAAAAAGATAATATGGTATGCAAAAAAGGATAATATGGTAAGCAAAAAAAGATAATATGGTATGCAAAAAAGGATAATATGGTATGCAAAAAAAGATAATATGGTATGCAAAAAAGGATAATATGGTATGCAAAAAAAGGATAATATGGTGTGCAAAAACGATATTATGGTATGCAAAAAAAGGCTTATTTTGCAAACATACGATGCTAGTTTAAATAAAGGTATGGAGATTGAACTACGAAAATGATTATTGGATTTCTAAATTATCTAGCGATGTCGGCTGACAAAGAATGTAGGTCAAGAATTCATCAAAACTTAATTTTATACTAGGGAAATAGTCTGCCAATTAGTGTGGCACATAGCTTCCCCGGGTTCTATTTCTAATACTTTGATTTTACGCTTTTACCAAATATTTTTGCCTAATTTCTATAATTCCCCCCCCCCCCCCATTTTATAAATCTGTCAAAATTGTTTCGATTTTTTACATGAATTAAAGCATCAATTTCGCAAGATATAAAGAGTGCAGACGATTAAAAATAATTTCAAGATAAAAAGAACTTTTAATATACTACGTTTTTGAATTTTCTATTGAATCATATATGAAATGTTGATAATATAATTGATATTGTAATATAATATTATAATGTTAGTGAAAAAAAAATAGTTCCGAATTTATTTACTTCAGATAAATGACAACCATCTAGAGAGCTGATCTTAAAACTATATAAGGACAAATCTTTGTACAACGGATCTCCCCAACACCAAATCTAAACCGTGCCATCGATATATTTGAAATAATATAAATATGTAATATAATCGATATTTCCTGTTTTGCTGTCATTCAATGTTTATCTCTATTTATAAAAATCACAAATTTGAAACCCGTCAAAATGAAGATTGCGTAAATATGGGACATGGCAAAACAAATAAAATAACTTGCGGATTTTCTTCCGAACTAACTTTCCATACAGCAAAATTTGCTAAAATCCAATTAAATTCTGCTGAAAGATGGCTAAAAGTTTCAAATGTCTAGCTATTCGGGAAGTTAGTTAGAAATCGATTGCCAGATTTGTATTGCAAATGAACAGAAAAAATAATAACTAAAATGAAAATTACATAAAAGATTACATATTTTCTTTTGAAGTTTGTAGCCGGTTTCGGCACAATAAAGCTATTTTTATGTATTGAAAGATGGTATCTTACTTAGTTATTCAATTGAAGGTTATATCTATGAAGAATAAGTGATTTATGTCGTTGGTCAGTCAACTCTTTTCTTAGTATTATTAAAATTTCACAAGAAATGATAACTATATGACTAACTTGATAAACTTTTGTTTTCAGTTATTTAATAAAGAATTTAGATTCTAAAATTGTATAATTATGACGCACGTATTGAAATGTACTTAATAAAGAAAATATCTTTAAGAACTTTAAGTTAAATATACAAATTTAAACGCATCTTGGAAATTAGACAAGATTATTGATTCCCTGAATTTAACAGATTTCACTGTTTAAGTCTCCGAACTTTCGTTTTTACTTGAAATTGAGAAAATTCTCTTTTAACTTTTCCTCACCTTCTCCGAAGGTATATAGGAATAGTACATTACGCGTCGAGTGCGGAAAGTAGCATTTTGCATGCGAGTGTGGAGTTTGCACCCGAGCGACAGCGAGGGTAGTAAAACCACACAAGCAATGCAAAATGCCGTTTTCGCACGAGTTGCGTACCGTACTTTATCTACGATTGATAGATTTAAATAATAAATACAGAAAAAAATAACCTTGCTGTATGTAAGTTCGTATCTCTTCTCTTGATAAAGATGGCATTAGTCTTGAGTTGTATTTTTTGCCGAATTAATTATTTCTGGAGGAGTATTATTCTCTACATTTTCGTCAAAGCCATACTTGATTCATTCATTGTTTTTCACTAAAAACTCGATATAAACAATAAACACTTACTTTAATAAAAGAATAGCAAATTAGTTTTGTTAAATGTAAACAAACTTGCTAATCGTGCGTAAAGCTGAAGAATTCCTCTTCTTTACCGCGCTAGCGTGGTAAAGAAGAGGAATTCTTCAGAACTATGTGACGCGCATGCGCAATGAATACAAGTACGTAAATAATCACTTTCTACGCATCTAAACAGAGATATAATGTTTATATTTCGTATCAATCGTAGATAAAAGTATTTTTGTTTTGGGTCTTGAATGGGTTAAAGTTAGTAGAAGTTATTTAATTTAAAAATGGCTATATTTCATCCCTTGAGGGACATCATCAGCCCTGTAAACTAGGCATTTCAGCATTATTATCATTTACAATTAACAGTTTTATTTAATTACAATTCCTTATCAAACAACCTATTCATTCATCCGTAATTATTTAACAAATATATTCTCAAACCTAATTAATATTAATCTATTATACCCTATTATACATTTTTTATCAATTATTTATTATGATAAGTACTCATGTAGTGGTTTAAAAAAAAATCGGTCCGAGACAACTCAGACAAACTTTCTCATATACGAGTTCATAACTACTTAGCCCAGTGTTTTCCATTTATTAGTATCGTTCGTGTGGTCATAGGTACATTTATTTATTATTGAACATTTCATCAAAATCTATATATTATATAAAATTAATGTTTTGTCTTTACATTGGTCAGAATTGAAAATTTGTTGGATACTTTTTCATTTTATACATTCTGAAAACCGAATCCGGCCTTAACTTTTTTCGTGTATGTATGTGGGTGTTATGTGTGTCTGTCGTCCCAGTCAGACATTATAGGCGCAAAACTGGCTAAATAAAATCGATTATTTATTTTTCAGGGTGAACATGTTGTTCAAACATGTTGCACAATTTGTAGGCTTGGTTTCATCTTAACATATTGAGTAGAACCAAAGTTATTAACAATTTTATAAAAAGAAGTATATGAAACATAACCTAAAAAAAGTTAGTTGACCCACCAAACCCCACAGACCCGCTAATCAAAATGTTTGGGTACTTCTAGACAACCTAGAGACTCGCGGTTTTTTGAGTTTGGTCGGAAATTGGCCCAAACCGACTGGGAAAATCCGAAAAGTAAAAAAAAAATATTTTTTCCGTGGTAGGCTGTGAAATAGTAACTTTATAGCCTTTAAAACATAGCTAAAATCCATTTTTTCATTACGTGGACTTAAAAAATCTTTTCATTACTCCTAGCTGTAAAGAAAAAATCTTTTACGACCTAGGAACTAAAAGATTTTTATTTTCCGGCGGGTAGTTGTCAAAACGTCCGTTAGTATTGCTGCTGTCTTTGTAGAAATGCCGCTAGATTGAAAATCAGCTAGATGTCAATGCGTTTTATTATCTTTTCTTATAGTGATTTTTTTATCTTTTCTTATAGTGTAACCTCTTTTTAAGGTTTCTTTTTTTAAGTCTTAAGTATGTACTAATATTTGTTATTATTATATATTGATTAGTGATTAATATTTAACGTTTTTTCATTGTCTGCTACCTCGGAAAAAATTATTTGTGGTTCTATCTATTTGTGGTTCTACCACAAATAGAGCTAAATTTTATTGTTTTAAAAAGAAATGTCCCTCAGAGCGCTTATGGCGTCCGCAATTGTAGACCGATTTAATTTCTGATTGGAGTGCTTAAACCTCAAACTAATGCTCTTAAATCAAGTATTTACTATTTTATTAATTTTTCCTAGAACTAGAGTTATTAAATATTTACTGGTGGTATTTACTGGTGCCTTATTAAGAAGATGCTGGTAAATAAATTAATGCACCATCATGGTTGATGATTGTTCAATCACTTCCCAGTCTAATTGGTTTTGTCTAGGCTTATTTTCTTATTTATTATACCTTTTTTTAGCATTGTTAGTTATTAATATATTACTTAGTTTCTATTAGCTATTTTTAAAATATATAGATAGACTCCAAACGACGACAATGGGGAGTATTATATTCTTAGTAACGGAATTAATGGTGTGTAATATAGTCCTGATTTTATTCGTAGAAGGCTTTGGAAACAAAACTACTTAGGGATTTAATTTAATTGCTAGGCCTACATGATTATAATAGGAAACATAGCCACTAATATCTAGCATGAGCCCTAGTTTGTCAAAATAATAACGTGGGAATCAAACCCGGCCTCTCGTCGTCCGCGAGTAAACCTATTTTCCCAGGAAATAGGGTTTTTTTTTTGGAAAAGCGAAACCAATGTTAACTAAGCTTAATTATTAAAGTTAATTCGATTTTTTAAACTTGAACGGCTTTTAACATCAAATTTGTAGTTTTGCTAATAGTTTAGGCTCAAGGCGTCTACAAAGACAGACAACAGACATTTTTTTAAAACCCACTTTTTTGGACTCAGGAGACCTCAAAACGTGTAAATACATCAAAATCGAATTTTTGCTTCATCACAATACTTTCTCTTTATATGGGAAAGTAAAAAGATCACCTCTGTATATAATAACATCCCTCACTTCCTTACAATGTCTTGTATTACTAATTGATTTTTTAAAAATATTTTTATTTAATTTATTATTATTATTTTCAGTACTTTGGTGATAGATTCAACAGGAAGGTTCAGCTCACCGCTTCACTCATATTCTCTGCACAGATGGTGAATATAATTACATTATCCTTTATCATACAACATACAACACGAGTGGTCGAAACAAGTTTGTTTGAATATTGGCTATACTATTGTCTATTGACTAAACATTCAACCTGAGTGCCCATTGAGACGCAGGTGACGCAGGGCAGGGCATCACAGTTTTTTTTTTTTTTTTTAACCGCACGAATATAATATACGAAACCGCACAAATATATACAAAACCGCACGAATATAATATACAAAACCGCACGAATGTACACGAAACCGCACGAATATATACAAAACCGCACGAATAATACAAAACCGTGCGAATATATACAAAACCGCACGAATTGAGACGCAGAGCAGGACAGGTCAGTTCTACACCACACGTGGCTTACTCGATACTAGTGGATCTGGCGTCTCAATTCCCGCGGAATCATATTATATTTCTGAGGTTGAAAGAAACTGTGCTGCCCTACTTAGCGTCGTCTGCCTGTCTTAATGTATGCCTGGGCTAAATTTTGTAATATATTTTGTTTCATTATGAGTACGTTCCATAAAATTCTATGGAACTTAAGAGAAAACGTGTTTAAGCCAGTTCACTGCTCTTATATTATTGTAATAAATATTTTAATAAGTAACAAACTGTAGTAAAAGTAACTTGAAGTTGTAATCTTTTTACAAAAATAAGCCTGTAAAATTTTACTTAAAGCATTAAATAATGAAATAAATTTAAATTAATAAACTACAATTTTAATATTATATTATTTTAAATCAAATTATAATTATCAATAACTACGGGAGACATACAGAGAAAAATAGACACCCACACCGGGACTTGAACCACGGGTCCTCCTATTAATCCATTACAGGTACTCTTACCAACTGAGCAATACGAGAGAATGATTTTTCTCTGTCGTTACCGATACAAATTCCCCACAAGGTGCTAATTAAGAACTTTATAATTATAAGCGTTAATTCTCGATCTAGTTCTATTGCCGTGATTATTTGGCTTGCTAGATTTATAGAAAAGATTGAAAGCTTGGATTCGGGGAATTGGTATCGGTAACTACAGAGAAAAATCATTCTCCTGTATAGCTCAGTTGGTAAGAGCACATGTAACGGATTAATAGGAGGACCCGTGGTTCAAGTCCCGGTGTGGGGGTCTATTTTTCTCTGTATGTCTCCCGTAGTTATTGATAATTATAATTTGATTTAAAGTAAAATTTAATCTTTCCGTAGTATGAATACTACCTAAAACTTAAAAATTTGAATATTATATTATGTGACTGTAATTTCCAGATTCTGTACCTTGCTCTAGTCTTGTATGCTCCAGCACTTGCAGTCAATCAAGGTAAAATAACAATTAATTTTAATATAAATCATATAATTAAATTTACATTACGTAAATACAAGTAATTTAAATGTAAATTACACTAATCCAGATTTAAATTTAGATGAATAATTAACAACCATATACTTGTCATAAATATGAGAAACAATGCCTCGAATCTACAAATATGCACAAATGAATCAAATATTCATCATTCCTTTGATTATCTCTTTATTTATCATCAAAACAGTCACTATATTAGGGGAGACCGGGGACGGTTGAAACATTTTTTTTTCCTGCAAAAACATTTTAACCTCAATGTATTTGACAGTGGGCCTTAATTGAACTTTAGTTATCAGACAAAAAATGGATGAGGTTATAGTAATATTATCTGCATTACAATAGTTATTTACGCACCTAGGGAGTAAAGTAAGCCATTATTCCCTGAGCGAAGAAGTTGGTTCTTGAGGCGAAGCCGAAGGAACCATGGTCCCTAAATCCCGAGGCGAAGCCGAGGGAATTAGACTTTAATTCCCGAGGCGCAGCCGAGGGAGATATTTATCGCGAGGGGAACAATGGCACTTTACTCACGAGGTACATACAATATTTTATCTCCAGTAGGAAGAAAATACACATTTTCGTCCATTGCCCACTTTTTATTTATTATTTTAATAAATAACAGTAATTATTAGCACTTTTAATATCAGATATAAGAGATTCAATATTAAAAACAAATAAGAATTGGAATTAAACTCAAATAGAAGGTTATTTAGATGCAGGTTATAAACAATGAATCTATGATAAACATGGTCAAAAAAGCGCAGTGCCGCCAACCTGATTTCAACAACTTCATTACATTAGCCATACATTTTCTACTATTTATAAAATAAATAAGTTGCAATCTTTACTTTTTTGCCCTACTTTACTTTGTTGCCCTACTTTTACTTTTTCTCCCTACTTTTTGAGTTCAGGGATGAAAAGACCTGTTTTAGTCCCTCTAAACTAATTCAAAATCATAACTTTTTGTCCCTACTGGAGATAAAAATATTTATAGGCATTTTAAAAATTCAGGAAAAATGTTTCAACCGACCCCATACCAGGGGCGGTTTTAACAGTTATTAGGGTTAGTTGTAACACTAACAGAATATAGAGAATTATGTTTGAAATACTTATTTATCGAGTCAAAATCACAGAACATGAAGCAAAATAATTGAATAATTGGTCATACGCATAGAATAATAGGTGTTTAAGATGAATAAAAACAATAATAAATAATCTAAATGAAATTTGTATCATATATTTTGTAGTTCAAGGTTAATTAACATTAAAACTAATAAAATTTGACAAAAGTAAAAAAAGAAAAAAAAAATATTTAAATGAAGCTTAAAGTGTATTTGGAAATTTCCTACTTTATAGCCAGCTGGTAACTTAATTGTAAACATTGTTACAACCGTATCCACAACATGTTTTAAAAAAGTTGTCATCATAACATCCGAAATAAAAAAATTAGATAAAAAAGAATTACACCTGTTGAACTTCCATAAACAAAGTTCTTACGCTAAAAACTATCATAACCACAACTATTTTAGTTTTTGGATAAAAAAGCAAAAGAGTAGCAACAAAAATACTTACTTTTGGACTCGAAAACACAATACCCCCTCTCAGAAACTTATGATAAACTCGAAACGACATCAAACCCAAAAGTTCTGATTCCGCCACGGTAGCCGCGTCCCTTTTCCTTGGTTGTTCCCAAATATCGCTAATTTTTCCACCCATTAATTGGGTTGTTTCAACCGTACCCTGTTTCAACCGTCCCAGGTCTCCCCTATATATACCTTTATATTAACCGTCAAAGGAGTCACACCTACTTAACCACAAATAACTACTAGCAAACTGCAGTACATAGAACTTTTTTAAAAAAAAAAAAAAAATTAAAACAATAATAGTGACAATCATTAACTTCTGACGTTGGTTTACAAAATTTATCACATCCCTCCAAATAGATTCCAGACTTTTTTCTCAAGGTCGGAGGAACCGGAAATATATTATATTATTTATTCTTTGAGGTCGAAAAAAAACCAGAATAATCCAGAGGAGGTTATATAATATTAAGAATTATCTGATCCTTATTCATGATCGGAGGATAAGAAGCAAATCCTTCCATCCTGCAAGGAGGGAACCATCAACTATACTTTACACTTTTTTAAACGTCCTGATCAAAAAATCATTTGTTTCAAAAGAATGGAGGACCACCCTCAGTGCATGTTTTATAAAATTGGGTTTTATTTATTTTTCAATATAATATATTGCTTCCGAGCTTACCGATGGTAACGGAAGCTATGTGATCGTTCTAAAGAACGAAACAATTTTAGGTCTCCCATTTCAAAAATTCCAAGACAGAAATCCATTTCAGACATCAGGGAACTAAACATTTTTGGTTCCGTGTCTGTCTGTCGTTCAATTTTTGCGAACTAACATATCTTAAAAACTACACGTCCAATTGTAATGAAATTTGGGTAGTAGATGCCATAATTAGCCCATTGTTGGTCCCATATAAGTTTCAACCTTCTGCGCATATTTGTTTCTCTTTCACATGCGCACAAACATACATTTATTTATAGCTTTAAATGTACTTATCTGATTTGAATGAAACTTTTATAGTGTGTCGAAAGTAACCCGCAGGTAGCCCCAGATTAATTTGAACCATCTGCGCTCTTTAACATTTGCTAAATTGATACTTTAATTCGTGTAAAAAATAAAAAACAATTTTGACAGATTAAAAAAAACCGGGGAAACAATTAGACAATAATGGCTTGTAAAAGCATAAAATCAATAAAGTACGTGATGGGATGCGAGGAAGCTATGTGCCACACCAATTGGCAGTCTATTTTTTTAAGTACGTATAAAAGTAGTGGCGTATTTGAGTGAAGTAAACCATGTGCAGAACACAAGTTTTTCGTGGCCAATATTTATTTATTTGCATTAGCAATTATTGCAATATTTTTTGTAAGCTATATATTTGTTTTTATTATTTTTTAGTGACTGGACTTGACACGATGTGGGTGGTTACTCTGATGTATGTCGTGTGTATTGTTTATACAACTTTGGTAAGCTTTTAGCAACTACAAAATATATTTATAACAGTTATTTGATGTTTGTAGGGAGCCAGGGTGGCCGAGGTCGTAAAGACAACGCTCAGCTATCACTGAGTCGAGGCAACTCGAGGTCGTGGGTTCGATCCTGGGCCGTGATACACTGAATGCATCTATGAATCGTGGACGGAGTAGGGCGAGGGACACCCCCTGAGGGGTTCTCTTCCCCCACGATGTCTAGTGGGTTCGATCCGTGTCATGAGATGTGATCTGTATCTATGGTTCGAGGTCGGAGTAGGGCGAGGGGACCCCCTGAGGGGTCCTCTTCCCCCACACTTTGAAGCACGCTCATATAGCTTACTAATGACCACATCATACTCGCTTCGGCGGTACAATGTACAAATGTATGATGTGTGAAGTAGCTGGAACTCTCCACCACGGGGAAGTAAAATGGGTCCACTGTAGGCCTGATTGCGAGGTTCGAACAAGTGGTTCGTCCTACCCGTCTAGTAGGAAGTACTAGGTAACTACTACTACTACTACTTTGATGTTTGTAATCAGGACTTAATATTTATACAAGGTGTAACCGACCTAGACCGAAAAAAATTGTCCTGAGGCACTTCACACAAACTTTCTCATATACGAATTCATAATTATTTAGCTCAGTGTTTTCCATTTATTAGTTTTCGTGTTTTCGTATGTACATTTAATTTATATTGAATATTTTATCAAAATGTATCATAAAAATAACTTCTCCTCGGCAAGGAATCAAACTCGGTCTCTCTCTGTCCACGTTTAAAGCTATTTTCGCAGGAACTAGATTTTTCCCGGGAAAACGGCTTATATCGTTAGATTCGTATTTAAGTGGACTACATTTTAGAAATTTTTAATCAAAATCGTCTGAACCATTTTCAAGAAAATAATTTTTTTCCACGTTTTATGTACATAGTTGGTAAATCTTTAATTTTTACTGATCCAATTTTATTTCTAGTTGCGGTTTTAAAACCCTAGTTTTTACCTCATGAGTAAAATCATATTAGGGCGAACAGGAGATTCCTGATGATTATTACCTAAAGAGGATATTAAATTATTGAAGATAGATTTAAATTAATCCTTTTATAGTATAGATTAGGATAATTCATTATGTGTAAGAAAATTTATTATTTATAAGACTATAATTATAATAAATAGATAAACTATTAGACAAAAGAACATTATACACCAATTAAAGTTATTAACTTATTCGATAAAAAGTTCAGAAACATTCAAACTTAGAAAAGAACGTTGATCATCTAACGTAGATTTATAGAGGAAGTTTATTTTTGTAAGAGGTCTTTAGAAGATGATTTATTTTATAGAAGAGCCATTTGAAGTTGGTCTTATACTGGCTTCAAATTAGATCTAGTTTTGAAATAATAGGCCATTTCTATAAGTGAAAATATTTTATTCCAAGAAATATTTTTTTATTGAACGAAATATTTAAGAAAATTATTCCTTTCGCTTCATGTGTCTGTGTATCTCTTAATTTGATGAGATTCATTAAGAAATAAGGTCAGTAGTTTTGCTCCATTTACCTGAAGTCGCAGAAAAATAAATTTCTGTGAAGTGAATTATGCTCCTACCTCTGCGTTGCCCTTTACTCTCCTCGTTGGCAATTTTTCGTGCAGAAGTCAAAGGACAGGCAGCCCGAGTAGCAGGGAGTGTTTATACTCTACTCTTGAACTTTATCCATAACAGTACGAAAGCAGAACTGCACACACTTTTAACATTTGTAACCACTTACATTTATAAAATGGGATATTAATCATTTGTTGCATTTAAAATCAATGACCATAAATTACCATAATGCAAGCGATGCCTCAGGCGTGGCTAAAAATTATCAACATTTCTTTATAAATTTACCTGTAGAACGTTAACAAATTAAATAAATACAATAATAAAACATTCAGCTTTTGCTTTCTAAACAGTAAAAGTAAAAGAAACCCAAATAAATATCGCTGATAAAACACTGACGCTTCTGCTTTATAAACAGTAAAAGAAACCTAAATAAATATCGCTGATAAAACACTGACGCTTCTGCTTTATAAACAGTAAAAGAAACCCAAATAAATATCGCTGATAAAACACTGACGCTTCTGCTTTATAAACAGTAAAAGAAACCCAAATATATATAGCTGATAAAACACTGACGCTTCTGCTTTATAAACAGTAAAAGAAACCCAAATAAATATCGCTGATAAAACACTGACGCTTCTGCTTTATAAACAGTAAAAGAAACCCAAATAAATATAGCTGATAAAACACTGACGCTTCTGCTTTATAAACAGTAAAAGAAACCCAAATAAATATCGCTGATAAAACACTGACGCTTCTGCTTTATAAACAGTAAAAGAAACCCAAATAAATATCGCTGATAAAACACTGACGCTTCTGCTTTATAAACAGTAAAAAAAAAACTCAAATAAATATCGCTGATAAAACACTGACGCTTCTGCTTTATAAACAGTAAAAAAAAAACTCAAATAAATATCGCTGATAAAACACTGACTCTTCTGCTTTGTAAACAGTAAAAGAAAGTCAAATAAATATCGCTGATAAAACACTGACACTTCTGCTTTATAAACAGTAAAAGAACCCCAAATAAATATCGCTGATAAAACACTGACGCTTCTGCTTTATAAACAGTAAAAGAAACCCAAATAAATATCGCTGATAAAACGCTGACTCTTCTGCTTTATAAACAGTAAAAGAAACTCAAATAAATTACGCTAGTAAAACAGAGGCACTTTTGCTTTCTTCACAGTAAAATAGTAAAAGAACCCAAAAACGATACGCTAATAAAACATTCATCTGCTTTCTTTACAGTAAAAGAACCCAAATATATTACGCTAATAAAATAGTGATACTTCTGCTTTCTTTACAGTGAAATAGTAAAAGAACCCAAAAAAGATACGTTTATAAAACATCGATCTTCTGCTTTCTTTACCTGAAGAAGAATCCCTAAATATTATGCTATCGATCTTCCGCTTTCTCAACAGTAAAAGAACCCAAATAAATTACGCTGGTAAAACATCGATTTCCTGCTTTCTTCATAGTAGACGAACCCAAACAAATTTCGCTAATTAACCATTGACGATTCTGCTATCTTTACTTTAAAAAGAAGCAAATAAATTATTAACAAAAAAATAAAACTTGTTTAATTAATTCTAGGGTGGTATGAAAGCTGTGGTATGGACAGACACGTTTCAAGTTCTAGTGCTATTTGGCTCGCTGCTGGCAGTGGTCATTATCGGAACTTCAGCTGTCGGCGGAGTCAGCGTTGTCTTGGACAAAGCCGCTCAAGGAAACAGGCTCAACTTTTTCAAGTAAGTAAACATCAGTTTTTGGATCAAGCATATTCAAGTAACACTTGATATTATCATGATAGTATTATTGAAATATCTTAACGATTTAAATTATTACTAATTTAAGAATACACCCTATTAATTCTATACTTAAGAAATATAAATGGATTTTTTATAAGTGTAATAATTTAACGCAGACATCTCTACTACATTTCGAAACGTTTCAACTCATTTAGAGTCATCCTCAGTCTGTTTTATTATCTAAACAAATATCAACATCATTGAAAATTATTGTAACAACCAATACTGATAATAATAATAATTAACATTTTTAAATATAAATAAAATACACTGCCAATTAGTGTGGCACATAGCTTCCTCGCATCCTATCATGTACTTTATTGTTATATTAACATTGAAGTTTTATTACTTTATTGTTATATTGTTTATTGTGTAAGAACAATTAACATTTTTTAGCGATCTTTAACACTTTATAGGGGTGTCGCTGTAGGTTTTACTAAAAAATTGTATTTGAAAAAAAATGTTCGTCTCATTGAATAGATAAGGTTTGATTTTTTTCCCGACCGAAAATTCCAATTTTAAATTTGAAGTTCACGTTTACGCGAGCGCTGCGCGTGAACGCTTGAACGGATAACGTTGTCCAACGAACTCGACCTGAGCATTGGTAAAATAAACATGTCTACCAAATTTCATCAAAATCGGGCAACATTTACTCAAGTTATCGTCGCACGTTTCACGATTCGCGGACACACAGACCGACAGACAGACAGACAGTCAGACAGACAGACAGACAGACAGACACGGAACCAAAAATGTTTCCTGATGTCTGAAACGGATTTCTGTCTTGGAATTTTTAAAATCGGAGGCATAAAACTTTTTTGTTCTCGAAAGTGAACACAATGCTTCCGTTACCTTCGGTAAGCTCGGAAGCAAAATAACTAATTACATTCAGGATAAATTATTAAAATTTATATTCATTACTATTAATATTAATATAAATTATAATCATAATTATCAGATAACAAAAATTAAATAAAAAGGAAAAAATGATTTTAAAAAAAGTTACAAATTTAGTCAATGGTTTGAATGAATCATCATTTACCTCCGTAAGAGGGCGTCATTAAATAAAAAATTGATTGATTAAGCTAACGACACGTTTTTATAATACTCCTCTACAGACATCGCAATGTAATAACTTGTATGTTGTTGGTATATGTAATAACTTATGAGTTGAAACGTTTCGAAATGAAGTAGAGATGTCTGCATTAAATTATTACACCTATAAAAAATCCATTTATCTTTCTTAAGTAATGAAATATCTTATTAATATTGACTGAGTGAATAGTTAACGTAACGATTACATTTTTAGTAATATCTATAATCTCCTTCAATAATAATAAATTTAAAATTTTGAACCAAACACTCCTGAGTAAAGACATAGGTAGGTACTTAGAAAATACATATATCTATACTCATGCCATTATACTTTGTAAATCTGACTGCTCAGATTGGCCAACCTATGTGAGGGAAAAAATAAAACCACTAGGCGGTTATCTTAAGGTTATGCAGTGATATTTTTGTTTGCCTAGTTGGCTTAACCTACTACCCGCAAAAATCTCGTGCTCTGATTGGCTCCCTCATATCCTAATTTAAACGGAATAATTACAATTTTTTTTTATTTCCACTATTTTGCTATTTTATTATGTATGTTATACAATGCACGTTATTGCTTTATGAATATTTTAATAAAATTATACATTTTGTCAACTATTTTGTACTGTTACCTTAAATTCATAATCAGCGACCCCCAAAAAAACTTTGGTTAGATGTTTAGTTCTTAATTTATGTACAATTATCACGAATTTCGTATAAAACGGAAGATTTTTCCCGCCCTCCTAGGGCCGCCATTTTTTTTATTTTTGACTTCAAATTCGTAATCAGCGACCCCCAAAACCCTTATCCCTTGTTTGCATAAAAAATAATGCATAAAAGATATTCAAACTCAAAAGACGGTCTTTTTCGTTCAAAATGTGGCTTATGTTATAGCTTCATTGACTCCACTAGTATGTATGTTACTAGTTTAAAAAAAACTATGATAGGTATGCATTGTTAATACGTATTAATATGAAGCACATAACCTGTAGTACTGTTTAATGTATGTTAAAACATTAAATATTGTTCATATGATTAAAATAATTACGAAATTCATACGAAAAACAAAATGTTTTCCCAATTTTAACTATTTTGCTATGTATGTAAATCTCTTAATATTTTATCTCTTTACGCCTTACTTTTGAGTTATATTAGTTAATAAAAGTATATCATTTATGTAAATAATAAAAAAGTACAGATAATATTGCATTGTAAACGTGATATTTTGAAATTTTCTAGAAAAAATCGCTATTTTATTGATTTTTTTATATACCAATTTTCAAATAAAAAGCGGCACCATTTAAAATTTTCAGATTGACCTGAAACTTTTCAAAAATCATTTTTTCATGTATTCGCACAAAGTTAGGGGAGCACAAAATTTCAATACTTTTTTTTTCACCCCTATAATGAAGGCCCACCCTAATATAGATGCATATATACATGCATAGATACATAAAAAAGTGCCTACGAATATTAATAAAATAGGTGTCAATCCCAATATTTCATAAAAAAGTGTAAAATGTTAGGAATCGATTAAGAATGGTCTAAAACGGATTTCCATGGAGAAAATTTTCAAAAATACGAATTACAAACATTTTGAAGCCATTGCAATAGCTTAATTTTCTTCGAAAATTTGCTGAAAGTATCTACTTATAAATTAATTCTTGATAAGCTTCTAAAACGAAGTTAATTTCTCAATTCCCAGTTAGAATGATGTAACTGACATCGGTTAACGATAGGTCTGTTTGACTAAACTAATAATTAAAAAAATATAACTATTAAACAATACACTAATAATATCAACAAATGAATAAAGTTTTCTTTTATATGGTTGATACTAAATTTACTGAAATAAAAATGGAATAAATAAATAAAAAATGGAATAAATTTTATTGGGGAAAAAAAAATCTGAAATGAAACCAAGTTATAAAAAATGCCTTGCAAGAATGCATTTTATGTATAATAGCTTAACTCAAACAATATATATTTTATTTTTATAAAACAAGTTCTAACCATAATAATAACTGTAATATAAAAAAGTCAAATGTCCTTCAAATGAACTAAATGTAGTTATGGTATTTTTTTAAACATATTTGACATTCATTCTGGCTGGTTCTTGTATTATATTTACATACAACAAATATATTATACTTATAACATATTTAATATTATTTATTGTATGAAATATATTTGCTGTAAAACAACAATTTCCTTTATTTAAACTAGGTGTGCAATGCTTGCAATATTGAGCTGAGTGTGCATTGTCCATTTTAATCTTTTTTTTTTGGGCATATACTACTTTCACCTTTTGTACCCCGTACTCCTGTGTACCAAGTTGGACCATTTCAGATTTATACCTACCTGTGGTTGGTCACTACGAATGTGCCCAATTTTGTGCGGATCGGTTTAGCCGTTCAGGAGAAAACTTTTGTACCCCGTACCCCTGTGTACCAATTTGGACCATTTCAAATTTATACCTTCCTGTGGTTAGTCACTATGACCGTGCCAAATTTTGTGCGGATTGGTTCAGCCGTTCAGGAGGAGTATGCATCAGAAAAAATGCAAAGTGTAGTATAAGAGCTTCGCTTCGCTCAGCTCAATAATTACGTTTAAAATATCAAATTTGATTTAAACCATCAGAGGAACCATAATTAACCATTGTAAAATGATTGTGTCCTTAGCTAAAAAAAAGTCCTTTGCTAAAAATGTTCTTTGGTAAAAGGATTCTTTGCTAAAGCAGTCAAGATCCATTCCTACATCGATGGCTTCACCTATTCCTGCGGGTATGGTTTCGTATTTGAGGGGACAGTTCTGTGAATTACATTTATAGTGTTTATCTATAATGAGGCACTGAGCCATTACAAGCTGCCTTACAAGTCAATCAAGCTTCTTAACCACGTCGTGTAAGTTTGAAGTAGCATTAACAGTTCGAAATGAAACCTCTAATCTTTGCTAGATTAGATAAAACCAACTTATCCTCCCTATTTTTAATAACATTTAATTTGGTGTAGAAGTGAAATTCTGTTTGATTTTCAATATTTCAAATATTGATCGTAATTGTGGTAATTGGAAATTAAGATATCAGGACAATGACATTTTGATTTCTTGAAAAATATTGTCACAAACGAGTACCACAAAGGAAGAAGATAAATGCATGAAGAACCTGAACAAACAATCTGCATAAATGTATACGATGATAATAATAATACTATGTATATATTTATAAGTGGACAATAATACCAAAAATATTATAGCGTAGGCTATTTCTAACTAAGGATAATACGGGGTTGCACTCTTCAACTTTTATGGAGTATTCATATTTTCCACAACTGTCTAGTGTGCAAAAAGCTAAGAAAACCACGCTTTAGGTTGATCATCTTATTATTTATTGATATATATATATATAAATACGTATATGTATAAAAATACTTTTACCTCCAGCGGGGAGAAAAAGTGAACTTTCCTCCCTAGTTTACAGGGAGGAAAGTTACTCATTGCACCCGGTCGGGTTAAACAGGGAGTAATGAAATATAAGGGAATCATGAACTCTCATGATTCCCTCCAGTGTTGCCCTAGATAAAGCACAAGTAAATAAGGTTGGTGCTAATACACAATTCATTTACTAACTTTTGTTTAATGTCGAAATCTATAATGTCATCTTCACACATGTAATGTAACCTCCACAACGGTTGCCATAGTGATGAAGAAACAAACAAGTTAAAAGCGGAAACATAATTTCTAAATGTAGATTAAATAATCCATATGTAAATACATCAGATGTCAACACTATTCAATACACTTAATTTTAGCATTGAAATTCAAATAATTATTATCTATAATTTAATTTTAACGTGATTAAACTTATTTAGAGAACTGTTAATAAATATCTAAATTTTTTTTTTTTAAATAAATATAAACCTATGTATTTTTTATTGAATAACGTAATTTAAAATTAAAATCTTTCCATATTTTTTTCTCCCTTCTGGAGGTAAAATCTTGTACGTACCTTGGGAGTAGAAATCACTTGCACCCTCGCGATAATTAACTCCCTCGGCTCCGCCTCGGGAGTGAACGTTATGGTTACCTCGGCTTCGCCTCAGGAACCAACTTCATCGCTCAGGGTGCAATCACTTACTTTCCTCCCTTGGTGCGTAAAGAACTATACTATACATGTCTTCACAGACAAATTGGTGTTGCTTCGAGTCCATTTAATTTACAACATCAACTACGATCGCCTTAATCTAAGTTAAAAATAAGCCTCGAACCACAATGACAAAAGACACTAATAAACTATTTAGCTGACATGAGCCTAGACAGTGAAACTTTAAGGAAATTTTGGTTTGAGGTGATTATCAGGCTCTTTACTACAATTAAATGTGCAAGTGGATCATAAATCAAGTCACATAAGTGCGTAAAGTGTAAAACGTATTAAATGGAGAACGTGGTTCATATAGGCTTCAGCGGGTTGTCTCGTTATATAAATCTTGATTTTCCGGTTAAATCCACGTCCCGAAAGGTGGAAATTTTGCTTCCACTACCGGAAGCCTCTTCAGGGTTGAGGTGCATCGTGATGCTAACTAGAAATAAACAGGTCAAGTGTGGGCTAGTCAGCACACAGCGAGGGTCCATAGGCCACACTATATAGTGTTTAACTGTAAAGTGTATAAATAGTGTTCTTTTAAAAAGCTTACTTTGAACCATTCTAAGGGTCTGATATTCTCAAAACACACTCTGATAAAGTATTTTTTTGCCACTCAACCGGACTACAACCATATAAATACATCGAAAAGACCATAATTATAAATAAACGTATTTTGTCAATAAAAAATAAAATAATATTTTTTTCGAAATTTCCAAAAAGTGGTATCTTTACTTTTGGTCGAAAAATGTTCAGGAATTTTTTCAGATTTTTTGCACTTCACATAAGCGAGATATAGGGGGGGGGGGACACGTTTCACACCCACTTCAAGCTTGCCTACGCTCGCCCTATCAAAGTTATATCCAAAGAATTATATATTTTTGTAATCAGCTCGACGTACCCTTTCATATGATACCTCTCACGGTGTCAACAAAAAATAAAAAAAATTTAACACTTAAGTTTTTTTACCCTACTTTTTTTTAAGTCGCTATATTTTTAAAATATGTGGGTAGGTACAAGACACATACATGCCAAATTTCAAAGTGATGGGACGAAAGGTGTAGCCGTGAGAGCAGGCGACAGGACGGACGGAGAGACACACGCAGGAAAATATAAGGGTCCTTGGTTTTTCCTACGGACCCTAAAAACAACATAATAAACTGATGACTGGAGAAAATAACTAATTTTAGCCTTTCCCGGACCTGGAAACCTCGGGTCATCACCTGTTCCAAGCAATAAGCAAGAGATAGCGCCTCATCCACTTACTGACTTCAAACACCGGCTTGATAAAGGATACCGACGAATACAACACCTGCCCGATCTCATTCTCATCAACCTGAAAAACAAAACAACCCAGAATGTGGAAACCCCTGGGAAATCCAGGTACAACCCCGCTTCCAGAAAACCTGTATAAATAGGCAGTTCTTCTCTCGAGTCTTTATCAAGATTGTGGGTTGGCTTATCATCACGATGATCCACACCCCTGCAGATTCTTCCGGAAAGCTGGATTCCCATGGCTTTACTTGGCGGGTATGTTAACAAGACTTGAGTTAGTTCACCCACCGAGTTAGGCTTGCCAAGTCTCAGGCCGTAGGAAGCTTAGAGCCACACATTTCCCACGGCGCGTGGCTTGGCGAGCCGCTCATCGCTCATACCTGTAGGCTCGTGCTCATATAGTCTTGTGTCTATGTCGAATCCTCGGGAAGCAACCCTAAGTCACCCCGAGCCTTATCAAACCTAGTATTTATTATGTTCCCCACGACTCAAAGGTATGAAATACTTAGAGTCAATCTTGCTAAGTTATAGGCCGTAGAAACCCAGCTATGAGCCTCACCCTTCCAACGGCTCGTGGCTTGGCGAGCCGCAAGTTCCTTGAGGCTTGTGGTCATGTCGACTTCTTGGAGAGCCACCCCGAGTCTCTAAGAGCCAAATCGAGCCTAGTACAGTGGCCCAGTGGCGTACCCAGGGGGGGGGGCCCTCCCCCCAGTCTGGCCCGGACCCAAGAGTTAAAATAAAAAATACCCCGTATTTTTTTTTTTTTTTTTTTAATACATATTTTTACATTCACCTCATATTCAATTTCCCCTCAGAAATTCATAAAAAGCTGTTTTGAGAGGTCTTATTTTCAAAATTTTCCGGGGGAGGGCCCCCCGCCATAACTCCCCCCCCCCCCAATAATTACGACGACGGCCATGACTTACAGTGAGATATTGAACTGCAATAAGCATCAGCATAACATTTCCTAACGAATACGTTCTAAAACAGTTGTTGTTACTTAGGCGCGGAGATTTTTTTTTTGGGGGGGGGCAGTTGCTTGTTGAATATGTAGTTCCCTTTTCTTGTTACCACTACAAATCCCCCTCCAATCTAAACTGACTCAGAATGTGCCCCCTCCAGACCTAGCCGCTGGATACGCCACTGGCCTAGTATGTTGTCACAATTCAATGTATGACACACTTTGAGTCAGGCTCGCCAAGCCACAGGCCATGGGAATCTAGCTAAATAAACGTCGGAAATTAAACCTCGTTATCAATAAAATCCTAATTGCTCTTTGGTTTGTGTTCAAATGTATAATCAAAATAATGACATGAGATTTGTTTCAACGTAGCTTCCAGCTTAAAGCTATTATATTGAGTCTCGATTTTTTTAAATTACCTAAAGGGAATCCCGTCCCTTGTCGGAAGGTTTATTTATTGTATAAGTTTATTTTGTCCTTATTTTACCGCTCATGCTGTCACTCTACATTTTTTTTTCAATATTTTATAAAAAGTTACTCTTATAATAAAAATTCTATATTTTATTTTACTTGCTTCATTTTTTTCTCACTCGTACAATATTTATCATTTATAGCATTTAAAGTTGTGCCAAGTTTTTTTTTTTTATAAAAGATAAGTTAATAATAATACAACAAAAAAAAGTTTAATCTGTAGAGAACAAGTCAACAACATACCGAATAGAAATAGAACAGAATAGTTGTGACATAAAAATAGTTGCGACATAAAAATAGTTGCGACATAAAAATTATTTAATTTTTTATAAAAGTAAGTTATTTATGTTATGCATTGTTTGATACTAGTTTACAATGACATAAATGATTATATCTGTATCAACACTTTTTTTTTACTAAATCATTTATTCCATTAGTTTCTTTACAATGGGGGATTTTTCATTTAAAGCTTTTGACGGAAATTCAATTTTAAAGGCAATTAAAATCATACTCTTTGATGCTTTCGAGATAAACATCAAAGTCGAGACTTTATTATTTTTTTTCTCCATTACTTTAATAGATCAGAATTTCAATTAATATTGTGATAAGCACTTATTTATACAACCAACCTTGAACCTTATTAAAAAGAAGGATAGATAATTAAAATGTATTATTATCAATTCAAACGAGGGGATGGCAACTTTTATTTCAAGTCCATATAAGTTGATAATGACATTCCGATACGTTGTTATATTAAATTAATACATTCTTGACTCATATATTTCCATTTAACCAGAAATAAGAATTACATAAAAGCTAATAAATAATTAAAACAAGCATATTGTTTACACCGATAGCCAAGTAAATGAAGTCATAAAATGGACATCATTCACCTTAAAAAAAATCCAAGTTCTTTTTTGAAACTTGACACACATATTTGAAACTTGGCACACTTATTTGAAAAGAACAAACATCAACCAAACAGCTATGTGATCGTGGCTTGCGACAATGGCAAACATGTCACTTGTTCCGGTGAAACCTGCCACTCTTATTTGAAACTTGGCACTCTTATTTGAAACTTGGCACACATATTTGAAACTACCTAGTGACGAATAAACCAAAAGCCCTGATGAATCAGAGATGAGGTCTAGCGACAATGGCAAACAAGTCACTTTTTCAATTTTTTTTTACCATAACTCGAAAGCTATTGGTTGCAGCTAAGACGAGACAATATACAAAATTAATGAAGATACAATTTGCAATAAAAATTATTTAATACATGTTTTTTGTTTTGCTTCCGAGCTTACCGAAGGTAAAGGAAGCTATGTGATCATTTCGAAGAACGAAAATATTTTATGTCTCCGATTTCAAAAATTCCAAGACTGAAATCCGTTTCAGACATCAGGGAACATTGTTGGTTCCGTGTCTGTCTGTCGGTCGGTCTGTCGCTCATTTTTTGCAATCCAACATATCTTAAAAACTACACGTCCGATTTTATTGACATTTGGATGGTAGGTCATAATTATCCTATTGTTGGTCCCATATAAGTTTCATGCGCTCATTTGTTTCTCTTCCACATGCGCACAAACATACATTTATTTACACCTGTATGTTCAAAAGTACTTATCTGATTTTTATGAAATGTGGATGGTTCGTCGAAAGAAGCCCGTAGACAGCCCCAGATTAATTTAACTCTGTGATTTAGTTTCTATGATGTGGGGCTGATTTATGTTGTTAAATGTAGATTAATTGATTTGTCTGATTCTGTTTACAGTTGGGATCTGAGCCTGACAGAGAGATTCACAGTTTGGTCCTCCTTTCTGGGATCTTCTCTCCTTCACATCACGGCGTATGGAGGCAACCAGCTTCAGGTACAGCGTTACCTAAGTGTCAAGTCTACTACAGAAGCTAGAAAGTCAGTGTTACTTAACACAAACCTATATACTATTCTCCTAATACTATATTAATATGTTAATTATATATTAGTGACTCCCTTTAAGGTATATTATAGATAAAAAAAAAAAAAAAAAAAAAAAAATAGTGTACGGGGGTAGTGTACGGGGGAGAACTTTTCCTCACTTCGGTGTCCACTAAAGTGGCCTCTCCTGCTGCTTCACAGCAGGAGGAGGCAGCATTGGCCGTGATCAGTACTTGGATGGGTGACCGTTTTGAACTCAATGATTTTTTATTATAATTTTTTTTTTAAATATATAATTTTTTTCATTTATTTTATGTCATTTATTTAATTAATTGAATTTGGGCGGTATTTTGTAAGATGTAAACAAACTTTGACGTTTAACAAAAGTATTGCACTAATTAAAAATTATGTTCGCTATTAACATTTAAACTAACTAATGAAATTGCATCGGGTTTTTTATATTTGTTCCTTATTTATTACCAGTTCCATCGATGTGCTATATATCAAAAGCGAATTTATACTTTCCGCCTTAATAACTGTCAAAGTTTCAAAATGGCGGCCAATATCATACCAAGAGGTATATGTCATACAAATAGGTACATTTGTGTAAACTTTTAACTCGATCGGACCACTTTTCGTTTTTTTAAATTTTTGCTGACTCAGCAAACCGTGTTCAAGATGGTGGAAAATGTTGATTTTCCGGGCGGCACACAACTAGTAGTAAGGAATGTCTTTCCTGCCAAGTTTCAACTTTCTAGGTTAAATTCCCCGATGATAACACACACAAACAGACGTCATGCTGAAAACCACTCAGGAGGTCTTAAAAACACCCGAAACGGATAATTCTTTTCCTGCCATAGGTGAGGAAGAGTAAAAAAAATGGGGTGATTAGCCAATGAGAGCTTAGAATTTTAAAATCCAAGACTCTCATTGGCTCCTTACCCGTTTTTTTTACTTTCCACTGCTGCCAAAACATTAACAAATATTTAATAAGTTCTATAAATCTGCTGAGCCCTCTACTTTTTAGTGAAGATAAAAAATGTAATATTATATTTGTGTCAAATACTTAATATTGATTGCAAATTCAACAGTAGTCATAAAATATATACCATTACTTATTAAATGTATCATATTTTCTACGTTGTAATATATTGTTTAATTTATGTTATAGGATGCTGTGGATTAATGCTGTGGGCTGGAGTATGGTGGTTGGAATGACAACATATGTTGGTCTCCTAATATTTGCAACATATGCAGGTTGTGATCCTCTTACAACAAAAGTAATTCCAATTTCTAAAATAAAATAAAAATCATATTAATTTTTCCATTACCATAAAAAACCTAGATAAATATAGCTAGAGAATTTCTTCTCTTTTAGCTATCCAATATATTTAATTAATAAAGATATAAACAATTCCATTGACTTAAAGAAGTTATTTAGATAAAATAGTCGGTACTTATTTACGTTAGCACCCCCCTATATCCCTTTGTGTTAATAGTTATTTAGACAAAGGAACATATTCAGAGTAGTATATATTCCTTAGTCTAAATTACTACTAAGACGAAGGGATCACAGGCTATAGGAAAACCAGCTTGACCAAGACTAACTTCAATTATTTTAACAACCTAATATTGTAAGAAATAATAAACAAATATTGGTAATTTGAAGAGTTACATGTCTGTATTTATATTCTAAGTTAATTATTTCGTTATTTATCTTTATTTTCAGAAAATACACCGAGCAGATCAGATTTTTCCTCTGTTTGTGATGGATACACTGATGAATTATCCTGGTCTACCAGGTGTATTCATGTGTGGAATATTTAGTGCTGGTCTGAGGTATGTAGTCAAACCCAAAAGTATTTAGTGTTAAAGGTTTCTTTAAAGAATATAATGCTTTCATTAAAAACATCAGCTTTTATAAATCTAAATGACCCATTTTGTTTATTTCAGCACTGTTTCAACGGGTATGAACTCTTTGGCTGCTATCTGGTATGCTGAACTTAATGGTACATTGATAAAGGAGGAATTGGTAGATAAGTCAGCTGCCAGGCTAGTCAAACTTCTTGCCATGGGTTTTGGAATTATTTCCTATCTTCTTGTTTTCCTTGTACCTTATCTAGGAGGTCTTCTACAGGTAAAAATTCTAGCAGTTTTGAATTAATGCTCATTTTATTATTAAGTAAAAATTAATCAAAAATATCTATGTGCTTCAATGAGTAAGAAAATATACCAATTATTATCTAAGGGTGTAATTCTGTCATAAACTTGCTGGTGCTAAAAAATAACTTCTAACAAACCACTCGGAAGGGAAGCAAAAATTATGACAGATTAAAAAATCGGGGGATACAAAAAAAAATTAGATAATAATGGCATGTAAAAGCATAAAATCAATAAAGTACGTGATAGGATGCGAGGAATCGAGGAAGCTATGTGCCACATCAATTATTAGCAGTCTATTTTGTCTTGTTGGAAATACAAGTTTTTACTGGATCTGCCTACATGTTTTCCCTAGTCTATGAAATCAATAAATTATTTATTCTACATGCAGGATAGTTAATTATGAAGCAATATATTAGGTCCTACCTACTAACATGATTCTTTACAAAACGGAATTCATAATAAAGTTGTTCTATTATTTTCAGGTGGGCGTCTCTTTCTCTAGTATTTGCGCTGGATCTCTTTTCTCTCTGTTCCTCCTCGGCATATACTTCCCTTTTGTTAACTCCTGGGTAAGTATTTATTATCTCATTATAAACCATATATGACTTAAATGAATAAAAAATTATAAGTAGAAACAAAAATAAAATTCAGGACTGGGTCCCAAATTCTTTAGCTCAGTATCAAAATTATTTTTAGACCCTTTCATACTCTTTGGATTAAACTGTGGGACGTGGGACAAGTTTTACATTTTACGTCTGTTAGGATATACGTCTATATATCCTGTGTTTGCTTCGAGTCAATATCACTATGCACCACACCCCTGAAGATGCTTCCAGTAGTGGAAGCGAAACCAAGGACTTCATCCCCTTCGAGACGCGGAATTCACCAGAAAACCAAGCTTTATGTTTTGTTTGGTTCACATGGTGTAGACAATATGCCAATTGGCCAAACTCCATCCTGCAATCATCTAATATTATGGTGATCCAATAGAAATAGAAAATAATTAACTATCACAGTATTTATTCTTTCTCTCATTTAAATTAAATTCCTTAATTGTAACGTGGATTCTTTTTTGCAGGGTGCGGTGAGTGGATTACTTTCTGGGTTAGCAGTAATGAGCTGGATAACTCTAGGGAACATTGTAGCAGGATCTTCTGGGCAGATAGTTAGTAAGCCGCTGCCTCTTAGTGCAGAAAACTGTACTTTCACATACAACGCAACTGTACCTCAGTTTGATCCTTTGTGAGTATTTCTACATTTGTTTTAAATATTCAATTAAAATTAATAAATATAGGAAAATAAATAATTATTACCTTATAAACTTCTTATGAATAATAATATAAACTACATGATTTACTTCTATGACAGCCCCAGTAATTTTAATTTAAATTAATTTGTGAGGATAAGGAATTTCAGTTGATATAGCGTATCTGGGGCATCTCATATAGAAATGGAAAAACTGACAAATATTATGCATATTATAATTAAAGTGTTTCCTCTATATTGATCAAAGAAATTGCATTATTTATAGATATTTTTTCATTTCATATTCTCTTGAAAAACCTGATACGCTACAGCAAAGCCCAGTTTATCTACGACAGATACATACGCCCTAGATTCGCAAAATCGACCTGTATGCAGCTGTGTCTCAAAATAGAGGATTGAAGATGGAAAATGTATTAAGAGAAAACTAATGAAATGAAGAGGTATCCATAATTGGTGCATTTTTGATCAATCTAGAGAAACTACTTTAATTATATGTGCCAATTTTATTCATTTCTATACATGATGCTCCAGTTAGCTACATCAACCGGGATTCCCCATAACTCTCTTTTTGCTCTGACCAGGAATTAAACATAGTAGGCCTGCCAAAGTGCATTTTTTTATCAAACTAGAGAAAAGACTTTAATTATATGTGCCAATAGACATTAATTTGCCTGATCTTCAGGCTGTACTCTTGCTTTATCCAGAAAAATTGTATTCCTTAGCTTAGACTATACATGAGAGTTTCCGGCAATGGACAAGCAAAAAAAATAATTTTTTTGAGTATAGAAAAAATGGAAGTGTTTACTTCATTAACGTACAACCCAGCCATTTTCAAGCAAGCCTTAAGGTCTTTGCCCACTAGAACGTATCATATTAGGACCGTAACTGTACCGACACATGCAAAATAAATATTCTTTGTATAGATTAGTTAAGGACTGCGCCCATTAGACCATTCCGTCACCGGCTAACACCGAAGAGTACCATGCCCTTTCAACCAACAATTGGTCAGAGGGAATATTTTGTATGTGTCGGCATGCTCCTTGCAAACCCGGAGTGTGCAGACGGTAGGGTGACCATTGTGACTGCCTGTACTCGTGACAGTCAAAATATGCTGCCTTTTTTACCAAGAAACTACGATTTTATATTTTATATATAACAGCAGAATATATTTTATTACAATCTAAAGAATTTTAGGGTACTTATACAGCCAATATACATAAATTAATCTACTGGAAGATCCGAGACACCAGTTAAATCAAATATTAGTTCTCGTGATATGATTTTAATTAAATAAATTCTGCTGTATAGGCTTGAAAATATCTGGTCAGGCCGAAATTTTGCCGACACGTTAATGAAGTAAACACTTATTTTTTTCTATACCATGAAGGATCCATTACGATATATATACAGGGTGGTCCAAAAGTCTCCCCCCCCCCCCCCCCCTCTTAACTTTTGAGCGGTTTGAGATAAATTAATGAAACTTGGGGGATCTCTACCATGCAAAGGGAAGTTTGTTTTCATGCAATCACCCACTAGGGGCAACCACCCACTTTGCCCCCAGGCCACCCAACTTCAAAATTTCAAATTGGAATGTATATTTTTGATAGCATATTTGGATTCTACAGTAAAAATAATAAACTTTTACTTGAAACTTTTTTTTCTATTCCCAATATTTTGCCCCCTACAGGGGGGCAAAGATAGCAAAATTACCCTATCGATAATGCGTTATAAAATCTAAACGGTTAGAGATAAATTAATGAAACTTAGGGGATCCGTACCATGTAAAGGGAAGTTTGTTTTTATGCAACCGCGCTGTAGGGGCAACATCCCATTTTGCCCCCAGACCACCTAACTTCAAAATTTTGTTCTAGAATGTATATTTTTGATAGCAGATTTAGATTCTACAGAAAAAAATAAAAATATTTTACTTCAAACTTTTTTTTCTACCTCTGATATTTTGCCCCCCCCCCCCCCCCCCCCCCCCCCCCTAGGGGGGGCAAAGGTATACAAATCGTAGATTTCAGCGCCTGGAGGCAAAATGGAGGTTGCGCCTTGTACGCGAGTGGATGATTAAACACTTCCCTTTACATGGTGCAGATCCCCCAAGTTCCATGACTTTACTTCAAACCGTTTAGATTTTATAACGATCTAAGGGTTATTTTTTTACTATTTCGGAAGGGTTATTTTGCTATCTTTGCCCCCCTGTAGGGGGCAAAATATTGGAGATAGAAAAAATAGTTTCAAGTAAGAGTTGATTATTTTTCACCGTAGAATCCAAATATGCTATCAAAAATATACGCTCCAATTTGAAATTTTGAAGTTGGGTGGCCTGGGGGCAAAGTGGGTGGTTTCCCCTAGTGGGTGATTGCATGAAAACAAACTTCCCTTTGCATGGTAGAGATCCCCCAAGTTTCATTAATTTATCTCAAACCGTTCAAAAGTTAAGAGGGGGGGGGGAGACTTTTGGACCACCCTGTATATAGATTTTAGAGAGTTCCGGATTTTTCTCTGCGCTTTGGACAAATGCCCACTCTGCCCTTTGGTGGATCAGGGCCTGTATATGGACCTAGAAACAAAACTATACTATTGATTTAGTTGATTTTCATCTACAAAATTATTCTAAAAAAAAAATATATATTTTTTAACCTAATCTGACATCATTTGCAGGTTGCCAGAAAGGACTGAAGCATTTTGGCTGTACCGAATAGCCTTCTTCTGGTACAGCGGGATAACAATTATTATCACCATCGGAGTAGCAGTCATAGTTAGTCTCATGATTCCAACAAGAACTAAGAACATTATGCCGCCCCCTCAAACAGTTTCGCCTCCCCTCGCCACTGAAAGTCTTCTCAGAGGAAAGAAACACAACCGCAGTGTGAATTAAAGTATGAACTAAGAGTTCAAAAAACCTCAAGCCATTTTCCAACTCGACTACTCCAGGCCATTACAAATAGAAAGACTGATATTCCATTGGATAAGAGTTGCTGAAGAGTAAATAACCATATTGTTCAAGAGGTTACCAGAATGAGCAAAAATAAGGAAGAGAAGAAGAACTAAATTGTGTTTAAATGAGCCAGGGACTAATTACACTGTTCTGCAAAATTTAACGAACTTTTGGGCCCCAAGAAAATTTTTTCTGAACTTTATGTTTTCAAGGTTGCTGAATCCAAATCTGAAGTCAAAATTTCTCCTATACGAACAGTTTTCCTGGAAAATGCGCTAAAGTTCGGAGAAATTGTGTTTATGGGGTTTTTCGACCAAATTTTAAGCCCAAAATAAAATTTGTAAAAAAACATTATTTGGCGTTTTAATATCTTCAAACCATGAAGAACACGAATCTAAAGTAAAAAAATCGTTCCGAGACAACTCAGACAAACTTTCTCATATACGAGTTCATAATAATTTAGCCCAGTGTTTTCCATTTATTAGTTTTCGTATGTAAATTTAATTATTATTGAGCATTTCATTCAAATATATCATAAAAATTACTTTTCCCGGGCGAGGAATCGAAACCGGGCTCTCTTGGTCCGCGTTTTAAGCTTTTTTCTCAGGAACTAAATTTTTCCCGTGAATACGGCTTATATCGTTGGATTCTTATTTAAATGGACTATATTTTAGAATTTTTTAATCAAAATCGTCGGAACCGTTTTCGAGAAATAATTTTTTTTCACGTTTCTTCAGAGTTTTTGGGGGGTAGCGCCCCTAAATTTGGAGCTAAAATTCATTTCTCGATTTCGCCTCGGGGTATGATTTTTCTGAACATGTATGCCAAATTTCGTCAAAATCTGCCCAGTAGTTTAGGCTCCAGGCGTCTGCACAGACGACAGACGACAGACGACAGACGACGGACAGACATTTTTTAAAAACCACTTTTTTGGACTAAGGGGACACATCAAAACGTGTAAATCCATCAAAATCTCAAAATCGAATTTTCGCGCCATCACAATATTTTCTCTTATGAGAAAGTAAAAAAAAAAAAATCTGCTGACCTTACTTTTTTAAGAAAATTGAAAAATAAGAAATTAAAAAAATATATTTTTTTCTCATATTGAGTCTTTGTATTTCTATTGCTTTTTCAACTATATTATAAGAAATGTTTTATGACTTTTTTCAGACATTATTTTAGAGAATTACAATATATGTGACTGAGGGGAGGTACAAGAAACATTGGGGGGGGGGGGGAATTTTGTATTTTAGCAGATCATATTTTATTGAAAAAAGTAAATACAAGTTGTGGTTTATAGCTGAAAAAGCAATATAAATACAAAGACTCAATATGAGAAAAAATATATATTTTTTTAATTTCTTATATTTCAATTTTCTTAAAAAAAAGTAAGGTCAGCAGATTTTTTTGACTTTAGATTCGTGTTCATCATGGTTAGAAGATATTAAAACGCGAAAAATTGGGTCGAAAACCCCCAAAAACACAATTTCCGAACTTTAGGCGCATTTTCCGAGAAAACTGTACGTATAGGAGAAATTTTGACTTTAGATTCGGATTCAGCACACAAAAATACTCTTAAGAAAAGGACATTTTCATTCTGAGGCTTTTTTTGTAGAACAGTGATTATTGGACTTTCATTAAATGTATGGCTACAAAAGTGTGGATAAATTGAAAAGAAGCAAGTATTGGCAAACCTACATAGGAAAATTATATGTGATCATTTTATAATTTTAGTATAAGCAAATTATTTATAATTATAAATTTAATAATAAGATTTGATTTTTTTTTTTTTTACAATATACAAAAATAAGACTTAATAATATTTTCTTTTTTTTCCTTTAAACCCTCATCAATATTAAATTGACTAACAGCTCAAAGGTTTGAGCAATTAAAACTCTTCTTAAACTAGCAGTTTAGTTTACCTTTACACATTGAAGCCCAGATGAAGTGGTGTTACATATTCCCTATAAGAGGTAAATTTTGCAATGATACTTAGATTAGGTTTATTAAATAAATATAATTATTGTAAAATATTTACTTATTATATTATTATAAAATTATTACATTATTATTGATAAAATTATTATTTATTACATTATTTAAAAATTAGTTAAAATATTTATCTATTTATTATTAAAAGATTTAAATACATGATTTTTTTTTTATTTACAATATCACAGATTAAAAGTACTTTTTTTTTAAATTAATACAGATTCAGTAGAAATGTTATCGAAAGATAAAACTAGTTCAAAGAATAATTAAGTGAGATGTACTTTAGTATTACATAGTTTTTTTTAAAGACTTACAAAACCTTTTTCTGTACCTATTCAGCGAATATTCAAGAGTAGTACTAATTTTTGATAGCTGTTGACTCTAAATTTCAATTTATACATGATATGAAATTTTACAAGTACCAGTATCAAGTTCTACATAAATCAGATCGTATAAATAACTTTTAAAACTCTTGTTTTCTTCAGGTATATTTAAAAATGTACTAGGAATTAATATTTTTTAAAAAAACAACAACATTATTTTGTTGCAATTTTAACAGGAGAACATATTTTCTTTCTCTAATAAAATTTTAAACAAAATGGGACATCATATTTTGAGGACAAATATTAAAAATTACCACACAAAATAATCTGACAGCAATAAAGTGGATTATTTCACAGTAAAATTGACAGATATTTTTCAGGATTATAGTCCCCCCCCCCCCCCATCGTGTATATCAGTACACCTCAGTTATTTTGCTCTTTGCTTAATTATAACACAATTATGTCACTCTCACTTCTGACATAATTATTTCTTCATTTCTTATTGCACTTATTGGTAACTCTCGTTTGTTACGATATCCGCTCATATTTACCAAAAATATCCTTATTGGTGAAAAATGTAACCAATAAGATCCTTTTTTTAACGCATCTATTTAAGGAAGAACATTCCTGGAACAATAATACATTAATTTTGAATTGTGATTGGGCTGATCATTTTTAAATTTAATAGTCATAGACATTTAATTTCAACAAGCCATTCTATATTTCATTGATTATTTCCCTATAAGTTCGTTGAGAATAGAAATATACAAGGAAAAAGCTTAAAAATTATACAAAACTAAATAATTTATTCTAGAAAATAGGAGTAGAATGGTAGCTACCTCACCAGGAGAAGAAGTAACACGAGGTGTCATTACTTAGAGTGTGGTTACTACTGTAGTAAGCTGCGTTGTCCACTTCAAAACCATTTTCAGGTGTAAGAAAACCTACAAATTTAAAAGATTAACAAATTACATAAGGAATTTGAAAATAAAAATAGTCCAGGAGATAGCGTGCAAAAAGATGTGTGACTAACATCAAGCAAGAATTTTGGGTATAAGTAAATGTTTTGTTGCATTTTAAGAATATGTGGTCGGCTAAGTTTGTCTGCAGGACATAGCTTGGCAATAGGTATTTGAAAAAAACAAACTGGTGGAGAGCAGCCATGTCCCGCCCTTTTAGATGGAAAATATAAACTGTAACCTTACTCTTACAATAAATGTGAAATCTTTTAAATATCTCTCTAGTTTACCATTGATGTTATGTTTTTTTTTTTTTTTGTTTACGCAGAGTTATAATATCTTTATTTGAAAAAGCTCATATCTGAAGCTTAAGGACAAGAGTAAGAACAGTTGTAAATTATTAGGAATAAAATTCTAAGGGTTATGGCGTTTGTCCGGTGAAAACGGAGCAGTAGAACAGAAGTTGTAGTTGAGGGGGGGGGGGGGGACAGGAGCGCTCCTGGGAGAGAGAAGAAGTCAGGGCGTAGAGCCAGTTACCATGCAAGGTGAAGATGTAGCCCCTAAGATGTTGAGCCCGCGGGGGAAGGATGAAGGCTCTCTCTACAAACCTCTAGACCAGACTATGCAACTACGAACTACCTCCTGCAACTATCTATTTTCTTGGTAGCAGTGGAACTCTTTTCGACTTTCTTCAGCCCTACGAAGCGCGGTAGGGGAAGGCCCTACAGCTGGAGACTGGATTGCACACCTCCTATATCTCTAACTCCCTGTTACACTTTTATGAGTTTCTAAGCGTTACTTTTAGTAACGCTTTTCGAGTTCATGTGCCATACCAAGACATGAAAATGTCAAAAGTTTCACTCAAATCTATTTTAAAGTTAAGGAGAATTAATTTCTAAGGAAACAGGTCTTGGAAGTATTTTCCTTAAGAAGTTAAGGTTAAAAACCTTAGAGCGCCAACAACAAATTCTAATACACTAGGATGTTATGAATTGAGAATTACAAGAGCAAGCAATAATAATTCTCTTAAATCTATTAGTTTAAAATATAATTGTATTACCTGCTAATGAAGCTGATAAGAATGAAGAGAATGATCCGGCAACAAAAGCTCTTAAAGCAATCTGAGTGATAATTTCTCTTCTTTCTGGACATACTGTAAGAAGACTCGATACAAAGATAGCTACAGAGCCAGGATTGGCAAATCCACACATAGCATACGTAGCTATAGCTTCTGATCTCATCTACAAAACAAGTTTGTAACAGGACAAGTTCATATTAATTTAACAAAATCAATCTACATATATCCCAGCACAATCTTAAAGATAAATAAAATTAATTAAAAAAAAATTATCACTTACAGAGAGCTTGTTGGCATTTTTAAGTACTCCGAGTTCTTTATAACCGATGAATTCATTAACAACCGTTTTGATACCAATAAGTTTAGCAACATCAACTACTTCAGGTGGAGATACGCCCATGATCCAAGCAAGTGGAACAAATACCAGACCAATAACTCTCTAAAACAATAATACACAAAATTTGAGAAAATTCATGTAAACAAACAAAATTTATTAAATAGCAATTAAGGCTCTACCGCTCTTCAAGGTTAGAAAAAACAGTAAAATTAAAATTTGATTAGTTCTAAGCAAGATATCAAAAATCTAAGTACAGGCTCCATTCCCAATTTTAAGTCTGCACAATTTGAGCCCTATTTCAACTTCCTATGATAAGTAGTACAGGCGCTATTTCAATACAACGATAAAATTAGTTGTATTAAAATAGTTGTAGTATTTTTTGTAGTAGGGAGTTGAAATAGGGCTCAAATTGTGCAGAATTAAAAAAAAACAAAAACGTATTTTGTCAATAAAAACAATTTTGTTTTCAAAATTTCCAAAAAGTGGTATCTTTACTTTTGGTCGAAGAATGTTCAGGAATTTTTTTCAGAATTTTTGCACTTTCATAAGCAAGATAGAGGGGGGGACACGTTTCACACCCACTTCAAACTCGCCTAAGCTCACCCTATTAATCTTATAACCAAAAAATTATATATTTTTGTAATCAGCTCAATGTACCCTTTCATATGTTACCCCACAGGGTCTCCAAAAAAATCAATTATTTTTTAACACTTGAGTTTTTTTTACCCTTATTTTTTTTTTGCAAAATAATTTTTTTAAGTAGCTATATTTTTAAAATGTGAGGGTAGGTACTATACACATATATGCCAAATTCCAAAGTCATTGTACCAAAGGTGTCGCCGAGACAGCAGGTGACAGACGGACGGACGAACAGACACACGCAGAAATATATAAGGGTCCTTAGTTTTGCCTACGGACCCTAAAAAGACTTCTAGTTCGTAGAAATAATTTTAATAGCACCCCTTAAGAATGCTACAGTATTGTTATATGTAAATTTATACATTGGAGGTAAACACCATGTTAAATATTAAACATAGAATACTTACAGAGTGCAGTTTTTATATTCTTTCTACAAGTATATCACACTATGTCATAGCTTAAAACAGTTTAAATTGAATGCTAATAATATAACATTAAGCAAACATAACAGCTGCTTAGAGGAAAAGGATACCACTATAAACAGTTATGTCAAATTTCAATATTCGTAAAAAAAAAAAAAAAAAAAAATGGCATACTGTAGTTTACATTCGATGTACAAAAATTAAAAATAATATTACCTCAAATGTAAGATCAGGAATTCCAGCAAGCCTACCAAACCATGTTAGTAGGGCATTGCAGCAAGCGATAAGAGACACAAAACTAAGGACATTTGCTGCAATAGCTGGAACTAATTGACATCCCATCATAGCTCCCTTACATGCTGCATCGACTGCATTCGCATCTTCACTATAAACCAAAATATTAATGAGATTTATATTATTTTGAAAAAAAAAAAAATACATACTTGATTTTGTTAGCCTGGCATTTTCATGAGAAAACTACGAACCTCTTATAGAGAACAAGGTTTTTGAAAGATGTTTTAGTTTTTTGATTTTCTGGGTAGAAAAGTTTAGCAAGTGTAAGAGAAGCAGGTGCAGCCATTGCTGAAGCGCAAACTAACGTTGCTGGATCTGCACCGAAAGAAACATAAGCTGCTAAAACTGTACCTATATCAACAAATAACAAGAAAAAGTTAATTTTTTAGCCCAGTAATTTAGGCTCCAAGCCTCTGCACAGCAGATTTATTAGTTTAACCAATTCTACAATTAAAAGTAAATTTAAACATGAACAGGTTTGTTTCTGAATAATAAATATAAAAATAAATCTGTATTTTCTGTTGAATTATAAAAAAATTAAAAGATAAAAAGAACTTTTTATATTCTACGTTTTTAAATTTTCTGTTGAAAATATGTAATGTTGATAATATAATTGTCATTGTTATAATATAAAGTTAGTGAAAAAAAATAGTTCCGAATTTATTTACTTCACATAAATGACAACCATCTAGAGAGCTGATCTTAAACCTATAAAAGGACAAATCTTTGTACAACGGATCTCGCCAACACCGAATCTAAACCGTGTTATCAATATGCCCCCGTGTAGGGACATTAAGAGAAGAAAAAGAAAAATGTGTACAAGTAAAGAAGTACAGATGCATAAAAATTAAACCGACACCTAGGACAAAAGTGTAAACAAACCTGGGTGTCACACGTCAATTAATTTATTTCTTTGTTTACTTTTCGCTGACATTCAATGTTTACCTCTTAATAAAAAATCACAAATTTGAAACCCGTCAAAATGAAGATTGTAAATACTATGTGATATGTCAAAAAAATTAAATAACTTGTTTTGATTTTTTCCGAACTAACTTTCCATACAGCAAAAGTTTGCTTAAAACTTATTAAATTCTGCTGAAAGATGGCTAAAAGTATTAAAATAATGCATTGTCATCGTGTTCTGAGCTATTTTAAAAGTTTCAAATGTTTAGCTACTCGGGAAGTTAGTTAAAAATCTATTGCAAGATTTGTACTGGACAAACAAACAAACAAACAAACAAACAAGAAAGCAAGCTAATAAAAACATAGTAAAAATGAAGTGGTTCTAATAAAACCAGGCTTGTTTATCTTTCCTCATCATTAACAATTAGATTTGAGCTATGGTAGAAAAAAATAGATGTTAACATATTTCCCTTTAACAATTTGAATATAATATTAAATAATACAAACCAGCCACTGTTGCAAAACCACTGGTCATAACGGCATGCATTTCAGACGCAGTCAGTTCTATTAGGTAAGGCTTGAACAGCAAAGGCGCCTCAGACTAAAACAAATAGACAAATGTCATTAAATAATAATAAAACTTAAAAAAAATAGGACAAAAGATAGTAGTGGCACATAGCTTCCTCGCATCCTATCACATTCTTTATTGATATTTTTTTAATCTGTCAAAATTGTTTTGATTTTTTACATGAATTAAAGTATCAATTTAGCAAAAGTTAAGAGTTAAGTGCAGACGATTCAAATTAATCTGGTGCTATCTGCGGATTACTTTCGATAAACTATAAAAGTTTCATACAAATCAGATAAGTATTTTTGAAGCTGTAGGTGTAAATAAATGTATGTTTGTGCGTATGTGGAAGAGAAACAAATTGTGTGCAGAGAGTTGGGACTATAAGGGAACAACAATGAGCTAATTATGACCTACCATACAAATTTCATTCAAAATTGGACGTGTAGTTTTTAAAATATGTTGGTTCAAAGAGATTGAAGACTAACAGACCGGTTGAAAAATTGAGCTACAGACCGACACTGAACCAAAAATGTTTCCTGATGTCTGAATCGGATTTCTATCTTGGAATTTTTGAAATTGGAGACATAACATATTTTCGTTTTTCAGAACGATCACATAGCTTCCGTTACTCTTTCGGTAGGCTCGGAAGCAAAAAGTTTTTTTTTTTTTAATAAGAAACCACAATAATGAATATTATATTACACTGACTGATTTAAAATAATTAATCTACATGGGAAATCACCAGTGTCAAAAAGTGACCAATATTTTTAACTGATCAACTTGATCATTATGCTGCTAAGTGAGCACAGAGTGGGGATTCCTTGCTGGTCGGTAACAAAACCCCTGTAACAAGACAAATGCATATGGTAGCTATGAGCTACCAGGGATCCTAAAGTTTAATGGAGGAGGTTCTGATTCTCGACTTGCAAGTGGATATCTACTTAACCCTTAAATGCTAATGGTAATTGGATGGCTGGTATTACTAAACCTTCGTCGATTCAACTAACATATGCAGAAAATACATTTTTTGGGTTGAATCTACACTTTTATAAAGAGAAAACTATTAAAAACTCATTATTAAATCTTTTAGTGAGATATACAAACTTTTGATGAAAATAACTTAGTAGGAATATCAGAAGAATCTGAAATTGAGTGAACATTAATGCACCAGGTCCCATGCCCCAGGCACTTTGCTAAGTGCTCCAGGCCCCAGATTATCGGCCATTGGTCTCTGGCCCAAGGCCAATTACCTAGGCCTATTGCCCCTTACCCCAGGCCCATTTTCCCAGGCTATAGGCTCATTCGACGACCAATTAATTCCCTATGTTTATTACTAAACGTTAGTGGAATCGACGAAGTAGCCTTGACGAGAATTTGCCAGAAAACGAGTGTATGCTCAAAAGGACTTCTACCGCTACACTAGCAGGTGTGTTACTAACCAGTGCAAGCACTGCAGAAGGATGGGGTATCCATCACCACCACATACGAGCGTAAAAGGTTAAGGTTTAAACTGTGCTCGTCGATTCGACTAACATTAGCAATTAAGGGTTAAGTGAAGTGTTTCCTCTATCTGGTCGCAGAATGTAAATTATACAGTTTATACAGCTGACAGAGCGATGGATTAACCCCCACCGCTAAATTTGTATAAGCCCTTAGGCAGGCATAAGCCTTCGACAGGCTGTCACTCCACAGATTATTATTAGTGCTCAACCGATTAAGTTTAGATTGGGTAAGCCTAAATCTTTGAGTAACTATTGGTTTAAGTGGAAAAAGTTGCAAAAGATAATTTGTATTCAATTCTAAATAATTCATAAATTTCCGTAGGACAGAATAACGACATTCAAAGTGATTCCTGTACCTTGTCCTTACCATGCCGAGGAAGACCGAAGCAACGGAGTTAGAGCTTTCAATGATGGTTGTACCCAACAGGAGTTGCATCATGTGACCAAGATTTTTAAACATTGACTGAAGAATACCATAGTAGAATAATACATTGATCACCATAGCTATGAAGAACAGCACTGAAAGGCTCTGGAATTAAACAAAATATATTTAATGCATTTTAAAAAAGAGGTAGTCAAATCAAAAGTTAAGTGACAGTAAACTCATATTAACCATATTATTTAATATATGAGACTACCCATTTACCTTACCAACAGCAAACAGAGTGTGGATCCCTGATAGGATATGCTAACTAGGGACCATATTATTTAATATATGAGACTACCCATTTACCTTACCAACAGCAAACAGAGTGTGGATCCCTGAAGGGATATGCTAACCAGGGACCATATTATTTAGCGTATGAGACTACCCATTTACCTTACCAACAACAAACAGAGTGTGGATCCCTGATGGGATATGCTAACCTGGAACCATATTATTTAGCGTATGAGACTACCCATTTACCTTACCAACAACAAACAGAGTGTGGATCCCTGATGGGATATGCTAACCTGGAACCATATTATTTAGCGTATGAGACTACCCATTTACCTTACCAACAGCAAACAGAGTGTAGATCCCTGAAGGGATATGCTAACTAGGGACCATATTATTTAGCGTATGAGACTACCCATTTACCTTACCAACAGCAAACAGAGTGTAGATCCCTGAAGGGATATGCTAACTAGGGACCATATTATTTAGCGTATGAGACTACCCATTTACCTTACAAACAGCAAACAGAGTGTAGATCCCTGAAGGGATATGCTAACTAGGGACCATATTATTTAGCGTATGAGACTACCCATTTACCTTACCAACAGCAAACAGAGTGTAGATCCCTGAAGGGATATGCTAACTAGGGACCATATTATTTACCATATGAGACTACCCATTTACCTTACAAACAGCAAACAGAGTGTAGATCCCTGAAGGGATATGCTAACTAGGGACCATATTATTTAGCGTATGAGACTACCCATTTACCTTACCAACAGCAAACAGAGTGTAGATCCCTGAAGGGATATGCTAACTACTATAGGGACCATATTATTTAGCGTATGAGACTACCCATTTACCTTACCAACAGCAAACAGAGTGTAGATCCCTGAAGGGATATGCTAACTACTATAGGGACCATATTATTTAGCGTATGAGACTACCCATTTACCTTACCAACAGCAAACAGAGTGTAGATCCCTGAAGGGATATGCTAACTACTATAGGGACCATATTATTTAGCGTATGAGACTACCCATTTACCTTACCAACAGCAAACAGAGTGTTAGTATTTGATATCTATATAATAGTTAAGCGGTCAAAATGGATTGTCAAAATTTAAGTGTCACTCAAATTCATTGAACCACTCTGTCAGATTTCCCAATTATTTTCTTAAATCATATTCCCCAGCATCAAAGCTGAAAAGTTGTCTTTAAAAAATATATTATAGGCATTTCAAGTCTCAATCCAGGTTGCCAAATTAATACTGTTTATACTTAGAAATTTAGCAAGACTACTGCACAAATTTTCTGTGATTTTCAAATTAGTTAGTAGATATGCAAAACATTTATTTTAAAAGAATGTTAATGGCTTTTTTTGGACTAAGGGGACCTAATTAAAACAAGGAAATCCATCAAAATAGAATCATGCATTATCGCAATACTTTCTCTATATTTATTAAACGATGTGTATAAGAAAGTATAAGAGAAATATTTATACAACATACCTTAAAGATGAAAACTCCCATGTCTATAAGCATGTTTCCATAGACAAATCTAGCTCCAACGTAGGCAAACTCAAGCAAGTTGATAATATGCTCACTGATAACTGAAAGTACTTCTCTGCCTATAGGCCATTTCACAAATATCAATGCCAACAACAGATGTAAACTAATTCCTCTCGCAATTATATCCCATCTTACCTGAAACAGATACAACCAATCATACAAAATTCCATACAAGTGTTTAATTCTTCTCTAGCCTCTAAAGCTTTCTTTTAAATTAAATAAAACTAATCTTATATTCAAACTCAACAGAATGCATTTTATAGATTTGACAGATAAGTAGAAATCTGGTAGTACCATTTTGGCACATCTTTAGACTGTTACTCATGGGCGTCCATCAATACGGGCAAAGCCCCCCCCCCCCCTCCCTATTATTTGCCACTTGTGGAGTAAAAACATAAAAGTCAAATCATTTACACATACAGGTGTATCAATTTAATTAACCTATGGGCAAGGATTTGTCTACTGTTTAGAATTTATAATATGTACTCTAAGAATAAAGAACAAGGGCACTGATTTTGAAGTGAGTTTTTAGATACTTTCAGAGAAGTTTTTGACATACTCATAAACTTATAAGATACAATAAAAACCTTCAATTTTTGTCAAATATTTAAAGGATAATACAATAAATTTTTCAAAAATGTTTAGTTATTAAAAGTTGAACTATTGTACTCTACAGATCAAATAATTTTTACTGGGACAAAAGGCTAGAGCATGTCAAATAGCGTTAAAAATCAAAGTTGTTATTTCCAAAAAAATATCAAAGCCCCCGCTGAAGAAAAGCCAGCCCCCCTTATGAAAAAGTAAGGCGGACGCCCATGCTGTTACTCTCTATATAAAAAACACAAGGTAGTAACAATCTGAAGAAGGTGTATGGAATGTTCTTTTGTAAACTGTTACTCGGCCCCTTATAAAAGCAGTAGTGAAAATTGCCTTGTCCCAAAGAACATTATGGACAACAGTCTGTCTGATGGCCTGACTATTTAGACTGAACAGTCTGTCTGACAACCTGTTGCCTGATAGTGTTTATGATCCAGTCAGATCAACGGTGGGACCTGCGGAATTGTTATTATAGTTTAATAAACAAAAAAGATCAAATTAATACTTACATAGTTTGGATGCTTTGAGAAGATAAATGCTAGGAAGAGAATGCTAACGTATCCAACAAGAGAAATAAATCTTCTTGGTTCCTTCACAGCATCTTGAATAGATAATACTAGAAATAATATAACAACAATCCCCAAGAAAATGTAGTAACTCCATCTAAAAATATAAACCATATTAAATTATTAGCGTTATAGTCGTACATAAATGAATTTTAAGTCTAGCTGCAATATAATAATAAATATTAATAATCAAATTGGAAAATATTCAGTAAAAAAAAAAAAAAAAAAAATGGGAAAAAAGAATAAACATTATGCTGTACCTTGTTCCACGTTTAATATTGTGAAGTTTAGTGTCATTTAAATTACTCATAATATTCCTAATTACTTTTGTAATTAAGTTACAATAAATTATGTAAAAAGTAACGATGCACACCAAAATAAAAAGGAACCCATATCCATTACTCCAACCAACTGATGTGCAATCTGTAAAATAAACACATAATTTTAATATAAATAATACTGTTCTGAATCAATGAATAACACAATTAATTTATGTTTTTCTAGTTAGTAAAGAATTTTCTTAACGACAGAATCAAAATATACACGTATTATCTAGTTTGGGTGTTCAATATGTGTTCAGGGTTGGCCAAATCCAACTGTCTAAAAGATTAAATAGGATTAACCGAAAAGAATCACAGAACATCATAAATAAGTGTTAATGTCAATTAATTATTGAACGAGCGTAGTGAGTTCTTCATTTCAGAGACTTGGGTTTTGAAAATTTTTTGAGTGTTAACTTGTTTGTCTAACGATATCTGGCATAAAAATTTCGATTGATATGAATGAAATTCGGTGCATAGGTGCTGTTCATAATTTGTGACAACTGTATAGTTTTTGAAAATTCTACCCTAAATATTTTCAAGCTGGCCAATATATGGCGGATAAAATGGTTTTTAATCAGCATGACTCAGTGGCGTAACTATGGGCCCGCGCGGGCCCGCATTGCGGGGGGGCCCCCAGTGCTAGGGGGCCCCCAAATCCAGAAATAACTAGAATTACTATCCTTGTACCAACGTCGAGGGGGGCCCCCAAGCCTGAACGCAAGAGGTTTTTTTTTTTTTTTTTTTTGCTCATCGATTTTCTTTAGGCGGGGCCCCCCAAATTTTTTTTGCGGGGGGGCCCCCAATGGTCTAGCTACGCCACTGAGCATGACACATTATTATCAATATAAAGGGTCTTAAAGAGCAGAAGAAGAATTTGTACTATTCAAATTTTACACCTAATATTTTAAAGATGGTGGACAACATAAGAAAATGTTTTGGTTAGCATAACACGTTATACATCGGTTTAAAGGTATTTAATAATATAAAGAGAGTAAATAAAAATAAAAATTTCACATTAAATATTTTCAAGATGGCACCCAATTAGAAGGACAACTAAAAAAAAGTTAAAATTGGCATGGCATATGTTATCCCTGCAGTGCAAGGGTGAAAAAAAAAATCACACCTGTGCACGGGTTGGGTCTGTCAGACCCAATATTTAAAAAAAAATTAAGATGCTTTATTATTTAAATATTTTTATTTTGTATTTTTTTAGTATAGATATAATCTTTATTTATTTAGTAAAAAAAATAAAGAATGCAATATATCAATAAAATTACTTTAGAATTTTTTTTTTTTTTTTATGACTACTAATTTTTTAATTTTTACTGTCTAACATGAAAAAAAAAAAATTAAAAGAATTTTGAAAAAATAAGTTTTATTTATCAATATAGGATTTTAATACGATCAAAAAATTTCAATTCCACAGTCTTGGCATATAAATTGCGAATGCTCTAAGCATATATATATATATTGCACTTTTTACAAGAATTACGATATTTGCGGTCAGTGCAAATTGAACATCCCCCCTGATATTCTATAACATTCATACCAGGAGAGTAGTTGTAATATTTTTTCTCCCTTTACAAAATGTTAAATATTAAATTAACCATAGAAAATAATCAGTCATTATAAATACTTTGTACAATATCTGAAATTAATATTAAATAAAGTTCAAGTAAATAAAATTAAAACCTAGAGAGTTATTAACGAATATATACAATCAAATGTTGTTACGAGTTATAAAAAAAACACTTACATGAGTACACGGGTTGGGTCTCACAGACCCAGGTGTAATTTTGAGGTATAAAAATAGACAGAAAGAAATTATGTTTCAAAATTTGGTACTGAACTGAGGAAGGTTTGACTTGAAGGTATAGGAGGGGATGGAGTTATACAAACCTCCCTTATCAGTGTTTTGCTAATGAGTGTGACACCCTGGGTCTCACAGACCCGACCCGTGCACTGCAGAGTTATAAATCATTTTAGGAATAAGAAAAGAATTTGTAACTACTGAAATATTTAAATTAATATTTTCGAAATGGTGGCCAATATAACGACTGCAGGAAAAGTTGTATTTCTTACTCTAGACATCTCAGGATACCTAGTGATAGTGATAAAGGTAACTTTTTCTATGTGCAGATATCTCAATCCGAAGAGATAGATATTTATTTATTTTATTATCTGAAACCTCTTTATACTCTGAGTATATACTGATATTTTAGCAGATTAATTGACAAATCATTAAAAGGCTTTATAATGTCCATTAAATTACGGAAAACTATCAATCTCTAACTCCATCTTTCTCTTGATAATAATGTATGGCAGTACTCTTAATAATAAGAAACCAAAACCACCTTATGGTTATTTGCAAAGTATTTTTATTCAAAATCTCACCTGAATTAATCCATCTAGCGAAAACGTTAACCAAATAAGCTAGGAGGGCGAACAGCAAGGTAAGATTTTTAATTATAGATAAAGTTTTAGAATTTAAGTTCAACACGTGACAAAAAGAGCTCCTAATCAACATTACAATTTCACCTGCAGGACCACCACACTGAAACACAATGAACCATTAATTAATACTCCAGAGCTGTCTGCAATGCATTTAAAAAACATATAAATAGATATATGGGTAAGAGGAAGAATCAATATAGAGGTACATTGCAAATTACAAAAATTGCCATTCAATACTAGTACCTTAACTGAATTGGCCTCTGGCTGGGATAGAACAGTCATACATTTCATGCATGGCATGAGACCTGTTCATGGGCACCCATGTCCAAAATTTAGGGGGGTCAAAATAACTTCATGATGATACAAGATTATTCCTTGCTCAAGTGGAATAATTAATTTAGGGATCTTGGCAGCTCATTTTTACGGTATAGGCTTAGGCATGTAAAAGGTTCAGTTTTTATTCCTGACTACACTTGGCAGAAAATAATGGTAATCTTATAGAGCAATATACAATTTTGACATATCGGCAGAATGCACCATGTAGTATAACTATTTGTTAGTTAAATTAAACTCACTGGCTCTATAAGATCCTGGTCAGCATCCTTGCAAGACACAGCCAGTTCAGTGGTAGACTGCATCTCAATCATACTGTCCTCACTCTAAACAATATAAACATATTTATATTAACATGTAGTTAATCATGTAAACTTAAACATATCTGATAATGATTGAAGCGTGGAAAATTTGAACTTTGTTAAAGTTTAGTCTAAATTCTAAAAATATTTAGGGTGATTACCTGACTAGTTGTGTTCATATAGTTACCCCGCACTCCTCCCTTGCAGTATTCACTCAGCACTATATTTCGGCATGGATATGCAAACATAACTAATTCCTAGTACTGATTGATATTTGACTTAATAACTTTGCGCATTTTTGTTATGATTGCGACTGAGTATTTTAGTAGCTCTGCCACTATCTCATTTCTCCATAGTCCAGGTGATAGCGAGCACAAGTGTCTGTCTAACATCAAGCTAAAAGTTTGTACATATGTAAATCTTTTAGTGCCTTTTAAGAATATGTGGTCGGCTAAAGTTCGTCTGCGGGACATAGCTTCAGGCATTTGAAAAAACAAACCGGTGGAGAGCAGCCATGTATCGCTCTTTTTGATGTACAATGTGGTTTTCATGATCAAGAGTACAAACATAATACACTCTTTTTACAATTAGTATTGTTTTTTGACAACCACATATTCTTGAAAGGCACCAAATAATTAATTTGTACACAAAATTCTAGCTTGATGTTAGTAAGACATTTTTCTTTGCACACTATATCTCCTAGACTACTAGGCGATTCATTGTTTTAAATTATTTTTTCTGCCTATTCGACTTCTTCTCTCAAGACTTCTCGAGCATAATTATGTCAATAATTTAACAGTGAGGAATTCTATGTAAAAAATTAAAAATTTCAAGATAAAAAGAACTTTTTATATACCAACTACGTTTTTAAATTTTCTATTGAATCGTATGTAATGTTGATAATATAATTGTTATTGTTATATAATATATAATGTTAGTGAAAAAAAAAAAAAAATAGTTCCAAATTTATTTACTTCACATAAATGACAACCATCTAGAGAGCTGATCTTAAAGCTATAAAAGGACAAATCTTTGTACAACGGATCTCCCCAACACCAAATCTAAACCGTGCCATAAATATATTTGAAATAATATAATCGATATATTTCATGTTTTGCTGTCATTCAATGTTTATCTCTTATTTTTAAAAATCATAAATTTGAAACCCGTCAAAATGAAGATTGTAAATATGGGACATGGTAAAACAAATAAAATAACTTGCAGATTTTTTCCGAACTAACTTTCCATACAGCAAAATTTGCTGAAAACCAATTAAATTCTGCTGATAGATGGCTAAAAGTATTAAAATAATGCATTGTCATCGTGGTCTGAGCTATGCTAAAAGTTTCAAATGTCTAGCTATTCGGGAAGTTAGTAAGAAATTGATTGCCAGATTTGTACCGGACAAACAAACAAACAAACAAGAAAGCAAGCTAATAAAAACGTAGTAAAATATCTAAACATTATACAGAATGTATACAATTATTCATTATTCTTTGTTATTTATTAAGTTAACATTATCTGAGAAGGAAAACTATATTAGTGAATGCTTGGAAACTTACTTTAGCCAAGTTGTTTTTACTCTCCATACTAAAGAATCTTGGAAATATTGGTCTTTCAGTCAAAACGATATTTGCCCAGCACCAAGCAAAGTTCTGTTAAATAAAACTAAAACAAAAAAAAAAAAATAATAATTACATACTTAAATATTAATATTGGTATTCTAATTATAAAAATATATTAATCTATAGATTTTGTCACTAAAATTGTAGTGATGGGTAAGATGGGGCCAGTGTGTTGACTCCCATCGTCTGTGTTTTACAGTTTACAGGACAGATGCAACTTCTAAAAGGGTTCCCTTTCCCTTTCATAAAAAAAAAATCTCCTGGGCGGGAATCGAACCCTGGCTCTCTCCGTCCGCGTTTTAAGCTTCTTTCTCAGGAACTAGATATTTCCCGGGAAAACGGCTTATATCGTTAGATTTGTATTTAAATGGGCTACATTTTAGAATTTTTTAATAAAAATCCTCGGAACCGTTTTCGATAAATCATTTTTTTTTCACGCTTTTTCAGAGTTTTCGGGGGTAGCGCCCCCAAATTTGGAGCTAAAATTCGTTTCTCGATTTCGCCTCAGGGCTCATGTATGCCAAATTTTGTCAAAATTGGCCCAGTCGTTTAGGCTCCAGGCGTCTGCACAGATAGACAGACATTTTTTAAAAACCACTTTTGTGGACTCAGGGGACCTCAAAACGGGTAAATCCATCAAAATCGAATTTTCGCGCCATCACAATACTTTCTTTTTATATGAGAAAGTAAAATAGAGTTAAACAGGGCTCAAAACGTGGGGGAAAAAACCAATAATACATGTTTTTAAGAATGGATTTGGATTTTACGGCAAAAAATAAGAACATTTGGTAATTTGAATTGTTTTCCTAAATCCATTAGTTTAGCTGTAAAATGGACTTAAAAAGTTTCAATTTTATCAGGTGCAGTGCTTTCCAGACGGCAAACTAATTCTAGGAGCGAAAAATTTCCAAGAGTAAAAAATTCTTATTTTTAGCCATAGAATCCAAATCTAGTCTAAAAAATATGGCTTCCAATTCACTTGTGTTCTATTATGTAAACTCAAAACTGCACACACTTTTGCTAAACACAGAAAATGTTCAGCATTTGTTCTGGAACTCTGGAAGCGAATTTATAGCCATCATTGAACCCTGAAAGCAGCATCTTTCTATCTCTCTTGGTTCCGGAGTCCGGAGATATTTCGCTGTTCCATATTGTAGCTGGGACACTCTGTATATAATAATAATAATACAATAGTGTACGTAGTATATATTTTTTATTAGTATTATAATGCTATTATATACGTAGTTTGCTAAGGCTAAAATGTTTATATATAATCACCGTTCTACATTAATTACGGAAGGAAAGGTAGTTATAGTATGTAATACGGTAGTGGGTAGTGCGTATAGACATTACCTCCTATTAGACGAGTCCGAAATACAAAACATCACGTACTTTTTCTGGCTCACACATTTTTATTTATTTATTTATTTTTTTTTTTTGTTATAAGTGGATCTGTTTCGTCGGGAGGGGAATTATTAATATAAAACTAGAAATGAAAATAAAACAATTCCAATTACCCAGACTGATAAATATTTAATTTCAAGGTTATAATTACAAACATTAACAAAACATAATATTAAAGGTGATAATAACAAAAAATATGATCGAAAATTACAAAGCTTGCGGACTGTATTTATTAAGGATATTAAATTACAAATGATGGGAAATAATATAAATTTGTTCTTGAATATAAGGTATAAAAAAGGATAGCTTAAATTATAAAAGTACAATACCAGGTAAGTAAAGTAGATGAAGATATAGGCATAAATTAGGATGGCAGAGATAGGATAATTCACAGATATGATACACAAATTGATACACAGATAGATAATGTTTTAAGATATAAAAATATTAAAGTCAAGATAGATAATCTAAATAAAAAGGAATGAAAACATAATGTGATGAGTAAGTGCTATATGAGGTAATACAAAAACAATGCCTAGTCAGGTTTGACAACCAGGCAAAAAAGAACATAAAAATAACTTAAATCTAAACAAAGATTAACTAAACCAAATTAAAGGAAATTATAAACAATAACAATTACTGATTATTTTTAACTAACTACAGGATTAAACAGGATCTTATCGTTTTTTTAAAATAAGTTTGTTATTTTTATTATTAGATATAATAACATGGCGAGAAATTCAGAGTGAAACAGCCAGATTATTAAAGTTATTATATTCATTCCGAGACGTCACTTTACCACTAAACCTTTTTCTTCAGTAAAAAAAAAAAAAACAGCAGGTGAATGACTAAGAATATTAATACAAATTCCAGCTATGCTAATAATAATGTGATTATGTTAACTCATTAGAATGTATCGATTGCTTTTCGTTTGAATGTATCGATTGCTTTTCGTTTGAATGTATCGATTGCTTTTCGTTTGAATGTATCGATAGCTTTTCGTTTGAATGTATCGATTGCTCTTCGTTTGAATGTATCGATTACTTTAGTCAATTATCTGTGAGTCGTGAGTCAAAAGTTAAACCCCAATGACTATCCTATGAGTCTAACAACAGATCTACGAATCTCGTGAGAATACAAAATTATACATGAAAGCATCGGAAAATTTAGTTTTATAAGCGAGTATACAAGTTGATTTTGAAATTTAATAACATATCCCGGGGTTTGCCCCTCATGAGAATAGATTGAGGCGCAAATTTTACGTTAACTTCCTTTTATTCTTATAATGTTAGAAGTAAAATCACTCGGGTTTTTCCTCTCTGATGAAAATAGGAGATGTAGAAGATATCACGATAACTTCCTTTATAAAATTGATAATTTTAGAAATAAAATCAATTCCGAGTTTCCTTGTCATGAAAACAGGAAGTGAAGAAAATATTATGATCATTTCCTTCTATGAATACATTTTGTTATTTTTAATTTTTCTATCATGAATACATAACAGGAAAACAAATTAGCAGAAAAAAATAATCTATCAATTAGTGTGGCACATAGATTCCTCGCGTTTCAAATTTCATTTAATATCAAATGAGTACTTTTGAAGATGTATAGGTATAAAATAAATGTACGTTTGTGCGCATATGGAAGAAAAATAAAAGGGCGCATAAGGTTGAAACTTAAATGGGACCAACAATGGGCTGATTAAAACCTACCACCGAAATTTCATTAAAATAGAAAGAGTAGCTTTTAAGATATGTTGGTTCGCAAAATTCGAGTGACACACAGACCGACAAAAAATGTTTCCTCATGTCTGAAGCGGATTTCTGTCTTGGGATTTTTGAAATCTTCGAAAACATTTTTCGTTCTTCACGACAATCACATATCTTCCATTACGTCTTCGGTAAGCTCGGAAGCAATACATATTTAATTTAAGAGGGGAGAATGCTTCTTATTTTAATATTAAAATAAAAGCCCAATTTAAATTAAAAATAAATATCACGATTATCTCGGTGTATGATTTTTCTAAAAATGTATGTTCATACTGGCAGGGCCCAAGCGGCCCTGCCCCCCCCCCCCCCCCGAAATGATTACATACCTAAGACCCGCCATACACTTAAATCCAAAAAAACACAGTAATGACAGATGCATTCGAATTGGCTGTAAATATTTTCCAATAAAAGGAATTAATTAAGTATTATCTTATGGTGTGTATAATACACTTAATCACCCCAAATAAGCACGGCCCGGATTTGCCGATAGAATTAAATTCATTCAACACTATACCGGCCCGATTGTCGGCTGGGCCCGGATTTTGCCGATGGAATTAAATTTATTAAACACTATACCGGCCCGACTGTCGGCTGGGCCCGGATTTTGCCGATGGAATTAAATTTATTAAACACTATACCGGCCCGACTGTCGGCTGGGCCCGGATTTTGTCGATGGAATTGAATTTATTAAACACTATACCGGCCCGACTGTCGGCTGGGCCCGGATTTTGCCGATGAAATTAAATTTATTAAACACTATACCGGCCCGACTGTCGGGTGGGCCCGGATTTTGCCGATGGAATTAAATTTATTAAACACTATACCGGCCCGACTGTCGGCTGGACCTGGATTTTGCCGATGGAATTAAATTTATTAAACATTATACCGGCCCAACTGTCGGCTGGGCCCGGATTTTTGTCGATGAAACTAAAACTATTAAACACTATAGCGGCCCGATTTTGGCTGGACGGAGATTTTTGCTGATGGAATTAGATTCATTGAATTAAATTAGGATGCATGAAATAAATCGGCTCATTTGCCGACTAGGCCTTGCTTTTTGCCAGTGGAACTAAAAACATTAAACTTGATCGACCCGAATTCGGCTGGGCCCGTTTTTTCGCCAATTGAATTCAATGATTTTTTTGTTGTTTTAGTCCAGTTTAATAGCATAGGTTGCATTATAGGTCAGCTTCAATTCTTTACGAATCCTAATGCAATGAATTGAATTTGGATTCGTAAAATTAGACTGCTCCGATTAACAGCTAGGCGCGGATTTTTTGCTATAGAATTAAGTGCATTGAATTGATTAGGATGGGTACAATGAATCGGCCTGATTGCTAGTAGGCCCGATTTTGTCGATGGAAATTATGCATCAAAATAAATTGGGATGCGTTCAATAATAGACCCGATTGCCGGCTCCGGTACTCGAACTTTTGCCGATGGAATTAAATTAATTGAATTAAAATATGCACACTAGACTGGCTTAAATGGGAAAATGATGGTTGTGGATTTCAGTAGCAAATTTTTGTTTTGGACCAGGATTGTGTGTAGACCGCTACGTGGGTCCTCTTGTCTATGCGGCATTCCCCTCTTGCTGACTCAGGTCGGACTAGTGTTCGTCGACATGTAGAGGGAAAACAGGCAATATAAATAAATCGGTTTATCATTTTGTGAAAAAACTGATTCATATTACATAGTAATAGTAAATTTAAATCTAAAAACTCAAAAAGCGTTCAGAAAACATTTGATGTTAAATGTCCCATGTAATTACCCAGCGAATGAGCGAATGATTCTTTTGTTTTGCAATAGGTATTTAATAGGTATTTTATAGGTTTTTAATAGGTATTTTCTTAGAGAAGAATTATCTTCTAGATAAAAATTTGAATTTCGTATGTGCTCTAAATCCACGTTTGCTTTTGCAGTATGGATCAGGTTTTGCTTCCGAGCTTACCAAAGAAAACGGAAGATATGTGACAGTTCTGAAGAACGAACAATTTTTATGTCTCCGATTTCAAAAATTCCAAGACAGAAATCTGTTCAACATCAGGGAACAGTTTGGGTCCCGTGTCCGCCTGTCCTTCAAATTTTGCGAACCAACATATCTTAAAAGCTATTCGTCCAATTTTATTGAAATTTTGATGGTAGGTCATAATTAGAAAGGTTATAACATTGCTGATCCCGTATAAGTTTCAATCTTCTGCACCTATTTATTTCTCTTCCACATTCGCACAAACATACATTTATTTACACCAGCTATTCTCAAAGGGGTCCATGTGGACCCCCTGGAGGTCTATGGGACTTCATAGGGGGTTCTATGATCACCAAGGGGTCTATTGGGGGTCTATGGATGTCTCTTTAGTAAAAAATAAATTTATAAATAAAAAATAAAAATAAATGAATAAATAAATAAAATGAACATAATAATATTATTAATAATAAATAAAATAATATTTATAAATCAATATTAAGGTATTCTTATTGTAATAAAAATAATAAGTAAATATAAACTAGATTTGGGGAGGAAGTGAGCATGAGTAATGAAAAAGTATGTTTTGATAACTTATAAAATATGTCCAATGTTTTGATATGAGATGTTTGATATGAGGCGAAAAAATGTTACTAGCTTGCTTTTAAAAATGTAATCTGAGTGTTATTCACTGTGCAATTTTTATTTTTGAACAGTAACTTATGATAACCCTCAAGTGGTCGCACTCATGTATATTACACAATTGGTTGCGGGGGAGCGCGGCGCTCCCCTGCAAAGAATATATTATTTTATTTGTTTTATCGTGTTTTTACTGAACTATAAAGCTATATTATAATTAAAAATAATGGGAATAAGGTATATCGTCAATATTTAGCCAAAACAACTTTTGCATATAATAAAAAAAATAAAAATGATTGATAGTTTTGTTATTCATTAATATGCAGCTATTTTTACGGTAATATAATTTGTTTTATTTATTATTATTATGGTTTCCATGGACTTTTCTTAATTTTTTTTTAGAATTACTTACTTAAACCTTTTTTAACCTAAAATACTATTACACATTACTATTTTCTTAAATTGAATTCTGATTTGGGAATGTTAAATTTTATCATTAAAAATATATTTCAGTTTCTTTCTTCTGTACAATTTCCCCTCATTTTCCTATTACTATGTGTTTTAAAATGAGTCGTCTGTGGTAGCCATTGCACACACACACACAATTAGATGTGTATATATATATTCCTTAGGTAGGGGGTCTATGAAAAAAATAAAATTCCTACAGGGGGTCTATGGAAGAAAAAGTTTGAGAACCCCTGATTTACACCTATATATCTTCAAAAGTACTCATCTGATTTTTATGAAATTTTAATGGTTTGTTTAAACTAGCCCGCAGATAACCCAAGAATAATTTCAACCGTCTGCGCTCTTAAAATATTGCTATATTGATACTTTATTCATGTTAAATTTACTCAATTTCCCCTCCTTTTTTAAATTAGTCAAAATTGGTTTGATTTTTACATGATTTAAAGTATCAATTTACCAAAATTAAACAGCGCAGACAGTTAAAATTAATCTGTGAGCTTCTATCAGATAAGTTTTATAAAATCAGATAAATATTTTTGAAGATAAGGTGTAAATAAATGTATGTGTGTGCACATGTGGAAGAGAAATGGTGGCAGGTGGAGAAATGTGGTGGAGGGAAATGGGACCAGAAGATTGGACCTTATATAGGGACCAACACTGGACTTTTTATATGCTAATTAACTGCCATCCGAATTTCATTAAAATCGAAAGAGTAGTTTTTAAGAATTGTTCGCAATGATTGAGCGAGAGACAGACTAACAGCCAGAAACGGGATCAAAAATGTCTGATAACTGGAACAGATTTCTGTCTTGGAATTATTGGAATCGGAGACATAATCGTTCTTTAGAACGATCACATCACATAGTGAGGTGTTACCTCATAGGATTTTAATTTAATTAAATATGAAGTTAGAAATTGAAATTAGAGTGTTGAAAAGGGGGAGAAATTACAATTATAATAAATTATGGGGTATGCTAAACCCGCATATAAGTAAAATTAGGTAGGGGCCCCCCCGAAAAAATTGTCTGTGTACGCTACTGCTTTATACATATAATATATGTATAGGGTGTTTATAAATGTATGTCCAAACAGTATAAAACAACTATATAATAACGCAAAACAACTATAAATAAATAAACAACTATAATAACTATAATGTGAGCTAAGTTCAAATAGTGCTCAGCAATTATTGTTGAACACTGTTTGAACTTAGCAAACATCACGAACATCTTCTATTTCCGTCATTGTTGATTGTGATGTCATTAATCATTCTAATCTAGCAAATTATATAAAAATAATTTTTTTTTTTAAATTTAAAAAAAAAAAAAAAATACGATTGTTTAATTTTTTTTATACTATAGTAAAAGATAAAACTGTGCTTGTATAGTAATCATAAAGAGTGTCATTATACAAGAGAAAATATAAAATAAAACCATCAAACCGTGATCTCGTTTCAAGGTTGTAGAGACATTAACAACGTAACGACTAACGACCTACCTAATTCATTTTAATAGTACAACAGTATTATAAAAACAACCCCATTATACTTTCAACAGAAACCATAAAACAATTAACAAAAGCCCATAAATTTCTTTAGATAAACATTTCAATCATTTATTTTACAAGAATTAACATTATATTTCATTATCTATTGCAGTTAAGGTATAATCTTTCATTAATTACAGATAAATCTAATTAACTATTATGAAGTTTACACTTTTATCAAAATAAAAAAATAATAAAAAATTGTGAAAATAAAAAAAAAAAAAAGCTTGGATTACAAAAAAAACCTGATTAATTACTATAAAATAATGTAATTTAATCCTTTTCTGATAATTTTTAATTGTGAATTACGTTGCTGAATTGCATATAAAGTAATTAGCATTTAAAGGGATTAATGGAAATAAACAATTTAAATAAATAAATGCTTTATATGAACAGGCTTATCTTTTTTAAGTAATTAAGGCTTTCTTTTAATCTATAATACTCTAGATATGTTGTACTCTATATATAGAATAGAAAATAGAATATCCATGAATAAGCAATATAAATTACTATGTTAATTGTAATAAATAGTTTTTAACCCTGGAATGCTAATGGTAGTCGAATCGACGAGCATAGTTTGAACCTTAACCTTTTACGCTCGTATGCGATGGTGATGGGTACCCCCATCCTTCTGCAGTGCTTGCACTGGTTAGTAACACACCTACTAGTGTAGCAGTAGTAGTCCTTTTGAGCATACACTCGTTTTCAAATTCGTTGACAAATTCCCGTCAAAGCTACTTCGTCGATTCGACTAACGTTTAGTAATAAACGGAGGGAATTAGTTGGTCGTCGAATGAGCCTATAGCCTGGGATAAGGGGCAATAGGCCTAGGGGTAATTGGCCTTGGGCCATGGGACCTGGTGCATTAATGTTCACTCAATTTCAGATTCTTCTGATGTTCCTACTAAGTTATATGTCATCAAATGTTTGTATATCTCACTAAAACATTTAATAATGAGTTTTTAATAGTTTTTTTTCTTTATAAAAGTGTAGTTTCAACTCAAAAAATGTATTTTCTGCATATGTTAGTCGAATCGACGAAGGTTTAGTAATACCAGCCATCCAATTACCATTAGTATTTAAGGGTTAAATGATTGTTTTTGTACAATTATTGACTCATATACAAACTTGAAGACGAAATGGACTCAGTGGAATCACGAGCCAGTTAGGAGCAAGAAGAAATCAAGTTTGATTGTTTGATAAGGAAAATCAGGTGGCATCAAGGATCTTATATAAAGCGGATGTAATGTTAAGAAGGGGTTTAAGGCAAAAAAGTGACCCCATGAAGGTAAGAGAAATTGGAGAAAAAATCATACTGCGCATGCTCCACGACCTTTGAACTGGGACAAATTACCTTTTTTAACAGGTTATAAACTGACACTATAAACAAATTCTTGGTAACCTATAACCAAGAGGAAGGTAATTTGTCCCATTGGAGCTAATATTTCACATATCTTCATGGGGTCACTTTTTTGCCTCAACCCTCTATCCCTTTTATATAAGATCCTTGGGTGGCATACGGGGATTGCTCAAAGAATAAAACAGGAATGTCGGGAGCGGGTCTTAACTTAGTATAGGTCCGGCAACAAGGATTGTTTCTCGTTATGAACACCACTCAAGTGCAAATTCTACACGGGTAATGGAGTGGAACTACTAGCAGATAGAAAGAAGGTTACACTGCTCTGGGGTTTTCCCAGGGAACGATAAACCAGACGAGGTTGCAAAAATAGGAGCTTCCATACCATTCTGTGGGCCGGAACCTGTAGTTAACTGGTCGAGAGGTCAGGTTAAGTTAGCTATCACACGAAGGGGAATATAGGCGAGGTTAGACAAAGAGGGACGCAGGTAATCCGAAATGCTAAAGAGAAAATTAAGCAGGGGGAAAACCAGATGACTCATAACAACAGAGAGTGGACCGACCCAACCTGAGAAACCTGGATGGAATCTTAACTGGATTGCAGGGTCAGAAGAAATCTGACATCTGGCATTATTAAAAGTCGACGATGAACCTATCTGTTCAGTGTGTGGTGATGAAGAGGAGACAGCTTACCACTATATGGTGTGTGTGAAGGATATGGATAATTGCGCTTCCTTACACTTTAAGCCTCGTTTATTCGATGATAGTTCTCCCACGACAGAACACAGAACTATCATGTCAGTGAACATCATAGAACTATCGTGGTGGTATGCAGTCTGCATGACAAGAGTAAAGCCCCGTTTACACGGTGTTAGTTCTCCCACGATAGAACTATCATGTCAGTCAACGTCATGGAGCTTTCGCGGAGGTGTACAGTCTACCCGGTGAGAGTTAGGATAAGTCAAAACTTGTTGTCTTGTACTCAAAGTTATATCTATATCCTATATTTTTGACTTAAATACAGAAATAGAGCATTAAATATATCATAATGTTATATTATAAAGCATGTACAGCAAACGTAATATTCATATTGTCGAAAACAGCAAAATCTGATATCAAATATGAAGCAAGCTATCATATTTGCTGATTTTTAGATCTATTATCACGTGATATAAAAGCAAAAGTATAAACAAACAATAAGCCAATCAGCATCTATGTATATCTACGCGGTAATTTTTAAATCTGCCGCGTGAGTACTCTGACTGCTGTAATTGCAACTATCTCGTCAGACGAGATAATGTGATGGTTAGTGATTCTATCGCAACAGTATCTATCACGAAGTCTACACGGTGATAATGATAATTAATACATAGTTGCAATCATGACAGCAACTATCGCATCAACTATCACCGTGTAAACGGTGCTTTAGGAACGGGATAGTAGGCAAAACCAAGGACCCTTATATTTTCCTGCGTGTGTCTGTCCGGCCGTCCTCTCGCGTGCTCTCACGGCTATACCTTTCGTCCGATCACTTTGAAATTTGGCATGTATGTGTCTTGTACCTACCCACATATTTTAAAAATATAGCACTTAAAAAATAATTTTTTTTCGAAAACATTAGGGTAAACAAACTTAAGGGTTAAATTTTTTTTATTTTTTTTCGACACGTAAGGGGTATCATATGAAAGGGTACGTCGAGCTGATAACAAAAATATATAATTCTTTGGTTATAACTTTGATAGGGCGAGCGCAGGCAAGTTTGAAATGGGTGTGAAACGTGTCCCTCCCCCCTCTATCTCACTCATGTAAAGTGCAAAAATTCTGACAAAATTTCTGAAAATTCTTCGACCAAAAGTAAAGATACCACTTTTTGGAAATTTCGAAAACAATATTATTTTATTCTTTATTGACAAAATACATTTTTTTTTTTTTTTTTTTTTTTATAATTATAGTCTTATCGATATATTTATATGGTTGTAGTCCGGTTCAGTGGCAAATAAAAAATACTTTATCAGAAGTTTGTTTATGTGTTTTGAGAATATCAGACCCATAGGATAGTTCAAAGTAAGCTTTTTAGCATTTTAAAAAACACCATCAATTGGGTACTACTTAAACTATATACAGGGTTGCCTACGGACCCTCGCTGTGTGCTGACTAGCACACACTTGACCTGTTTATTGTTTCATTCTGCTCGCTTGAAAGTGAAAGTAGTGGGAAACATGCAACTAGCATCGACTTACTCTCATCCAGAGTTCTTTCACCTCCAGAAATCTTTCATTACTGCTACAACGGGGAATCCCAATACCTGTGTTCCTATTAAAGGACCCCATACACGGTCAAAATTTTTCTGCAAACATTTTGACCGTGTATGGGGCTGCTTGATGTTTGAGCAAACATGATGTTTAACGTGTATGGACTAAATTTGCCCGACATTCAGGTTGTGTATATGGGGGCCTTAACACAAGTGTTATTTTACCTGTATCTTAATTACTACGTTCCCATGAGTTTTCAAACCCGTTTTGAAAACTGTTTTGGTTTATAACCTAAAGTGTTTCCATGAGGAGTTTTCAAAACAGTTTTTACAACAATTTTGTAAGTTATTAACTCCCAGACTAGTTATAATTAAGAAGTCAGGTTATCATATCTCTGCTCATTTACATACTTTTTCAAAACAGTTTTAATACACAAACAAACATTTTGTTGTGACCTTGAATTCAAAAAGTTTTGAAATCACTGTTTCCATGGAATTTTATATTTTACCAGTTTTTTTCTGTATTATTACCCTTATCTCTTATCTCCTCATAAATATATAGTTATTCATGGTCATGGGCTATGCTCTTAACTACAATGACACTTAAATCAGAGGTGATACGCAATAGCCTTCATAAATTAGTTTTTAAGTTGAATAGTTTGCTAATTGGTATGCGGCATGATATTTTAAATTTATGTATGTTTCATCTATATATGAATATAAAATTAAAGTTTTGTCTGTACATGGGTAAGAATTGAAAAATGTTTGATTACTTTTTCATTTCATACATAAAAAATTAGGTTCACCCACCATAACCAAAACCTACAGACTCGCTAATCAATGTTTGGGTACTTCTAGACCACCTGACCCGCGGTTTTTTGCGTTTGGTCTGAAATTTGCCCAAACTGACTGGAAAAATTACAAGATAAAAAAGAACTTTTTTTATACTACGTTTTTAAATTTTCTGTTGAATTATATGTAATGTTGATAATATAATTGTCATTGCTATATATAATGTAGTGAAAAAAAAAAAATACATAGTTCAGAATTTATTTACTTCACATAATAATGACAACCATCTAGAGCATTGGTTCCCAAAGTGGGGGGCGCGCCCCCCAAGGGAGGCGTGAAGACAAGTCAAGGGGGGCGTGGGACCTCGAGATCGAGATAGCTTTCCGTCCGAATGTCTAATGCGTTTATATAAAAAAAACAAATATCAAACCAGTAGGAGAACCTCACTGACGAATTCAACAGATACTTTCCTAACACATTTGATGACGATGACAACATTTATAAATTAACAATGGAACCTTTCAGTGTCAACATAGATTCCCTACCCGAAACACTTTAACAACAAGCTTTGGAAATAAAAAATGATTCTGCAGTAGATTTTGATAAAATGGACAAATCATTTTTATGGGTTAAGCATTACAAAGTGCACCCCAGTATATCACACTAAGCACTTCGATTGTATTTACCTTTTTCAAGCACTTACTTGTACAAAAAAGATTTTTCAGCACTTGTTGCAATAAAAACAAAGTATCGCGGTAAAACTTGATTTTTGTTGTGCACTTTCTAATACTCATCCAAGACTAGGGAATCTTGTAAAAAAAAAATGCAAGCTCATTCATCCCATAAGATCATCTGTAAGATTAACTTGTAATGTTATAAAAAAATAGCAATACAAATAAAGGAATGGTTATTTAATGTAATAATGGTTTATTTTATTTTTTTCATTATCTCATAAAATTGTGTAAGGGGGGGGGGACGTGGGAAGATTTATTCTTGACTGTGGGGGGCTCGGTAAAAAAACTTTGGGAACCCCTGATCTAGAGAGTTGATCTTAAACCTATAAAAGGACAAATCTTTGTACAACGGATCTCCCCAACACCAAATCTAAACCGTGCCATCGATATATTTGAAGTAATATTAATAATATAATCGATATATTTCCTGTTTTGCTTTCATTCAATGTTTACCTCTAATAAAAAATCAAAAATTTGAAATCAATCAAAATGAAGATCGGAAATACTATGGGATATGTCAAAACAAATAAAATAACTTGCGGATTTTTTCCGAACTAACTTTCCACAGAGCAAAATTTGCTGAAAACTAATTAAATTCTGCTGAAAGATGGCTAAAAGTATTAAAAAATGCATTGTCATCGTGTTCTGAGCTATGCTAAAAGTTTCAAAAGTCTAGCTATTCGGGAAGTTAGTTAGAAATCGATTGCCAGATTTGTACCGGACAAACAAACAAACAAATTAACTAACAAACAAACAAACAAACAAGAAAGCAAGCTAGTAAAAACGTAGTTAAATCCGAAAAATTAAAACAAAAAAAAAAAAAAAAATAGCATGAACCCCAGGGTGAAGGCTAAGCTGTAAAGAAAATTTTAACTCCTTTAAGCTTTATTATTATAGGATTAAAGTAGAGCATATCTGACTAATAACTCCAAGCAAATACTTATATATATATATAAGTCACGACGTCTTATATATATATATATATATATATATATATATATATATATATATATATATATATATATATATATGACACAAATTATTATTTAAGAAAATGTGTCATTGTTTTCTAGTTTAATTATGCCCAGAGTCGTCATATTACACATGTCAAGACGCGAGATAGTGTCGCTTCTAGACACAATAATTAGAATACATCAATATAGGTCGTTTATATATCATAAAAGCTAAAACATTGAAACAACAAATAATAACTAAGAGGCAAACAACAAAACATTTACAATTAATCTGTGAGCTGAGAAATTATATTTAATCGTCAAACAAACACGATATTGACAAAACAAGTTATGTAAAAAGACTATTATTTAATTATTGATTATTATTTTTGAAAAAGAAGATGCGAAACCATTATCATTTTGACATTTTCATGTTTAGGCTATGCAACATACTCAAAAAGCGTTACGTTACTTTTAGCTTAAAACTCTGAAAAGTACAACAGGGAGTTAAAAGCTATAGGAGGTGTGTAATCCAGTCTCCAGCTGTTGGACCTCCCTCCACCACACGTCATAGGGCCGAAGAAAGTCGAAAAGATTTATACGTGTGACAGGGAGTTAGGAAAGTGCAGGAGGTTGCCATCAACTCTCAGCCCTCTCGGCCTACCTAGTATGAAGGCATATTAACAATTCGTAGAAGGCGCGCCATTCAGTCGTGTGTAATCAAACCCCGGCAGGGCCGGTGTGCAGATAAAATAAAAATTATCTTCCATCTACTTTTATCAATTAATTTAATAAATTACCGATGTTATTTCATTTTATGTCGGTAGTTTACGCAGAGCGAAAACATGAAAATGTCTCACTGTCTTGCGGACTCGTATGCAAGAAGTATTTTTTTTATAAAATTGATTATTTTATTATTGAAATTGAGTCATTATTTTATGTGTCACAGCATATTTTCTATGATATTGATCTGTCTGAATATGTACTTAGATAAAATATTGAGATGACACAAAAAAATTCTATTTAATCAATTTTAAGATGCGCACATATTTTACTTTCTTGTGTACGAAGTAAATAAATAGAGAAAATATTGTAAGGTGGCGAAAATTCGATTTTAAGATATAAACGCTTTAAGATCTCTTGAGTCCAACCAGATGCTGACTTTAAATCCAGTAATATATAGTAGGGTGATTCCAATTTAAAGTGCTATTTTGGAATCTAAAATTGGACTGAAAAAATTCAGGAAAAATTATGGAATGTTCTCGGACTAATTTCAGATATATTGCAGCATGCGGGACAGATGCGAAATAATTTGTTAAATTTTTAGGCCAGAATTAAGTTTATTTAAAGCATGGTAATTAAGCCACGTGAATTACACATTTTCGTGCACGGTTGTTACATTTCACACTTTAAGAAAATATTTTGGTCAGTAGTTTAAAATAAAAATCCAATTTTAATACACCATTTAATAGCACTCTTAAAAGCCTAAACAATGAACTATAACTTAACCTAAAAAGTTTTTGAAAATAGACTTTAATAACATGAACGGCAATTACGTTTAAAAATGTACGTAACTGGGAGAACAATCGGAATTAGCGTTGGTTCCCAACTGAAGGGTTCAGCTCATCCCCTATTAACTGTTGCTAGAAAACCAGTGTTGCGGCATTGCAAAAATCTCTCGCCACTTAAAATCTTCCTGCCACATTCAGAGTAGGGGACACATATATATAATGCCACGGAAATTACATTTTTTTAAAGGACAAACTTTATCTTGAAGTTCCGTTTAGTAATAATTTATTATTTTTAATAACTAACACATATTTTAATCCTGGTAGGATCCTACTTCAAAATTATCCAATAAGTTTTTGAATACAATTATTAATGTATGAGCTAGAGTGAAGTGAATAAGAACAACTGACTTAAGGACAGCCACGGTTGTTACAAAATCACCTTTTGAAAATTTTTGTAGCGATTAAAATTAAGCGGCGCATTATTTTTTTGCTTGGTTGTAGTTCTGTTAGCTTAACTGAGTTACCATGAAGAAAAATCCTGTCAATTATGTGGAAAACGCCCCAGTTAATCATCTAGGACATGAAAATTGCACTTTAAATTGGAATCACCCAGTAAGTCCAGTCAAATTGTACATGGTTGCTAATTGCTAGCAAAAGGTCGGGTGTCAATACATAATATGTACTTGGAAATTTTGTAGGGACCAAGGCCACAAGTAAACAAGTAAGGCGCACTTCACGTATAAGTAAGTGAGGCGATAATCGCCGGTTTCTGTACGATTAAGTTAAAATTATAAGTGTAAAATTGTAATAGTTGCATATTCTTTTCTTTTTGTTCAAGACCTTTTAATTGTATGTACAACATGTCATGTATAACAGGTGACTAAAAAAGTTTTTAGTCGCCCGCCATATTGAAAATATTAAGTGTGAAAACTCCAAAAAGTGTACAGTTGTCTCAAATGCCGAGATGCACCTGTTTGACGAATTTAAGCAACGGACAGACAGACAGACAGAACCGTTATATAAGGTTTCTTTTCGTACTTCGTACAGAAACCTAAAAAAACAAATTTGCAGAAACGAAAGTCCCGTCCAAGCAGAGTTATGTCAGTCAAATAAAGTCCGAAACTGACGGACTTATTTCAGCATTTGCTTAATATCTCTGTTCTTAGGCATTGGAGAGCAGAAGTAGTTGTAATCAATTGTAGAGGACATTTTCAACAACTTATTGAATTTATATATTTTTTTCTACGTTCAGTTATCTTTTTGAAATCCTTTTGGAAGGATTAAATCGATTTGACCATCTTTATAACATAGCAATGTACCTGTTAGTTTTATTAAAAAGAATGTATATGAAAAAATATTTTGTCTCAAAAGAATAGATAAATATAGAATCTCTTCCCGTCCTAAAATTCCAATTTATAATTTTGAGCTCACGTTTGCACGAGCGTTGCGCGTGAACTCATTGAGGGATAACGCTCCCAAACGAACGCATAGCCTGAGATATAGTAAACTGTTGTGCAGTATAATAGTACATTACGCATCGAGTGCGGAAAGTAGCATTTTGCACGCGAGTGTGGAGTTTGCACCCGAGCGACAGCGAGGGTAGTAAAACCACACGAGCAATGCAAAATGCCGTTTTCGCACGAGTTGCGTACCGTACTTTATCTACGATTGTTAGATTTAATTAATAAATACAGAAAAAAATAAACTTGCTGTATGCAAGTTCGTATCTCTCTCTTGATAAAGATGGCATTAATTCTTGAGTTGTATTTTTTGCCGAATTAATTATTTCTGGAGGATTATTATTCTCCACATTTTCGTCAAAGTCACTTGATTCACTCTTTGTTTTTCACTAAAAACTCGATATAAACAGTTACTTTAATAAAAGAACAGCAAATTAGTTTTGTTAAATGTAAACCAACTCGCTAATCGTGCGTAAAGCTGAAGAATTCCTCTTCTTTACCACCCTAGGGTGGTAAAGAAGAGGAATTCTTCCGAACTATGAGACGCGCATGCGCAATGAATACAAGTACCTAAAGAATCACTTTCTACGCATCTAAACAGAGATACAATGTTTATATTTCGTATCAATCGTAGATAAATGTATTTATGAACACATTGTATGAAATTAATTTATGTACGACGGTGATTTGAGTATAAGTTGACCGATTTAGTTGAAATTTGGTGTACGTGATATTTTTATCAATGCTAAAACGTTATAAGTTCCAGGAGATAGCGCACTAAAAAGTGATTGATATGTTGTTAGTCAGACACTTTTTAGTACGCTATCTCCAACTAGTTAGGATTTAATCTCTTAGTACCTTTTATAGGAATATGTTGTCGGCTAAGTTCGCGTCTGTAGCACATAGCTTGTCAATATAGGCATTTAAAAAAAAAAAAAAAAAACGGTGGAAAGGGGCCATGTCCCGTCCTTTTTGTTGGACAATGTGATTTTCATGATCCTGAGTACAAAGTTAGTTAGTAGACCGTAAATCAAATACTACGTTCACACATCGTTTTGAAAGCGTTTCGGATCCAATTCGTTTTCAAAACGATTCGCGTTCGTACAACAAAAACTACAGGTGATCGAAATATTTGTTTTCAAAATCTCGTAACGGTGACGTCACGAGTAAAACCTTCTTTCTTGTTACCTAAAATGTCCGCGAATTTTTACATTTTATTTACAAGTTATTAAAAGTTTTTACAGGTTCTTTATAGTATTAACTTTTGTTTAAAAACGTATTTGCAGTTTAAAAAAAAGAAACGGAAGCTCAAGAAAGCTTAAAAGCTTCAAGAACTTAAAAGGTGGATAAGAGTAAAATAACCTTATATCACGATCCCCTCCACGACCTGTTCATACGAGCGTTTTGAATTTCGATCCCCCGTTCCGATCACGTATTTTTGGTGGATCGGATCGAAACCGATACGATCCGTCGATCTCCGTTCGTACAGCGTTTTGAACTTGCGGATCGTTTTCAAAACCGTTTCCAAAACGATGTGTGAACGTAGTAAATGTTGATGTTAGTTTGTCACACTTTGATTTGGTGTAAAATTGAATAACTAACCTATCAAGTAAGATACTAACATCCACTTGATTATTGGTCTACTAACTAAGTTCGTACTCAGGATCATGAAAATCACATTGTCCACCATAATGGGCGGGACATGGCCGCTCTCTATACCGGTTTGTTTTCTTCAAATGCCTTTAGCCTAGTTATGTCTCGCAGACGAACATATCCGAACACATCTCTAATAAGTGACAAACTACCATCAACTTGATTATTGGTCTACTAACAAAGTTCGTACTCAGGATCATGAAAATCACATTGTCCACCATAAAGGGCGGGACATAGTCGCTCTCCACCGGTTTGTTTTCTTCAAATGCCTTTAGCCTAGTTATGTCTCACATACGAACGCATCTCTAATAAGTGACAAACTTCCATCAACTTGATTATTGGTCTACTAACTAAGTTCGTACTCAGGATCATGAAAATCACATTGTCCACCATAAAGGGCGGACATAGCAGCTCTCCACCTATAATGCATATTGCCAAGCTATGCCCGAACGAGATATGACGAACTTAGCTGACCAGATATTCTTAAAAGGCACCAAAACATTTACTTATACACAAAATTCTAGCTTGATGTTAATCACACACTTTTTTGCACGCTATATCCTGGACTTATTGATTTTGATGTATTTAAATTCATCGAAACTGTTTTCGATATATTTATTTCTTTTTTCATAATTTATGTACTTTGGGCAGACAAATAGAGCCTAAACTATTGAACCGATTTCGATGAAATTTGACTGTTAAATTCAAGCACAAAATTTGAAGGCGGTGCCCCCCCCTCAACTCTAAAAATGAGCTACTTCTTAATGCAAGGTGTCCCTTTAGTGCAAAAAAATGGTTTCTCAAAAACATTCGTCTGTATGTAGTCCAGGTGGAACATAAACTATACATAGCCGATTTTGGTTAAAAAAATTAAAATTTTGATTAAAATATTCTAAAAATTAAATCCATATAAATACGAATCTAACTATATATATAAGTCGTTTTCCCGAGCAAAATTTATCTTTCGAGATATTGATGAAAATAAATCTGATGAAAAAAACAAAAAAATGAAGAAGATGATGGTTTATACTCTTTATCTGTTGAACACTTTTAAAATTTGTGGAAAAATAAATAAATTTAAATTATATTGGATTTAAATTCAGTTACTTATATGAGATAGTGTTTGGCACCGATTTTGCGTACAAAACATAACAAAACATTTACGAACAACTAAAAAAAAATAGACACATTGAGTGATTAGACACATGTCATGATACTAAATAGGTAACATAATCCGTTTATTGTAGGGTTTTCCAGAAAAATCATTCATTATAAAAACTCCTGTTTGCGTTCTGTTTGTTTGTTTTTTTAAAAAACAAATTTAGGACCCTGTAAATAAATCGGTCCGAGACAACTCAGAAAAACTTTCCCATGTACGAGAGTTCATAATTAGTTAGCCCAGTATTTTCCATTTATTAGTTTTAGTGTTTTTGTAGGTACCTACATTTAATTATTTTCGAACATTTCATCAAAATGTATCATAAAAATAACTTTTCGTCGACGGGGAATCGAAACCCGGCCTCTTTCAGTCCGCATTTAAAGCTGTTTTGGGACTAAAATTCATTTCTCGATTTCGCCTCGGTGTATGATTTTTTCTGAACATGCCAAATTTCGTCAAAACCGGCCCAGTAGTTTAAGGCTCCAGGTGTCTGCCCAGACAGACATTTTATAAAAAACACTTTTTTAGACTCAGGGGACCTCAAAACGTGTAAATCCATCAAAATCTGCAAATCGAATTTTCGCGTCATCACAAAACTTTCTCTTTATATGAGAAAGTAAAAATCAAGAAAGTGAAATACAGAATATAAAATAGATAATATTTAAATAAAAAAAAATATATTAATTAAATTTTAATTTATATTAAAAAATAATGATTATTGGAGAACAAGTAGTCTTATAAAGATTTAATTTTTCTCGAAAATCCACAAGTCAAAAAATGTTTTCTTTTAAATTCTCGGTCGCAGGGAACACTATAGACTATATAAGTTTAAAATAATAATCCACGTGAATAAAAACTAAAGTAATTAAATATAATTTTAATAAAAGAGAAAAATTTTACTCACTTTAAGAAAGAACTAGATGTATTTGAAAAGGTGAAATTAAACACCATTATATATTTTATTTTTAAATCACTTCAGTAGATTTGTCAATTTTGTTTAAAGGTACTATTTTATTGAAACTTATACACGAACTTTCAGAGATAACGAAATAAATACAGGTTACCAAACACGAAAATAATCACGGGTGATGATAACGAGGTTATTGGTATGAACGCTAAAATCGTTGTGATGTTGCCATGTTACTGGAAGAAATCAGAAGTTTGGACAAGGTTAAGAGTAGATGACATCATATGATTGGGCTTAGCTGGGGGAAGGGAGAACAAAAACATGTTTGCCAACTTAACTGGTTCCTTACGTATCGGTCTGCATTTAGTTTTTTTTTTACATTCATGGGTTTACCGCCTTCTTTTTACTATAATAAAGATTCATCTCTGACTTCAGTTCATAATGGAAGGTTACGGTTAAGGTTAAATCTAAACGACCTTTAAAAAATCAAGATCAGGGCAAAATTATACAAAAGAATAATTTTGTTTTATTTCGTTTTTTTTATGGTCATTTTAGCGGATTTTGGAAGAAAATTAAGCTATTGCAATGGCTTCAAAATTTTTGTAATGCGAATTTTTGAAAGATTTTTTCCATGGAAATCCGTTTTAGACCATTCTGAATCGATTCCTAAAATATAACACTTTTTTAATGTATGTATATGTGTCACTCAAGATATCTCACGCTAGGATGCACTTAAAAAATCCAAACAAATTTTAAAATGTCAATAATATCAAAAGAAAGGATGAGTTCGTTGGCCAGAATTTTGGGAGTCCATTTAGGGGTCAAATTTTGATCATTTAGTGTCAAAAATAGCATAAAAACGTATTTTTTCCATTTTACTCCCCTTTCATATGAAAATATGATAAAAGTGTACATGACAACAATTACTGTACACTTAAACAGCTTTCTAACGACATGCATATTCGGCGGGGAATTGAAACCTGGCCTCTTACCGTCCGCGATTAAAACGGCCTTATACCGTTAGATTCGTATTTAAATGGACTACACATTAGACTTATTAGTCAAAATCGTCGGGAAACGTTTTCATAGGGTTGCGCCCCCAAATTCGGAGCTAAAATTCATTTCTTGATTTCGCCTCGGGGTATGATTTTTCTAAACATGTATACCACATTTCAGACGACAGACAGACATTTTTTTAAAAACACTTTTTTAGACTCAAGGGACCTCAAAGCGTGTAAATCCATCAAAATTAATTTTTTGCGCCATTACATTACTTTTTCTTTATATGAGAAAATAAAAATCAAGAAATAGAAATACAGAATGAAAAATAGATAAATTTTTTTTTTTTTTAAATTTATATTAATTATATTTTAAATTTAAATTTTAATTAAAAAAAAATTGTTTAGTGGTTTAAGAACAAGTAGTCAGGGGGGAGGGGTCTTTTTTGCCCATAGGCAAAAAAGACAATTATACATACTCTTTCCAAACCTCTTTGTATGGCTTGTTTAGGCCAAGTCTGACACCGTTTTCCTCTGTGATTTTATTTGGTTTTGGGGCGTTTTTCATTATTTGAACCCTATAACTTTAACGGGTCAGACTTGAAAATTGGAAAAAGTTCTGCTTCAGACAATATTAAAATGTTGACTTATAGGGTTCAAATAATTTATCTTGAGAAAATCAGCTGGATATTAATAATTAATTAATAGTAATTTAATTAATATTAATTACTATTAATTGCCAAGCTATTTCCCGCAGACGAACTTAGCCGACCACATATTCTTAAAAGACACCAAAAGATTTTTTTATACACAAAATTCTAGCTTGATCAGACACTTTTTTAGCAGGTTATCTCCTAAACTAAAAAATGATAAAATTTTAAGTAGGAAATTTCACCATTCAAGGTAATTCAATTTAGTAAGTATAAGATGATCAAATAAAAGAAATACCTGCATAACAGAAAAGGAAAATAACTTAAATTAATAAATGTTAGATATAGGAGGTCTACGGAGTTCATATTAAGGAATAGTATGAACTTTCTCTCCACATAAATTCAAACTTTTACTAGTTAAAGCAGCTTTCAGCCTTCATGAGGCCATCATCAGTGCCTACACTCTTTTAACAATTAGTATTAACTTATGACAGCGCGGGAAAATCCAAAAAAATGTTGAGGGGAGCCAATGAGAGTACTGGATTTTGAATTCGAGAAGGTCTGGCCAACTAGACAAATAAAAATGTCACTGGCCCCACCCCTCCCACAGTTTCTAGTGTTTTTTTTTTCCTCATTTAGGTTGGTCAATCTGAGTGTCAAAAGTTATACTAATTGTAAAAAGAGTATAAGAGCAAACAGCAGGTGATAAAACCCAGGTAATATTACTTACTTACTTAGTCGGATCCTCTTCTACCTTGCGGTGTCGAGGTTGACCAGAAAGTTTTCCACCCTCTCCTGTCCATAGACAAGGTGCGGGCACGTTGTAGAGACATTCCTCTTTGAGCCAGGGAGGATGTGATGTTGTCCATCCAGGATGTCCTCTTTCTCCCTCTGGGTCTTTTCCCTTCACACCTGGCTTCAAGGGCTCTTCGGGGAAGTCTGTCAGTACTCATCCTATTCACGTGTCTGAACCATCGTAGTTGATAGTTTTCATCTGTCAGTGTTGCAGGTTGTATGTCCAGTTCCAGTCTAATGGTTGACTTCCTGAACCTGTCTCTCCTTGTCTTGCCTGCTACCTTCCTTAGATAACGCATTTCGGTTGCTTGGATGCGACTGAGGTTCTTCTATGTTAATACCCACGATTCGCAACTATAGGATAGTTGTGGGAATATAAACAGTTTTGAAGACAGTCATCTTCATCTTTTGACTTACTTCTGCTTTACTGATGAACCCTCTGTTCATGGCATGATAGAGTCTACCTGTAGCCGCTATTCTCGCCTCCAGCTCCTCCTTACACTTGCCGTCTGCACTCACCATCACCCCAAGGAATTTAAAACTATTCACTTTTAATTTAAATCAAATTATAATTATTATTTACTACAAGAAACAGACAGTGAAAAATACACTCCCGCGCCGGGATTTGAACCCGGGTCTCCCGTATTCCCATAGTAAATAATAATTATAATTTGATTTAAATTAAAATTTAAACTTTCCGTAGTATGAAAACTACCAGAAACTTAAAATTGAATTTCGAATTGATTGTACAAGGTACAGGTACTAATTGAGTACTTTATAATTATAAGCGTTAATTCTTGGTTTAATTCTAATGTCATAAATATTGACTGTCTAAATGTATATGAATATTGAAAGCTTGGATTCGGGACTAGTTATCGATTACGGCAGTTAAAAATCATTCTCTTGCGTAGCTTAGTTGGCCAGAGCATCTTTACTGGAAATACGGGAGACCCGGGTTCAAATCCCGGCGCGTGAGTGTATTTTTCACTGTCTGTTTCCTGTAGTAAATAATAATTATAATTTGATTTAAATTAAAATTTAAACTTTCCGTAGTATGAAAACTACCAAAAACTTAAAATTGAACTATTCACTTGTTCCAATTTCTCTTCATGAATGGTGATCCGGTGCTCGAGATTTTGCCTCGAAATTACCATAGTCTTGGTTTTAGCGACATTAATTTGGAGACCTCTAGATTCGAGTTTCTCCGTTCAGATGTCCACAAGTTTCTGAAGCTTTTCTTCTGACTCTCCTACCAGAACAAGGTCATCAGCAAAAGCCATCGCCGATAGAGTAACTGCCTTCAGCATCCAGTTACCAAGATGGTAACCTCTGGTTCTAGCTTTACAAGACTTAATCACATCATCCATTAGAGTGATGAATAGGAGTGGGCTCAGGATATCTCCCTGTCTAACTCTGATGTTCGTAGAAAATTCTTTGGAGCTTGAATTACATGTACGGACAACATTTTGACAATTCCGGTATAAGCTTTTGATGCGTTTGACTAAGTTCATTGATATACCCCTGCGCTCAAGGGCTGCCCAAAGCGAAGTCCACGTTACACTATCGAATGCCTTCTGCAGATCGATGAAGCAAAGATGGACTTGCTTGTCAAACTCAATTGTCTTTTCAGCCAGTTGCCGTACTGTAAAGATGAGATCCTGTGTGCTTCTATTAGGGCGAAAGCCACATTGGATTTCATCCAGGAGCGGTTCCACTTCAGCTCTTAGTCGCTCCTCCAAGATTCGACTATAAACCTTCCCTGGTACGCTCAGGAGTGAAAGTACCAGGTAATATTAGCAAAACCTAAACAAATTAAAATAATAACTAAAAGTTTGAATTTACAAGGAGAGACAGTTATATTATTCCTTAAATTAATAAAGGTTAAAACAATTTTTATCTGCAGAAGCCATCTACCATTTTTTCAAATTTTATTTTAAATTTCAAGCAACATATCGACAATAATAACAAATGCAATAATATATAGCAAATATAAACAATTAGATCATTATTTCACTAACATATTTTGAACATAACAAACAAAAATTACATAAATAAATTAAATATTAAATCATTTTTTTAATTATTTCATAAAAATAATAAGTTATTTGTACAAATTATGAATCTCAGTAAATAGGAGTACGTAAAAGAATCTCAATAATAGAAGTTAATTTCAGGAATTCAAACAAAAATAAAACTAATGGATCGAGATAAGAGTAATACTTATAATATAAAGTATTTACTCCTGTTACATTCGTGTAATATAATATGTCAACACATTTAATTATCAATTAACAAGCTTGTGTTTATTTATAAACTTTTGCTACGACTATTGCACAAATTGATCTATTGCAATAATTTATTATAGTTGTCAAACATTAGTTGGCTACAATTACACTTTAGATAACTTCAGTGTTACAAAAAAATGCAGTAATTAGTTATTATCAGTTAATATTACTTGCTAGCAAGTATTAAAAAACTAAATATCTTTTTATCAATAAACAATTTTCTTGAAGCTTATTAAAAATTATAAAGTAATAATGACTAAAAAAAATATATACAAAATTTTAAACTCTTGAGTGGCAATAGCCCATAAGGGATAATTTACCTTATTTTTTTTTTAATTTTTATGGGTTAACACAACTACAAATTTAAATTGTAATAAGTGATAATGAAATTCATAAGGTTATATGGCTGGAAAGACATGAAGAAGAAGTAGTAGAATATTGATAAATTATGATAATGATAAAATAAGTAATGATAAAGTGGATTAATATTACTTATCATATAAGTTTAGAAATAGATAATATTCCAGGAGATAGCGTGCAAAAAAGTGTCTGACTAACATCAAGCTAGAATTTTGTGTATAAGTGAATATTTTGGTGCCTTTTAAGAATATGTGGTCGGCTAAGTTCGTCTGCGGGACATGGTTTGGCAATAGGCATTTTAAAAAAAACAAACTGGTAGAGAGCGGCCATGTCCCGCCCTTTTTGGTGGATAATGTGATTTTCATGATCCTGAGTACAAACTTAGTACGTAGACCAATAATCAAGTTGATGGAAGCTTGTCAAATATTACTCGAAATTAAAGTGTTCCCCTGTCAAGGGAAAAATTACCATCAACTTGATTATTGGTCTATTAACTAAGTTCGTACTCAGGATCATGAAAATCACATTGTCCACTAAAAAGGGCGAGACATGGCCCCTCTCCACCGATTCGTTTTTTTCAAATGCCTATTGCCAAGCTATGTCCTGCAGACGAACTTAGCCGACCACATATTCTTAAAAAGCAGCAAAAGATTGACTTGTATACAAAATTCTAGCTTGATGTTAGTCAGAAACTTTTTTGCACGCTATCTCCTGGATTAAGATAATCTTGCATTGAATTCTGGGAAAATATTCTCACCATTCTCTAAGTACTTTAATTTTGGAAGTCTATTCCTTCCATAATTAGATCTGACGGTAGTGTCAATAAGTTAAAAAATGTCAACTTATAATTTTACACGTAGAGACAATATCTACAAACTTTTTTCAAGCTTAAATTATTAAAGAAGTTATCAAATTAGTTTACAACATTATTGTTCACCTTCAATTAAGATGATTTCAAATTTTATCATTTTTTTTACAATGGCTAAATTTCATACAAATTATTAAATACAATATCTGTACAATAATAACAATTAAAAATATAATTCCTATGAGACCTTTGATAACAATAGTAATAAATAGCTATGTCAAACATTTTTTTTTTAATCTTATAAAATTATTCAATTCATAGATAAATTATAACTAATATGTATTTAAAAGATACATTTTTCAGTAATAAACGTATACATATTACAGAGGTATTGTCCCATAACCTGTTTTTTTTTTTTTTTTTACAACGGGGAGTCTCAATTTTAAAATTGTTTTACTTTAATACTGAACAAAACTAAAAAGAATCAACTTGATCTGGTAGGTTTATAAAATTAAAATCTTCCAGAAGATACCGTTCTCAAAGGAGTTTTTTGTGATAAAAATAATCAGGAACTTAAGTTAGTTGAGTACCTAAATACAGGGATATTTAAAATGTTGAAAGTATTTTGGCAAAGTGGTATCTCCAACTATAAAGTTGAACAAAGAAAGACAAGATTTAGAACTATAAATTTGAACAAGCAATAGAATTGTGGACATGCAAATAGAAATGGATGTGGCACACACTTTGTGAATGTCACACAGTAGTAGAGAGACAAGTTTTAACCTTTATTTTCCAGGACGCGACTCCAAAGCGACTATCGCTGAGGAACCTTCTTCTGAGTTTGCATGTCACCATTTTTCCAGTTTAGCAACTCTTAACATGAAAACAGCTGGGTGGCTATCACTCAGAGTTTAATAGGGATGGGAGGAACGGTTCCATGAGTGGAACGAGTTACAACGTTTCGTTCCAAACTAATAACTAGTTCCAGGAACTAGTTATTTTTGGAACGTATCAGTTTATGTTCCAAAGAAACAGTTTCTCTTATACTTCACGTGTTCCTGAGTCTTGTCCAGGTTCGTTCTACAATAAGTTCCTTTTTTTTATTAAATAGTTCCACTCTTCACTGACGCTGACGATGAAAAGTTAAAATTAAATACAAACTTTATAATAATATTAAGATCTCTTTATTTATCTTTTTATCTTATATTTTTTTATATTAATATTTTAATTGCAACCAAGTAAACAGTATAATAAAAATGTTTATGATACAACATTATGGTAACTACTTAAAAGTATATAACGAGTGGCGAAGGGCGAAAGCGACAAGAGGAATTTGACTTAGGACCTAAAAGAAAAAAAGCGGTAAAGAGGCATCAATGTCTCTGAAAGAGAAAAAGATATCGCTTCACTATAACTGGAGTGATTCCGAGACTCGAGCTCTCATCCCCACTCCATTACTCTACTCTACTATACAAGACATAAGACACACACGTTACGTTCCAGCTTGGCTGGAACTGGAACTTGGAACGAAACTATAGTTTTCGTTCCTCGCGAAACGAATCTTTTACGTTCCCTCCGAGTTACAGTTTCGTTACGTTATCTCGTTCCCGTTTCCTCTTTTCAGTTACGTTACACGTTACGTATTGGCGCTTGGAACGAAGATCATTAGTTTCGTTCCAAGAGAAACGAGTTTTTTAACGTTCCCTTTAAGTTAGTTGTTTAGTTTCGTTACTGTTTTCTCGTTTCCGTTTCCTCTTTAATCAGTTACGTTTCGTATTATTTTGCTCGATAATTCTTAAAAGATATTATTTTTTTGTAAAATGGTGGTAACAAATTTGTATCGAATTCAAACAATAAAAATGTATTAACTAAATGAAACTCGACAGTAAAATAAAAACTTCAAAGTCGTTCCAAAAATAACGTAGTTGCATGAAATTTTGGAATGATTGGAACCGTTCCAACACTGGAACTAGTTATTTTTATAGTTACGTTCCGTTCAACCCATCCCTAGCGTTTAATCGCTGGCGTAGTGTCTAGGAAAACGTACCTTTAAACTTGAATCCCACAGCCAGCAACTTCTCGCAGAAGAGGCTCACAAAAATTACAGATAAGAGGACAGTAGAGGAGTAAGTGAGAGTAGGAGATAGGCAATCATCAGAAACAGTGACTTAGAGAAGCTATATGTTCCAACAAGAGGAAATACAGGGAAAAAATCATGTTAATACAACTCCCTGAGAACCGTATTTACACAATCTCAGATCTGTTTTCTTCTAGAAAATCTAGTTTTATTATGATTACTTTAGAATTAACCAGATTATTGTGTATACAAGAAGAAATATTTAATAAATACTTTTCATAACAACTTTAATGGATAATCATTAATAAACTGATCAAGTTAATACTAAGATTTATTTAGTACATTTAACACAGCAACTGATTAATAACTAGAGAATATAAGGTAGGTTAATTAGTACTTCTTTAGATTGTTACTCCCCTATGTTTTTATAAGAATATAAATGATTTTGATTAAATAACTATTACGAAAGAGAGATGTTTAGTCCAATGTACTTTGGGACAAAGGAATATAACACTTGTGTTTTTATAAGGGGAGTAGCAGTTTAAAGAAAAACATTCCGTACATCTTCTTCAGATTGTTACTCCCTTCTGTTTTTTTTTTATAAGGGGAGTAACAATCTAAAGAAGTGCCGGATAATGGAATAGTACCTTTTATCCTTTACAAAAAATTGACCCGATTTAAACAAAACACACAAAATATAATACAATTAATAAATAAGGGTAATTTCATTTTAGAAAAAAAAAAAATAATAATAATAATAATATTAGATAATACTCGTAAAGTTAAATACAAGGATTGCTACACATTTATAATCCAAGAACAATTTACATTTTATATTGTATTGTCACTTATAACAAACTATTAAGTTAATATAAAAAACTAGTTATTTAAAAAATTTACTAGTTTCCCAATACCAAAGACAAGATTATGTGATCAATACAAACTATTTATTTATTTATTAATTTTTTTAGTAATTCCACATTATAAAATAATACTATTATTAATCTATTATAATTGAAATTTTTATTTCTTTTTTTGAAATGTAAAAAAAATAAGGGAAGAAAAAAAATCATGTTAGCTGCCTCTTAACTTTCGAGCGCTCGCGTGGGCGGCATTTACACCGTCTTTTTAAAATCATTGCTATCTTATCATATGTGTGAATTTTATGAAACTTTTAGCATAGCTCAGAACACGATGACAATGCATTATTTTAATACTTTTAGCCATCATTCAGCAGAATTTAATTGGTTTTTAGCAAATTTTGCTGTACGGAAAGTTAGTTCGGAAAAAATCCGCAAGTTATTTTATTTGTTTTGCCATATCCCATATTTACGTAATCTTCATTTTGACGGGTCTCAAATTTGTAATAGATAAACATTGAATGACAGCAAAACAGGAAATATCGATTATATTATTTATCGATTATATTATTTATATTATTTCAAATATATCGATGGCACGCTTTAGATTTGGTGTTGGGGAGATCCGTTGTACAAAGATTTGACCTTTTATAGGTTTAAGAACAGCTCTCTAGATGGTTGTCATTTATGTGAAGTAAATAAATTCGGAACTATTTTTTTTTTCACTAACATTATATATTGTATAACAATAACAATTATATTATCAACATTACATACGATTCAACAGAAAATTTAAAAACGTAGTATATAAAAAGTTCTTTTTATCTTGAAATTATTTAATAATTATATCTTAATTTTTTAATTAAGTTTTGATTTATTTACCCCTTAATAGCAATGCAGAAGACTGTAACAATATTAAAAAACTGATGGCGGTGTAAATTCCACCACGCGAGTGTTCTTGTATGTACAAAAGGCGCGAGCGCTCGAAGGTTAAACATCACTATCTATTGAATCTATCAGGAAAAAAAAATTTGCTAGAGATGGTTAATTTTATAACAAAAATGTATTTTCTTAGGATAATTATTCTAATTTTTTTAACGGTGAACAAGATATTTTGGTTGTCTACATTTAAGTTCTAATAAGAAGACTTTAGATTTTATTTTACAAATATACAACAGAAATAAATGAATGAGCAAGTTTATAATTTAACGATTAAGGATTTAGTGAGGCATACTGTAGGTAGAAAGACATTGTAGCAGACGTTTCTTGCTTGATGAAGACATGTTTGTTTTATAATGAATTCCAAAGCTTTTGACAACCCCTTTGAGTGACCTGGAGTCATTCTTATGACTGGTTAGCACAAGGCGAGTCATTTAGTTCAGTGGCGAGTCATTTATAGTTCAGTGGCAAGTCATTTAGTAGCTGTACTAAATGAGAAAACAGCCAGTTGGGGACCATAATGTTCAGACACGGTTCAGTTGGTGTTTAAGTGTCGAATGCTGAAGAGTAACAAACTACTAATTAACTCTACTAAACAGACCACCAGTAGCACGCTAGTGTTTAGTGAGGATGGCAGTGTGTATTATGTGTAGTTTTTCAAGTATGTATAGTGTTTACTAGCTATTTTAAAGTCATACTATAACCATCAGATAATCAGAAGAAGGTTACATTTGAACAGCCCAAACCAGTCAATTAGAAATTCATTTTTAAGTTTTTGGTAGTATTCATACTACGGAAAGTTTAAAATTTTAATTTAAATCAAATTATAATTATTATTAACAACGGGAGATAGACAAAGAAAAATAGACTCCAGCGCTGGGACTCGAACCACGGGCCTCTATATTTCCAGTATAGCGCTCTTACCAACTGAGCTACACTGAAGAATAATTTCCTCTGTCAATAACGATACCTAGTCCCGAATTAAGCTTTCAATTTTCCACAAGTCTAGAAGTCAACATTAACGACAATAGAACTAGACCGAGAATTATCGCATATAATTATAAAGTACCCAATTGGTATCTGTACCTTGTACAATCAATTAGAAATTCATTTTTAAGTTTTTGGTAGTATACATACTACGGAAAGTTTAAATTTAAAGTATAATTTAAATCAAATTATAATTATTATTAACAACGGGAGATAGACAGAGAAAAATAGACTCCAGCGCCAGGACTCAAACCACGTGCCTCTATATTTCCAGTATAGTGCTCTTACTGCTATATAGTCCCGGCGCTGGAGTCTATTTTTCTCTGTCTATCTCCCGTTGTTAATAATAATTATAATTTGATTTAAACTGGTCAATTGTGATAATGCAATCATTATGTGAGAAGACGTTTGTTAATTAAACTACACCTTTTTTGCAATATGGAATTTGTTAAGTGATGCTATTTGACGACTACTATCTATTTTATTGGATTGAGCCAAATAAATTATGTTAGTAAGCTACTTCGCTAAATAGTTTTGTCAGAACACGTTTAGTAACTAAATCACTAGCCACTGCACTAAATGACTAGCCTAGAGTAAACACTAGCTTTATAGTAAAGTTAAAATGTATGAATCCACAGCAAACATGTTAAAATAAAAGTTCAATACTTAAATAATGTATATTATTTTTTTTTTTTTAAGAAATGTTTCTATTAATTTCATTTATTTCTTCTTAAAATAAAGTTAATTATTATTAATTAGTAATTATTACTAATTAATTATTATTAATTAGTAATTATTAAAATACCGTGGAATTACTATGTTTCAATTGTGTATTTAAACTGCACTTAAATATTTTATAAATAGAATAGAGAACAATACAATACTAAGACCTTTACAATAATAAGGTTTTTCAATGATACAACACAAAAATTGGACACAAAATTCAAATTCACAACCAAATTTAGCAGGGAAATACAATAATTATTAGTAAAAAAAAAGTTAAAATTAATTGCAAATATATGTTTAGAAATTCAAACCATTAATAATGGAGGTAAACAAGTAATGGTAGTGGATAACAATCACTATTGCAAGTTCAACTAATCAGTATAATACTTTCATAAATTAAGGAGATTAATTTAAGTAGTAATAGTGTTTGTTTATGACAATATACTGATTAATTTAACTAGTAATAGTGTTTGTTTATGACAATTTACTGATTAATTTAACTAGTAATAAAGTTTGTTTATGACAATACACTGATTAATTTAACTAGTAATAGTCTTTTGTTTATGACAATATACTGATTAATTTAACTAGTAATAGTGTTTGTTTATGACAATATACTGATTAATTTAACTAGTAATAGTGTTTGTTTATGACAATATACTGATTAATTTAACTAGTAATAGTGTTTGTAAGTCACACCCTTTATTTGTTTACCTTAATTATTAATAAATACCATTAAATCTCAATCAATACTATTAACTGCATTTCAAACCATTAATATAATATTTTTAAAAAAATCACAGAGAAAGATTGATAAAAATGCATTTACTCCTGAGATTTTTTCCACTTACCTACAGTGGAATAATAATTTTCATTAGTATAATCAATGAATATCGATTCTACAAATGATCAGTTTCTATTCTATAAAGACTGATGAATAGTTATTTATGTAACTAGGCAGCAAAATGGAATTTTTCTGACGAATGATTAAGTTAGCCTCTGAGCCGGAGGCGAGGTCAGGCTATGGAAATTAACTGCCGAGGCAGGTAATTTATTAATATGAGGCAGAAATGTTTCCTTTGCTGCCTTGTTGCATACAATATTTTTCCTACTGGCGGCAGAAAAATGTTTCCTATAAATAATATTAATTTCATAATACTTACTTACTTATCAAATACTTATTATTGATTTATTCAAATTAAAAAAAAAAAGAAAGCAACAATATCAAATGTTACTATAAAAATGAATTGACAGAAATACAGTAATAACAAAACAAAATGATGATAATAGACGAGCTGCAGTACTATTTATTTGTAATATTTTTATTTCTTTTTTTTTATCTTTTTACTCCATTCTATTTTATAAATATAATCTATAATAAGTATTTATAAACCATTTTTTATAAATTCGTAATATTTTTAAGGTAAATTGTTCAAATAATTTTGGTTAAAGATAATATAAAAGAAAAAGAATTGTTTATTTATTTGTAGCGGGGAATGTGGGCGTGGCTTAGCCTGGAAAAATTCTCAGCAAAATACGATTTTGCCGCCTAGGCAGCAAAATACGATTTTGCCGCCTAGGCAGCAAAATACGATTTTGCCGCCTAGGCAGCAAAATCGTATTTTGCTGCGTATTGTAAAGTTTTCTTGAAACCTCAGAGAAATTAAACTTTCATGCCTAAAAACAGTTTAATAATGCGTAATTTTGCTGCCGTTAGTAGGAAAAATAATTTTTCTTTTATTTCACAGCATAGATCGCTTAAGAGCTGTAAGGGTAAAAACCCAGGTGTTTAGAATTCTGGTAATTTTTCAAATCTCCTTTTTTTTTTAAATAAAATTATTTGCTTTGATAAATAACTTAAATCAGATCTTCTTCAACCTTGAGGTAGGTATCAAAGTAAAAGAGAAGTGGCAAAAATTCGTTTGATAAATTAAAAATATAAAGCATTTTAATTTATAAAATTATTTTAAAATAATAAACAAATATACAGTAGAGTCCCGCTAATCCAAACTAATTGGGACCGAACCCAGTTCAGATTATCGAAAATTCGGATTAGGCGGATTTTTGTAAATTAATGTCATATATTGACTTTAGGAAGCAATAATATCCTAATTTAAAAATAACGAATTCTAGAAAACCTTCTAGAAGTCTAATTTATCTTACGATAAATTAGACGAAGCGCTTTTCCTATGGTTTTCTCAAGAAAGACTGAAAGGAATCCCTATCACTGGCCCTCTAATCCAAGAAAAATCCACCTAATCCGGACAGGATTAGGCGGATTTACGGATTAGCGGGGTTCAGATTATCGGGACTCTACTGTTTAACTAAAAACAAATACACATACCAATTAAAAAATTACAAACTAAATGAGCTTTTGTTGAAGTCAATAAATGTATACAAAAGTTAAAATAAAGGGTAAACAATAATTCAATATAAATCACTGCATGGTCCCTATAAAATATTGTTCTATTATTTATTTAAGTGCTTTTGTTATATTAAATTATTTGAAGCAATTATAGGTGTAATTGTGACAATATTTCATTGAATATTTTTATTAGTCTTATAAATTAATATTTCTCCTAGATTAAAGTTAGGGTTGTAGTTTATTTTATTTTAAAGGTGAGCTTTCTCTATAAGATTTTTTTTTAACTTTCTTTTATTACAAATAGTTTAATTACAAATTAAAAAGTACTAATTTTCATGTAAACCCTTTCATTGCTAAGGATTGTACAAGGTGAAAAGCTGAGGCTTCCTTACATACCCATTTTTCTATGGTAAGTTTTCAGGGTACTTCTTTAGATTGTTACTCCCCTATGTTTTTAGGGTCCGTAGGCAAAACCAAGGATCCTTATATTTTCCTGCATGTGTCTGTCCGTCCGTCCTCTCGCGTGCTCTCACGGCTACACCTTTCGTCCGATCACTTTGAAATTTGGCATGTATGTGTCTTGTACCTACCCACATATTTTAAAAATATAGCGACTTAAACAAAATATTTTTCAAAAAAATTAGGGTAAAAAAACTTAAGGGTTAACATTTTTTAATTTTTTTTTCGACACCGTGAGGGGTATCATATGAAAGGGTACGTCGAGCTGATTACAAAAATATATAATTCTTTGGATATAACATTGATAGGGTGAGCGTAGGCAAGTTTGAAGTGGGTGTGAAACGTGTCCCCCCCCCCCTCTATCTCGCTTATGTGAAGTGCAAAAAATCTGAAAAAATTCCTGAACATTCTTTGACCAAAAGTAAAGATACCACTTTTTGGAAATTTCGAAAAAAAATATTATTTTATTTTTTATTGACAAAATACGTTTTTTTTTATAATTATGGTCTTTTCGATGTATTTATATGGTTGTAGTCCGGTTCAGTGGCAAAAAAAAATACTTTATCAGAGTGTGTTTTGAGAATATCAGACCCTTAGAATGGACACTTTACAGTTAAACACTATATAGGTGTGGCCTACGGACCCTCGCTGTGTGCTGACTAGCACACACTTGACCTGTTTATTTTTAGAATATAAATGACTTTGACTAAATAACTATTAAGACAAAGTGGTATTTAGTCCAATGTACTTTGGGACAAAGGAATATCACACTTCTGTTTTTATAAGGGGAGTAACAGTTTAAAGAAGAACATTCCATACACCTTTTTTAGATTGTTACTCTCCTCTGTTTATTTTTATAAGGGGAGTAACAATCTAAAGAAGTGCATGTTTTCAGAACATAAAGATACTAACTGCTATTTTTTTTACAATTTCCAGGCACTAATTGTACAAACAAAATATTTCAATAACAAAGCATAAAGAACAACTCACTAGACAAGTTATCTCATCCATAGCAATGAAAATGTTGGCAAATTAACAAATTAATTAATGAAAAGTTTAATTATAAATTGATTATAAGAGCTTAAAACAGGTAACTACAGGCAGGTGGTCATGGTATGAAAATACAACCATTTATAAATAATTAAATATTCCTGGGATTAAGAGCAATAATTACTTAAAGCCAGAGGTCCATTTTACCGAATAGTAAAAATGGCGAATGGCTAATTAACAAGTTCTAAGGTAATTTATATGATAAATAAATGTACAGTGTTATTTTTTATAAATCCAAGCGACCGGAAGTTGAAACATAATAGCTATTTTCATAAATTCACAGTGAAAGTACATTTCTTTATGTAAAATACCTATGAAGTTATTAGACATTGGAGCATCGGGGGAGGTCATATTGAAGCAGAGAAAGGGGGGATAAGTGAAAAGAACAGTTCAAAGTAACATGATATTCGAGAATAACAGTTATTCCAATAACATATTATTGAAAAAGACCTGTTATCGAATAACAGTTCACATTATAACAGAACAGATCATGTTGTTCTTGTTACTTGAAGTGTTATTGTTCTGTTCTGTTATAAAATAACAATAACAGATCATCTGTTATTGTTATTTTTTTTTAATTTTATAACAGAACGGAATCAACAAAATTTCAAGGTAACAAGAGCAAGATACAATTAACTGTTATTGTTATATAATAACACTTTGTTACTGTTATTGTTTCGCTAATATTATTCTGATTCTTTCTCTCTACCCTGTTTCTGCAAAGATTTCGGTGTTGTAGAGTAGAGCATGGTTCTAACTTGCATGGATGATGGAACCCTTGTTCATCAAAAGCTACCCCCCCCCCCCTTGAAGACCTGAAAGGGGGGTGTTACCTGTTACTCAAATAACATGTTATTGGAACATGCTATTGCCTGATGACAGAACAGTGATAACATGTTACCGCCAAATAACTGTTATATTACCCACCTCTAGTGTAAAGTATGGTGGGTTCACCCACTAAGGCCCACCCCTTGTGAAAGTGACAAGATTGATCAGGCCAGGATATAAGCTGGTATGAAGTCTTACAATAAATGCTCACTCTGACAGTACAGGGGAAATTGAAAAAAAAAAAAGAAAAAAAGAGGAATGGAGCCAATGAGAGATTGAGAATTTGACAAAATTAAGGTCAGTCCAACACAAAAATGTCACTAGCAGAGGGGCTAGACGGAAGGGCCTGGGTAGCCAGGAGTAGAGAGCACTTGTCTTTCAATCAGGCAAGTAAAGCAGCATTGGGCGCGATCAGTTGTAGGATGGGTGTCCACTTGACCTTGAGCTCTGGGTTCAAATGTTGACCCAGCATTGTTTAAATAAATGTGTAGCAGCTTGTAAGAGTAGCGTCCCCAGGTTTCAGCCTGGAAACCATGGTCTACACTACACTCTTGGTTCAATGCAAATCGAATGAGAGTCATGGTTAACCCTGACTCCTGGAATGCTAATGGTAGTCAAATCGACAAGCACAGTTTGAACCTTAACCTTTTACGTTCGTCTGCGATGGTGATGGGTACCCCATTCTTCTGCTCAGTGCTTGTACTGGTTGGTAACACATCTGCTAGTGTAGCAGTAGAAGTCCTTTTGAGCATACACTCATTTTCTGGTAAATTCCCGTCAAAGCTACTTCGTCAATTCAACTAACATTTAGTAATAAACATAGGTAATTAATTGGTCGTCGTATGAGCCTATAGCCTGGGACAATGGACTTAGAGTAAGGGAAATAGGCCTATGGGGTAAGGGGCAATGGGCCTAGGGTAATTGGCCTTGGGCCAGAGACCAGTGGCCAGTAACCTGGGGCCTGGAGCATTTAGCAAAGGGCTTTTGGCCTGGGGCATGGGACCTGGTGCATTAATGTTCACTTAATTTCAGATTCTTCTGATGTTCCTACTAAGTTATTTGTCATCAAATGTTTGTATATCTCACTTAAAAGATTTAATACTGAGTTCTTAACAGTTTTCTCTTTATAAAAGTGTAGTTTCAACCCAAAAAAATATTTTCTGCATATGTTAGTCGAATCGAAAAAGGTTTAGTAATACCAGCCTTCCAATTACCATTAGCATTCCAGGGTTAACCACCAAACACTTCACTCTAATGTGAAGTGTCGTTCCTAACCCAGGTTTGTTCAATGGGCCCACCTAAGTGGCCTCTTATCATGAGACAGTTTATAAATACTTCATGATGACTTCCTCAGACACTCATGATTCTGACTAACAACTCTTCGTAAACCATTTTTTGTTTTGTTTTTTTATCTTTTTAGTATAAATATTAAAGGTGTTAGAAAAGTCCAGATTTTATCCTCAAAGCCTTTGGAACCTAAAGTTTTATTCACTGCATACAACATTTAAATTGATAAAATGCTAACAATTAAGTCGTTTAGAGCCTGAGGGAGGCTCCCCAGGAGTTAATTAAAAATATTATATAATTATATTACACATATCTATTATATCTAGATGTAGATTAATTGATTTAAATTTAATTTTAATTAATTTCTGAAAATATTAATTATTGATTAGTATATATTATCTTTATCAAGTGATAATAGGTAATGCAAGATAATCTACAGAGGGCAATACACTACTAATGTTATATACATTTTTCTTCAAGAAAATATTATTTCAAAGCTACACTAAGAAAATAAACTTTTTTCTACTGTATATATTATACTAATTTTGAAATTTATAAACAAACAAATAAATCTTAGATTAAAACTAGAGAAGAGTTGCTACTCTTTTAAGGCAGCTAATTGACTAACATATTGTAATTGTCTTAAAAAGCCTGTACTTCACAGAGGAATATATTATATTATATAGTGCATAACATATATTCATTCATTTTTAAAATATACAGGGTGAATAGCGTTATATGTGAAAAAATAAAGTGCGTTGTTCTACGCCTCAGGGGCTACAAAAAACACTATATACCATGGGTCAAATATTTACCGTTCTCCCATAAGTTCAAATTTTATGTTTTTTTGAGATCGCATGCCTTTGCTCATAAAAACACTAATTGCTCCAAAAGTATAAAAGCTAAAACAAAATGTTTGGTTTTGTAGTAAAGCTGACAAAATGTCCTATAAGAAAAGTGTAATTTTCATTTTTATTCCCTCAAATTACATGTCAAAAAATGTATACAAATGTTATTTTTAAGAAAAAATAAAAAAATATTTTTTTCTTTGAGGTTCCATAACTTAGAATAGAACCGAGATTAAACTATTCGGACTTCAGGAAAAACTTCCTTATTTTCTAAATTTTCGATCAATATTAATATTAATACCTATTCATAGGGCGGAAGTTTTAGTAAACTTCGCTGAAAGTAAAACAAGAAACATGTTTATTGTTGTTTTTGTTGAAATATTGGTGATGGTTTTTTTTAATATGTTTTTAATTATTTACTCACTTGTTAGTCAAAAATAGCAACAATAAACTTGTTTCTTTTTTACTTTCAGCAAAGTTTACTAAAAATTTTGCCTTATGAATAGGTATTAATATTAATATTGATCGAAAATTTAGGAAATAAGGACATTTTTCCTGAAATCCAAACAGTTTAAGTTTGGTTTTATTCTAAGTTATGGAACCACAAAGAAAAAAGATTTTTTTATTTTTTCTTAAAAATAACATTTGTATACATTTTTTGTCATGTAATTTGAGGGAATGAAAATTACACTTTTCTTATTGAAAATTTTGTCAGCTTTACAACGAAACCAAAAATTTTGTTCTAGCATTTATACTTTTGGAGCAATTAGTGTTTTTATGAGCAAAGGCATGCGATCTTAAAAAAATCATAAAATTTGAACTTATGGGAGAATGTTTAATATTTGAGGCATGGTTTATTTAGTGTTTTTTGTAGCCCCTGAGGCGTAGAACAACCTACTTCATTTTTTCACATATATCGCCAGTCACCCTGTTATATATCCAAGATTGTATTCATAGAAGAATCAGGAATTTAAGAAAGCTACTGACTGGTTAGAATTAGTATGAAGGTTTAACATTATAAAGACTATCATGATTTAGTAAAATATTCATAATTTCTCATTACAGTTTAATAAAATATAAATATATATTTTTTTATTAATTTCGTCCATCATAAAATTGTTGTTAAGGAGGGTATAAAAGGCTATATTTACTCTGTTAATTTTACTAGCTTTCAAACACACTAATTATATTATCGAGCTAATGTTAATAAATTTTGTTATTTTTTTTTTATAATCTATAAATTAGACTAATATTTATTAATTAGATTAATCTTTATAAATTAGACTATCTGTATCAAGAAGTGTAAATCATTGTGTTAATAGTTAACCCTCTTATTCCAATATTCCCCACAAAGATTGTGAGTGGATACTTAACCTTCGGGCGGGCGCGTAATATTGGTTAGCAGCAGCGGGCACACGGCGGCAATTACACCGCTTTTGTTTCCTTCCATATTTGAAGCTTGTAGGTCCTTGTTTTTGAGGAAATTAGTTTTGTCAATAGATAGTAATAATAAAATATTAATTTCAAATTATAAAAAGTTTCATTGAACACATTTTTTATAAAAACAAATTACTCTTATACACATAACCAAACATTTTTTCAGAATTGACAAAAAAAAAATAAAAATCCAGCCTTAACACTTCCTCTTCTATCCTGGTATTGTATTAAATATGTATATGTAATTAGAAAACTTAACTCTTTTAAAATGATCAAATTCTTTTGCATAAGAATACAGTAAACAACAAAAATATCTCTAATATTTACACCGTACTAACGTGTGTACTATAGAGCTTGTCGATGTTCAAACTAAAGTGAGGGCGACCCACTCACGTTAATCTAGGAAATAGTAATTGAAGAATACCTAAAAGAGATGATAAGCTGGAATACTGTAAAATCACAGGGGGCGTGTTTTTCCGAAATGGCGGTGAAAATGCCGCCCGCGCGCCCGCCCGAAGGTTTAAAAAAAAACAACTATTAATTTTATTGCAAAACCAAATTGTCTGATGTTCTTGTAGTGTTAAAGAAACAATTAAAAAAAAAAAAAAAAAAAAAAAAAAAAAAAAATCAAAATCAGAGGCAAAAACTTTAAAGGGTCAAATATAAAAGATTTACCTTCTCATATAGCCAACATCTAGTTTCACATAAAAACTAATAGAACAAAATCATCCACCATTTTTTGTTTATTTAATACACCACTTAAAATAAATAAAAACTATTTTTTCTTTACACCAACTTAACTGACAAAAAAAGGGTATAAAAGTCATGAATTTTTTTTCTTGTATGAAGTTGCTTCATATCAGTGTCGAACAGTGCAGAGAGAGTTCTGACGGAAGGTTTAAAAGAAATCATTTTAGAAGTTGCCTGAAGGTGAGGACTGGGGAATTGAAGCAAGTTAAGGCAATTCGTGAAGATTAAATTCCTGGTAACATTTATCCGTTCTTCTGTAAACTTCATCGGTTACTTCGAGCATCCTCGGAAGAGCTTCCATAGAAGAGTGCAATCTATCTCCGCAAACCTGAGCACAATTTATTAAAATGAACGTAAACTAGATATTTAATTTGGAATATATTTTAGCTGTCCTAGTTGAAAATAATTCTTTGACATTTTGAATTTATTACTTCAGTGATAAGTTAAAACATTGTTAAACGAATAAATAAATATTTATAGATCATACCACAGATATACAATAGTAATTTAACATAATTATAAAAGAATCAGTTTAAAGCTTCTATATAAACTCCTTCCGTGTGGAAAAATAAGAGTAATCAAAGGCATTTGGTTTATTATTGAAGTCAAATATTTTTATGTTAGCGATAAGATAACACTTTCCAGAAAACCCAGGAATTTTAAGCTATAAATACACTAAGATACTAAGTATTGGCAACATTCATTCCAATGTTGCCAATATTTTGATGTGGGATACAAAGTATTGGCAATATTCATCCCTATGTTGCCAATATTTTTATGTGGGATACAAAGTATTGGCAATATTCATCCCCATGTTGCCAATATTTTGTTGTGGGATACAAAGTATTGGCAATATTCATCCCTATGTTGCCAATATTTTGATGTGGGATACAAAGTATTGGCAATATTCATCCCTAAGTTGCCAATATTTTGATGTGGGATACAAAGTATTGGCAATATTCATCCCTATGTTGCCAATATTTTTATGTGGGATACAAAGTATTGGCAATATTCATCCCCATGTTGCCAATATTTTGTTGTGGGATACAAAGTATTGGCAATATTCATCCCCAAGTTGCCAACATTTTGTTGTAGGATACAAAGTATTGGCAAAATTCATCCCCATGTTGCCAACATTTTGTTGAGACACAAGAAAACACAAAAAAGTAGGGCTAATCTGCAGTTATCAATACAGTGGAGAATTGCTTGGCAGCACAATTTCGTTTGATTTATACATTTGAAAGCTTAAACCTATATAATTAATATACTTTAGAGATGATATCTCTTTACCTAAATAGTGCATATGAGTGAGCCCCCCCCCCCCCCCCCCCCTTTCCCAATTTTCTAACCTCTTCTCCTAGGGTAGCTTGATAACTGCAGTTTTACTAAAAGTAAATGCAATCTAATTAGTTCAGAATTATTTATTCTTTAAGAAAAACCCATTAGTCCACAGGCCGCCATAAGAAGTGAGTCGCTGATTGATAAAGTTTTCTTACCTTATGGAATCGCTTATTTACGCCTTGTCCACCGATGAATTGGGTATATGGCAACTGGGCACTGGGCCATTTCTTTTTTGTTGACATGCCAAACTTGCCCTTCTGCGGGAACATTGAAAAGAGATAGATAAAGTTTTGATTTTCACAGGATCGTTTAATTAAATTATTTAAAAAACAGTGGTAAAGGTAGGCACCGATAAGAGTGGGCCGTTTGGGGTGTCCACCGCCCCAAACATATTGCTTTGCGGGGACGTTAAAAAGAAAACAGCCCACTCATATCGGTGGCCACCTTTACCACTGTTTTTTAAATAATTTAATTAAACGATCCTGTGAAAATCAAAACTTTATCTATCTCTTTTTAATGTTCCCGCGGAAGGGCAGGTTGGGCATGTCAACAAAAAATGAATGGCCCAGAGCCCAGTTGCCATATACCCAATTCATCGGTGGACAAGGCATAAATAAGCGATTCCATAAGGTAAGAAAACTTTATCAATCAGCGACTCACTTCTTATGGTGGCCTGTGGACTACATGAAAAAGTAAGCATTATACATAAGACAATATGAACTGTGCAAACGTAAAAAAAGCAAGAGATCAAAAATAGTGTTAGCTAGTTTTGCATCTACAAACTTGGCTGGTGGGCAGATATGATAATCAGTCACAACCAGATTTAGTTTTTTAGTGTATGAAATTAAAAAATATTCAGAAATTTTGCAATTCAAAACAATGTACAAACAAAACTAATATAAATAGATTACTTGATTTTTGAATGATCATAAATTTAAATAAGATTGAGTTGTAATATTTAATTAATTCTAGTTTAAAATAAAATAATTTCAAGATAAAAAGAACTTTTTATATACTACGTTTTTAAATTTTCTGTTGAATCGTACGTAATGTTGATAATATAATTGTTATTGTTATATTATATAATATATAATGTTAGTGAAAAAAAAATAGTTCCGAATTTATTTACTTCACATAAATGACAACCATCCAGAGAGCTGATCTTAAACCTATAAAAGGATAAATCTTTGTACAACGGATCTCCCCAACACCAAATCTAAAGCATGCCATCGATATATTTGAAATAATATAATCGATAAATAATATAATTGATATTTCCTGTTTTGCTGTCGTTCAATGTTTATCTATCACAAATTTGAGACCCGTCAAAATGAAGATTGCGTAAATATTGGATATGGCAAAACAAATAAAATAACTTGCGGATTTTTTCCGAACTAACTTTCCGCACAGCAAAATTTGCTGAAAACTAATTAAATTTTGCTGAAAGATGGCTAAAAGTATTAAAATAATGCATTGTCATCGTGTTCTGAGCTATGATAAAAATTTCAAATGTCTAGCTATTCAGGAAGTTAGTTAGAAATCTATTGCCAGATTTGTACCGGACAAACAAACAAACAAACAAGATTGCAAGCTAATAAAAACATAGTAAAAAAAGATTTAATTTGTTGGGTCAAATGAAATAAAAATTTGTACTTGAAAATATTAATAGCATCTTCAGGAGCAGATCTTCGAGTATAGCCTCCCATTGATTTATTTATTTATTTATTTATTTATTTATTGATCTCGCTTTGTGGTATGACCGTAATGAATATGTGTACAGACCCTATAAAAAAAAAGGTAGGAAATGCAGTAATTCTTTAGATTGTTATTCCCCTGTTTTTTTTTTGTTGTAGGATATAAATTTAAATTGATATAATTATTTATAAATCCCTATATCTAAATAACTACAAGTACCTGGGCTATCTATATGAGTACCAGCTCTTACAAAAGTACCTGGACTATACAAGTACCTGGCCTATAAAAGGCTATATAATCACCAGAGCTATACAAGAACTAGCTCCTATACAATCAACCGGAATATAAAAGTACATTATACATGTACCCGGCATATACGAAGCACCTGCCAAGCCTAGCTGGGGATCGCTGGCCAGCGCAAGAGACCAGCTAGTCTAAATAACTATTAATACAAAGAGATGTTTAGTCTAATATAATTTGGGACAAAGGAATATCACACTTTTGTTATTATAAGAGGAGTAACAGTTTAAAGAAGAACATTCCGTACACCTTCTTTAGACTGTTACTCCCTTCTGTTTTTTATAAAGGGAGTAACAGTAAAATAATTGCCATAAATTATCTACACTTCATGCAAACATAATAGAACAGAAACAAACATTTATATATCAATACTTTTTAAGTCTTAAATTGTGTAAATCCATCAAAATTGAATATTTGCACTTCCACAAATACTTTCTCCCTTTGTATATAACTTTCTTGTACATAAAATAAGACCTTATTGTAGGTACAGCAAATTATCCCTAATAACTAATTTTAAGTCACATTTTATTAAGTTTAAAAGGTAGGCAAAATATTAAAATAAAAATAGTATTTGACAAAACTTGAATACCTTTGTGAAGAGGGAATCTCTTGCTGGGAGGGCATGCATAGCGACACGGGCTACCGTTCGGATTATCAAGGGATGAAATTTAGCTAGTGTATCGTTGTAAACGTGTTTTCCAATGGAAGCTGTGCTATCGCTAGAAGTTGCCTCGGACACACGTTTCAAGAACATCCTCAAGAAATCTAAAAACAATACACAAAATTTAAGTCAATAATCTATATATATATAAAACTAAGAGTGAAAGTGACTGACAGACTGATCACTATTTCTCCTATTTCCCATTGACATAGAGATTTGAAATTTGGTACACAGATAGACTGAACCACAAATAGAAAAGTGAGGCCATTTTGATTTCGATATATGGCCACCATATTGAATTATAGCCACCATCTTGGATTTATTCACATTCTATTATCTCAGCTTCCAGTGGACCTAGAGATCTGAAGTTTGGTACATAGACTTATGGTAGCTAAAAAAGAAAATTACAGGTACTTTCACTTCAACATATGGCCACCGTATTGAATTATAACCACCATCTTGGATTTAATCACACACTATTATTTCAGCTTCCAGTGGACCTAGAGATCTGAAATTTGGTACATAGACTTATGGTACCTAAAGAAGAGAATTACAGTTACTTTCACTTCAACATAAGGCCGCCATATTAAATTATAACCGCCATCTTGGGTTTAATAATACTCTATTATCTCAGCTTCCAGTGGATTTAAAGATCTTAAATTTGGTACATAGGCTCATTGTAACTAAAATTGAAAATTGAAGGTAGTATAAAATAGAATAATTGAAAATGCATCAAAATAATATAACCTACTTTTACTGAAATACGAAATTATGTAACAATAAAGATGTATTAATTATATTGTTATAATTATTATTTACACACAGCGCCAACTTCTAGACTAATGTAATTATAAAAATTAATATAAACCAGTAAATGAGTCTTCTTCAATGACGAAGAATTGGTGATTTCGACATTTTAGTTACTTAAATGTTAGAAAACATTGATAACTTCATTTCTTATTATTTTTTAAACATGTCTTATAAAATTTGTCCCTCCATCGCAAGAAAATAGTGACAGGTTATCCTTATGTAAGGGCCTCGACTGTGTTTTTCTCCAGTGTGTGATAGCGACTCTTCATAGAAGAGATGTAGTTCAATAACCAAACAACGTCTTCACACAAAATAATTGTAATTGAAATAATTAAAAATTGACTTGATTGAATAATGGGAATTGTTTCAATCACAATTTTTTGCGTGACGACTTTGTTTGGTTATTGAACTACACCTCTAACTCATGTAAGTGTGTAAGTATCAAAGACAATAATAAGACCTTTTTTTATTACAAGTTATCAAATGTTTCTTAAAGATTTTTCTCAACTGCAAAAGATTCTGTTATCAATTTGCTCCAGAAATAGCCAGAAAAGAAGTAAAAATGCAATGCTATTTTAAGTTTTGCTTTAAAAGTTGACTACCTAAAAACAGCCAAACATTGAGGTTGCATTCTAACTAAATCAGTTTCATGTTGCTAAAATCCCAGACAGCAATTTGGCTTCAAAAGCGGACAAGTTGGCATTCAAGAAAGCGTTGTTTTGGCTCAAAAACCTGCTTTTTGTTTCAAAAGTGGACAACTCGATTTTTAAACTCAATATTGCAGCTAAAATATGAAATAAATTCAAGTTTTAAGAACATCTAACAAGTTTTGAGTCTATTAGGGACCACAAAAAATGTCACAGCTCTAGCACCTTTAGAATTTGAGCTACAGTTTTTCAGTCTTCTGTAAAATGGCATAAAAAATTAAACACTTTCCACAAGTGTTGTATATTTTTGTAATCTACTCTTTGATACCATTCATTTGATACCCCACACAAAATTTTAAAAAAAATATTCTTTAGGAGGACATGCATTATCTGCCATTTTGGATTTGAACAGCTGATAATTTTGAGTTTGCTATATTTTTACTGTATGCACGTCAAAACGATCTTTAATACTGGAAACTTTCATATGTTTCTCTCTCTCTCTCTCTCTCTCTCTCCCCCCCCCCCCCCCCCCCCGGGGACTTTAATTTATAAAAAAAAGTCCGAAGCAATAAGACCTCAAGTGTGGAAGGTGCAAACCCGGTTTAATAATCCATTCTATAGTACTCTATCCTCTTAGCAAGCTGACAGACAGAAAGTGAGCATCTTGTTTAGGGGAGGTAACCTTAGTTCTTCAATTGGCAGGATGGCTAAGCCAAAGATTCTCCACCTCAAGTGTGTTAATGAAGGACAGCTGCTAATAAGATGCACACTGGGCTTTCTGCTAGGCCAAGCAGATGTAGATGTCGATTTAGTCTACAGTGTCCAGTAAGAAATCCTATCAAAAGATGACAGGATTGTTTTTTGAGCGAGAGCAGCGATCTGGTAAGATGCTGAGATGGTTCCCAAATCATCATTTTAGATTGTCGCAGCATACCTGAATCACTGTTTCATATTCTGTTCATATATAACCTCATGAATGTCCTCATGGAATGTTTCATACCACAACGTGGCATGCCAACAACTGGTTCTGGTGTAATTGGGTTCGAATTGGGACCCGTTTTAGCTAACTGGTCAGCAATCTCATTCCCCACAATGTCCAGGAACCTATATCAGTTGTACCTTATTAAGTTGACCAAGAGTGTTGAGATAGTTATTGCACTCAGCAACCAGCTTAGATGTATACCTTGGGGCAACTAGAGCTTTGATCACTGCCTGGCTGTCAGAGTAAAATCTGATTGGTCTGTTAAGAATTTTTTATTCAGGATAATTTGAGAACAGGCCAAAATTGCATATATCTCTGCCTGAAATACAGTGGCATATTTGCCTAAGCTCACACTAAGATCATATTGGGGTTCTGCACAGAAAACCCAAGCCCCTGATAATTCTTCGATTCGGGACCCGTTGGTGAACCACATTTGAGGATCATCTCCAGGTTCCTAGTCTTGTCTTGAAGGAAGTAGATACTCCCAGCTAATGTCAAAATTCCACTGTGGTGTTTCTCTCTTTTGGTTCAAAAGTGATGGTAACCGTACAGAGTAACAGACAGACAGACACATGAATGAAACTATAAAGGTTTCTTTTTTTGGTTTTACCAACAAAACCCTAAAAATAGGGATCAGTACATTAATAGGCTTAAATTGAAGTCTAAAAACAAGCAATCCCTAGAGAAGTAAGACTTGTTCCAGCAAATATCTAGATGACCAACCCAATCGATCATAATTACCTATATCTACCTAAATAATTATATTATCATAATACCGAGTCCTCTATGAAGACGGAGGAGGGTTCTGCAACCGGACGTATACTCATTCTTTTGTAGTAAATTGGAGTCCATCTCGTGTTTGACCATACTTCTCAGAGAATCAAAGTTCCCATTTTCATCCGATTGGCGAAAAGTTGCCAATATCTCAGCTTTGTCATCTATGTCATCCTTCACAAACCTGAATACTGAACCTATCAGTGAACAGAACCTGAAATAAAAAATGACAAATTGTTTAAAAATAAATATATTAAAGTAGCATTCATATTTGTTAGGTCAAATCTTACATTTGAAATTTTTCATAATGTGATAGATATTGTTTAGTAGTAGTAAGGGTGGGAGGCCTAGCCGAGCAAACAGATCACATTTGGATCCTTTTTGCCAATCCATCAAACCACCGACAACTCTCTCAATCCTGTTTGTTTGGATTATGAAGGAGAGGGTGTCTTGCAACTTCAGTGTATCAAGTTCCTCTACCCTAATTCCTCCCTTCCTTAAAGCTGGGATCCCACGGGGAGTGAACACTCTACACTGCCACGCTAGAGTGAAGACTGTTGTGACCTATGCCTGAAGGAGCAAGAAGAGTGAACTAGCGGAGGACCGTGGACAGTTCACACAGGATAGTGATCACGCTTCTCAGTTTATCCCAGGGAGCCAACCATGAACGAGCTTCTCGTAGAAAGTTGTGCCACGTTGAGTTCAGTTTTTAGTGATAATTTAGGAGAAAGGTTGAGACAGTCACATAGACGGATAAAGCGGAAGAAAAGGCATTATTGGGTCAGGAAGTGGATACTTAGTAGAAATTCAGATGCACGCAAATTGGTTGACAATGAAATAAGAACAAATCACCCTGAAGATTTCGTACACATCGTCCGTTCCATTTCCTGATCTTTCGCTAGCAGCAATCTTCTTTAACTCCTGGCAATAGTCACACCTCAAATTCTTGAATTTGGTTATAACCACCTTAGGTCCAAATCCAGACAAACCCATTGCTTCGCTAATTCTTTTAGCTGCTGCCATCAGCTCGAATCATATAACACTGGCTCACAGGAATACAACTCTAGAAACTTCATAGTTTCACAGTCTCGCAATTTAAGAATACAAGCTGACACTGACGGCTCAGACATAGTTAGCACCTTTTAAAACAACTTGTTGCCTCTATGAAACTTTGCTGGCGACTGGAGTATTCACGCCTGAAAATTAAACATGTTTGATATGGAGAGTGAGCGGTAGTGAACTATCCTCACTCCCGGTGACGTCAGAGGAGAGTTCACTGCAACACGTTCTCATGGATCGAGTTCACTCTACAGTGAGCCACTCTAGAGTGTTCACTCCCCGTGGGAACTCGGCTTAAGATATGAAAGGGCTACCTCCCATATCCTTCATACACTCCAAGGTAATGGCAAGCTGTTTCCTCCTCCTCTCCACACACTGGACATATGGGGTCCTCCTCTACCTTTAGTAATGCCAGATGTCTATTGCAGTGTCCAGTTAGCCACTCCAACCAGATTTCTCAGGCTGGTCCTACTCAGTCCTAACAGCCATCTGGTTTTCCTTTTCTTTATTTTCGGCAGAAGCATCTTGGACTTTGGACTTCCTGCATCCTTCTGTTTCTAACCATTTCCTTCCTGCTTCATCCCATACCCACTTCTTAATAGCTGATTCAACCTGACCTTTCCACCATAAAGGCATAGAGGCTCCTATTGTTGCTACCTAGCTATTGTTTAAATGTCAATGGCTAATTGCTTAATTTATATTTAATTTTATAAAAACCCTCTCTCATGGAGATAATTTATAAACAAAAAAATGTTTTAACTCATTACAACACTAATTAATGAAAGCTATGACAGAAGATGACCCTATAAAGGTTCGAAACATCACATGAAAGAAATAAAATAATTGTTAATATTATTATTCCTAATCCATCCATCAATATACTTAAATAATAAAAATTTATGCAAAAATATTATCTTGGGAATAATGTGGGATAGACACTTCTGAGTATTTTTATTGTATTAGAACAATAATAAACAGGTCAAGTGTGTGCTGGTCAGCACACAGCGAGGGTCTGTAGGCCACACTGTATAGTTTATGTAGTACCCTATTGATGGGGTTTTTTAAAATGCTAAAAAGCTTACTTTGAACTATCCTATGGATCTGATATTCTCAAAACACATAAACAAACTTCTGATAAAGTATTCTTTTGCCACTGAACCGGACTACAACCATATAAATACATCGAAAAGACCATAGTTTTAAAAAAAACGTATTTTGTCAATAAAAAAATAAAAGAATATTTTTTTTTCAAAATTTCCAAAAAGTGGTATCTTTACTTTTGGTCGAAGAATGTTCAGGAATTATAAGGGAAATATAAGGGTCCTTAGTTTTGCCTACGGACACTAAAAATGCATATAAAGACATTTATTCCTGATGTTAAAATGCTTTAAAAGTTAAAGTTGAAAAAACTTTTAAATAGCTCCCATCTTGATTAGGCTGTGCCGATTATGTATTTTTAAAATTGTCCATGGACAATTTGTGTGTGCTAAAAGCACATAATTGGCTAATTTATTTAGTATTTTATCAATATATTTTTGCTATTAAGGAGCCTTTTTTTAAAGAATTAAATTTCTGATTCATGAGGTAAATAAAAATGTTAATTTTATTCGCGACATTGTAAAAAGATGTATTTGTCAAAATGAATGGAAAATGGTGTCGTTTAATTCAAAAGATTATTTTATCTTAATGTTTTCTGTTTGATTGTAAAAGTGTAAACAGACTGTTAATGTAAACAGAAGTAGAAGTGAAAATGCAGATAATTGAACTAGTATTAAATGCCGTTGAATTTTCCTCCAAAAAAAAAAAAAACAAGTTTTGTTCTATTGTTTACACAGATGGTGATCAAACCTTGTAACTCTCCATATTTTAAAAGTGAACTGTGTAATGGCATATAAATCGAAGATGAAATTTTGTCTTAGTTTAGTTAAAATAAAATATCCGGTAAAATTGAAGAATATGAGGCGGTTTATAGAAAAGACGGCAGGGCCTCACTCAAACGTATTTTTACTTTCTCATATAAAGAGAAAGTATTGTAATGGTGCGAAAATTCAATATTGAGATTTTGATGGATTTACACGTTTTGTGGTCCCCTGAACTTTTTAAAAACTGTGTCAAAATAATAAAAAGGTTTCTAAACTCAGCCAGTGAGGCAGTAGAAGTCCTTTTAAGCATATATATCTTTTTCTGGTAAATTCCCGTCAAAGCTACTTTGTCGATATGACTAACATTTAGTAACAAAGTTAGGTAATTAGTTGGGTGTTTCTTTAGATTGTTATTCCCCTTACAAGGAAAACAGGGGAGTAACAATAAAAAAAAGGTGTAAATACGGAATGTTCTTCTTTAGCTATGTAGGAGAGGCCCAGCCACTGCACGTTACATCTTATCAGGTTGTCAGGTAGCTTTGCAAGAGGCACGTTACACGTGGCATCATAATAAAGTACTTGCCATAGTCAGGGACGCTATTAGTTTTTCTATTGCCAAGGCAAAGCTTTCTCAGGATTGTGTACATTCGCAGATAATACCCTTTGTTCGAAGTGGGGAGAAGGTCATAAAGCTGCTGTGAGAGAACTTTCTATAGTTGGGAAGAGTACCAATTCATTCTTGTTCGTCTTGTTATTGTTCCTCATGTTATTGATTATTTATTTGAACTTATTGGGCCGAAAGAGGAAATAAAATCTCTACTAATCTTCAATCACATAACTATATTTCGATACGAACAAGAATGAATTGGTACGCCACCAAGAACCAAAATGGATCAACGAATTAGTCTACAGAAGAAATAGATTGAATCACCTTCTGGAAATAGATCTTAAGAAAATTTTGTATTCTAATCCAATGATTATCAAAGAAAATGTATGGAAAGTGAAAAAGTTATATATAAAGTTGGCACATGCTGAATCCAAAAAGAAATACCTGTATTGGCATAAAAATAATAATGAAATTCCATTACATATAAAGAATATAAAAAACAAGGCTTACTCTATTTTTAACGATACCTTTAAAAAAATTTAGTTTGTGACAAAAACATATATATGTTTGAATTGATTTTTATTTATCTAACAGGTAACGAGTTTTATTAATTTTTTTTTTTTTTTTTTTTTTGCCTTGTAGTTTTATTAATTGTTCTTGTTTATTGTTAATGCATGATTAATTTAATTCAGCATGGTATTAATTATTATGATTTAACGTTTTCAGTTGTGAACATGAGTATGCCTCGAGAAGGGGGCGAAATATAGTTATGTGATTGAAGATTAGTAGAGATTTTATTTCCTCTTTCGGCCCAATAAGTTCAAATAAATAATCAATAACATGAGGAAAAATAACAAGACGAGTAAAATAATATATATATTTTTTTTTTTTTTTTCAATCTTTTGCTCTATTATCTCTTCTCTTTGTTTTGGTTGGTAGTTTACTGGTGGGCCCCTTGCCCCTGAATCCACATTTTTGCTTATTCTACTCTCTCTCTCTCCCCCTATAAAAACAGAAGTGTGATATTCCTTTATCCCAAAGTGCGTTGGATTAACCATACCTTTGCCGTACCTTGTTATTTAGTTAGTAATTTATACTGTCTAAAGAACTACTGTCTAAGAAGTACCATTAATTGGTCGTCAAATGAGCCTTTAGCCTGGGGCAATAGGCTTAGGGTAAGGGGCAATGGGCCTAGGGTAAGGGACAGTAGGCCTAGGGTAAGGGGCAATGGACCTAGCGTAAGGGACAGTAGGCCTAGGGTAATTGGCCTTGGGCCAGAGACCAGTAACTCGGGGCCTGGCGCATTTAGCCTAGGGCATTTGGCCTGGTACATTAATGTTTGCTTTATTTAATTCTGATTATTCTGATGTTCCAACTAACTTGTTTTTCATTAAATGCTTGTGTATCTCATTTTTTAAAAAAAATAATAATGAGTTCTTAATGGGGTAAAACAGAAGAGTATGAGGCGGCCTATAGAAAAAGTGGCGGGGGCCTCACTCCAACGTATTTTTTTGACAAAGGGATATAAACTCTCCTATGAACAAATCATACATATATAGTTTCTCGTATGTTTAAATCATACAAATGTACTGTTTGACAAAGGAATATAATCTCTCAAGAGTATAAATTAAGCTAAGTTGTGGCGCCAAGCGATTCTCGACCGTATCATCTCATTCAGTTCAGCCCTTAATGGTTTTATCTTCATTAAAGTGTAGTTTCAACCCCAAAAAACAATTTTCTGCATATGTGAGTCGAATCGACGAAGGTTTAATAATATCAGCCATCCAATTACCATTAGCATTCCAGGGTTAATCACTTAAGCGGTGAGTCTAATGAAAATTTTCAAATGGGTACATTTGTAAACAAATAGATTAGATAATTCAATAAAGTATTTTTGTTTACTGACTTGGATAATTCTTTATAAGCATCCAAATATGGTCCGAGAAGTACGTCGTCGTTGTTGACGAGGGAATTTTTAAAACATTCGTAAACAACTACCAAATCAAAATAACTACTATCGTGCTTTCTATTATCACAGATTTCATTTGATTCACTCATACTGGAATGTTATTTTAAAACTGTACAAGAGTCAATACTATAAATTAAATAATATAAAAGAAACACTAAAACTATATTACTGAACTATGTACAAATACAGACAACACAACACCACTGATGTTATCACATAAAATATAAAAATGACGTTTATTCATGTTATCAAAATATAAAGAAAATCCCTAAATGAAGAAAATAGTGGCAACACTGTATGTCAGTAAAAGGTTATAATGGTTGTTTGTTATGTTACCTTCCTTTCACGTTTTCACATGTTTACAAATTTTTCTTGACAGTTAATTTTTTAAAAGTTTTGTTTTGTTTCGACGTTTAAACTTCCTTAAAGAAATTAAAATGGCTGTGAAAAGACCCTCGGCTATTTCTGTCAACGAACAGAAGATGGAGACGGAGACTGTCAACGGAATCGAAGGCGCTACTCCGAACCAAGTCCCAGCGAAAAAGCAACGCATGACGGCCATCGAATTCAGGAAAGTACCTGTTCCTTCCCATAGGCTCAGTCCTCTCAAAGAGAGCTGGATGAAGATATTCACACCTATAGTCGAACATCTAAAACTTCAAGTCAGGTTTAATATTAAATCTCGTAATGTAGAAATACGTAGTTGTCCAGACACAGACGACATAGGCAACGTTCAAAAAGCTGCTGATTTCGTCAAAGCTTTCTTATACGGTTTTGACGTTGAAGACGCTTTAGCTTTACTGCGATTGGAAAACCTGTTTATTGAAAGTTTCGAAGTTCAAGACGTGAAAACGTTACGAGGTGATCATCTATCTCGAGCTATCGGTCGACTTGCAGGTAAAGGAGGTAGGACTAAGTTCACCATAGAAAACATAACCAAGACGAGAATAGTAATAGCCGACTCTAAGATCCACATATTAGGATCTTACCAGAACATTCAAGTTGCAATGAAAGCCATCTGTAATCTAATTCTCGGCAGCCCAGCATCCAAAGTCTACGGCCAGCTTAGAAATGTCGCTGTCAGAATGTCCGATAGATTATAGTTTATGGCTGTGTTTAAGTTTTTGTAAATAAAATTTATTATTATTTTTTATAAACTGTAACAATATTTTATCGAATTACCTTCTAGTCCAGGAGATTGCATGCAAAAATGTGTGTGACTAACATAAAGATAGAATTTTGTGGATAAATAAATCTGTTGGTGCATTTTAAGAATATGTGGTCGGCTAAGTTTGCCTGCAGGACATAGCTTGGCAATAGACATTTGGAAAAAACAAACTGTTGGAGAGCAGCCATCTCCCGCTCTTTTTGGCGGACAATGTCATTTTCATGATTCTGGGCACGAAATTAGTTTGTAGACCAAAAATCAAGTTGATGGTAGCTTGTTACTTAATAGGTTAGTAAGTCAAATATTACTCCAAATCAAAGAGGTCACCTACCATGGGACAAACTAACATCAACTTGATTTTTGGCCTACTAACTAATTTTGTACTCAGGACCATGAGAATCACATTTCACATTGTCCACTAAAAAGGGCGGGACATGGCAGCTTTCCACTGATTTGTTTTATTTCAAATAACTATTGCCAAGTTATGTCCCACAGACAAACTTAGCCAACCACATATTCTTAAAAGGCACCAAACGATTTACTTATACACCAAAATTCTAGCTTAGTGTTAGTCAGACACTTTTTTGCACGCTATCTCCTGGACTATTCTTGTTTGATCCCTACTATAAATGTTTACATAAACTAAACTTATCGAAGTTTGCTATGTATACCAAGTATTTGGTCATTTAAGATTTGGGTTATTTATAAAGCTATGTTGCTCTTTTAGTGGAACAACAACGTAATTGCAAAAATTGTGAACTAAGGTAAACTCGTGTCCAAAAAACCTGATAATCAAATAGAACAATATCGAAATGATAGTTTGCATCTTATGTGTCACAAACTCAAGTTAACTTTTTAATTTTATATTTTAAAATAATTTTTTTTGATGTACTGTAAAATTTGCATCAAATGCAAATTTTATTGTTGTTATATAGGAGAAGAGGTTATTGGACTACACTTGATTTTATTTATAGTGGAAGCTACTTAACCTTGGCCACTTGCTCCCTCCGCAATTCTAGGGAGAGAAGAAAGACAGAGCTGCGCTTAGCAACCTTCTCACATATGTGAGAATGACATACATACATGTAAGTTGACTTATGTTCTTTATACTAAAATCAGATATCTCATCAGAGAATGTACAAAGGCGTTAAATATACTTAAACCCTTTATACTACTTGGCCCTACATAATACTTACAAACTTAACCCTGATGTTTTAAGCTTGATATTTCATAAACACAACAGGCAAGAATTACCTCCTTTATACCATTCTGTAGATAATTTTTCGCTGATTTCAAAAAGTGCAAGTTTTTTTTTTTTTTTTTTTTTAGGACTTAATGCCTTTTTGGTTTTGACTACAGATCTGTTATGCTTAATTGACTACAACTTTATTGACCAAATGAAGAGAAAAGCAGGTTGTCAACGTGTGGTTTCTAGACATTAGAATGATTTTGGTCTGTCAAAAGATTTCTTAAAAAGGTTAATGGAATTGAGTCAACTTCGTAAACTTGACTCTATTCAAAATAAGATCTGGGATATTCCTTCGTCCAAAAATTATTTGCAAACAAAGCAAAACGAGTACATATGAGACATATACTATGAGGTTGCACTAATTTTGGTTAAATTTTAAGCCAACATTTGATAAAAACATGCACATAAGAAATATATAAACTGACAAACCTCAACTTATAAATTTAGATCATTCCCGCAACCTTATTCCTAAGTGAGATTTCCTACTCTTTCTCTTAATCGCCTACTTTTAATTAATATGGGCTAAGAATAAAATAAAAAAAGGCTGGTTTTATTCTTTTAACAACTAAATTACTCAAATGAACAAAATACGAGAATGTATGTGTCTATTTATATAAAAATTTAAGCTTAATTCTGCATATTGATCAAAATTGGAAAATTGTTGGACACTTTTTCATTTGATACATTATGAAAACTAAATCCTGCCACAACTTTTTTCCTGTATATAGCCACCAGTCCAACTTTATGGGCCCAAAATGGGCTAAACGAAATTCATTAATTTTTACGCAGTGGTGTAGGCTTGGTTGCATCAGAAAAATATTGAGTTAAGTCAAAGTTATTAGCAATTACAAAAAAAAAAAAAAACACTTTAAAAATTTTCATAATAATCATGGTAATTGATTTTCGTCAAAAAATAAAAAAATAAAACTTCTATTACCTATTACCTACTTGCTTTGTTCACATGACTCTGTAGATTCTAAACTTGTTCTTAATGTATTAAAGGTCGACCAAGAAGTCACGAAGACGGGAGAAACTGAAAGCTTAGCTTCGTTTAAAGTCGGAACTTCCGAGTATTGCCGCCAGTCAGTACAGTCGGGTGCTAAGACAATACCCATTTCTAGTTTGTATGACATGCACAGTTATGTCAAATCTCACAAATAACAACAGGAAGGTTACAATCGTTTAGGTTTCCTGTTTTTATTCGGTTACAGTACAAATTATTGTCACAACTGCTCTAAACGATATTTGTACGATCCACAAATCCGCGGGATGGTGCAAATGCAACGGACGCTACAAATAACGGGGTTGGAACAAACCTGATATGTATTTGTTATTATAAAAATGGTTCCTCTTGCCCTCCATGACAATTAGTCAAAATAATATTAGCGAATTTCTAGTTTGTTGTTCCCTATTATATTTTTTTATAAATAAAATAACCAATGAAACTTATCTTAGAATCTCATTATTTTTAAAAATTTCTTCCTAATTTTGAATTCGTGTTATTATCCATGTATTTATTAATACCAGGAAATTTAATTTACCAAAGAGAAAATTGCCAAAAACAATCCAAGAGAGGTAGTAGTACAAAAATGTAACAAATAAAAAGGTAACAAATCAAACTCAGAAATAAAGAGGAAGAAAAAAATAGATTAAGAAAGAAGAAAATCGATTTAGATTTAAAGAATATTATTATGAATAATCAATAAATCATAATACATATATAAAGATATTATCGTATATACGCCGGGGAAGTGTGACGTCACTTACGTAAAAAAGTGTGTGTTGTTAGGTTAGCTGGCTCATAACATTGGATATAGGTGGGGTTTATCAGTGCTATTTTATTTTATTATTATTTTTTAATCAATTATTTGTTTTATCATCTATAATGTATACATTTTGGCTTATTAATGATGTTACTGATACATGATAAGGTTAAAAAAGCTTTTAATAGAATAAAAAGAGGAAAAAACTATAAAATGCTTACAGAACTCTAGTAAACAATGGTTTGTTATGAGCCAGAAAAGATAACCAGACGAAAAATCGTGGAGGGCGCATGACGTCACAGCAACCTTTGTCACTTTTTTGTAACCTCTCTGACGCGACGTATTATTAGTGATTTATTATCAGGTACAGTGTTGCCTGTTGCAAAAAATATAGAAGTTATCAAAAATGAAATTATTAATAACAAAAGATCAACACTGTGCTTTTGACAGTGGTCGATTTTATTAAAAACTGACACCAAAACAACAACACTAGCGCACTCCTCAGATTTCCATTACTTCTTGGTCGACCTTTAGCATTTATAACAAAAAAATATCTCCATCTTTAACAATGAAAAGGCTAAGACACTAAAAACATAAAACTAAAAATGATTTATTTACAGTTGATAAACATATTATTAGTCCTCAGCATAATTTTCTGTTTTGATGTCGTTTAAACCCAGTTCATCGTTCTCTTCAAATGATCTCTCATATCGTTCTACTTCAAGGCTGGGATCAGGATCAGGCGATGTGAAACTCTGCAGAAAAATAAATGTACATTAATATTTCACATTTCAAAAAATATTCTGGCAATTAGTGTGGCACATAGCTTCCTCGAGCTCTAGTACGCAAAGAAAAGATCAGTTTAAGAAGTAAAAATACCTTGATAAAAAATTAATATCTTTGGTTCTAACATTTTTCGGGGAAACAAAGCCTCCAAAAGCGCCAATAGTTAGCACACATGTAGTAAATTTAATAAACAAATAACACAGCAACCGAAATGTATAAACCACTCTATAAACACTTTTTTCAATTTTACCCCCCTCAAAACTAAAAATGACACAAAATAGAACGTAACAAAAATGAATATACTATTCAAGAGCTTTTCAATGATATACATCATATTATAAAAGATTTACTTTGACATTTGTACCCCTGAACTTTGAGGTACCAAATTTAAATTTTAAAAACAATCAATAAATAAAAAAGTGGATTAATTTAACTAATAAATAAATATAAATAAAAAACCTAATATCAAAAAATAATTATTTAAACCCTTTAACCTACAACAAAATTATAAATTGGTACAAAAGTGCATGTACAAAATTTTTAAAAAATACACAAATAAAATAGTTTTAATGTACATATCAAGGCCTTTCAAATTATGTACGACACAATATTAAAAACCAAAAAAAGTGGTCACGTGATACGGCACACGGGGAAAAGTTTACTCTCATGTTCTCAGCAAGTAGGATGAACTAATGAAATAAAATATACTCAATTTAAAGAGCATTAGTGTGAGATTTAACAATTATAGAAACTATGGCCATTCTAAGACAAAAATTATTTAAAGTGCGTATTAAAAAAATGTCCTTTTTTGAGACGTAATGTACTTTAAAATTAGAGCAACAATATTTCCTTATTATACTTTTTTGTTTGTTATTAAAAGGCTCAGTAAAACAGATAGCGGACTATCAACGACGACAGAACGACTGCAGTCCATGGCGGACTGGAGAGACAATCATATCAAACTACTTGATATTAGTGTTTAACATTGCTTCATCAACCTCTACTTGATCGAGAGAAGGATCAAGTGATGCTGCATTTGCTTTACGAAACCGTTTTGTCATTAATTCAGCTACAGTAGAGTCTCGCTAATCCGGGTTTGACGGGACCGGACTGGGTCCGGATTACCGAAAGTCCGGATTAAACGGAATCAGTTTTAAAATGTCTATAAAACAAGTTTTAGTAGGGTAAAACTATTAAAATCGATGTTTTTATCGTAAAAATTACTTTTATTAGTCTCCAAAACATGCTTGTACAACGTAGGTCCACTATTTAAGTTAAGAGCTGTTTTGTCACCAGTCCGAATATCAAATGAATTAAAATAAAACGACAATCTATTACGCAGGTGGCAGGTATAGAAGGGACTTCCTGAGAAGAACTTCCGATATGAAATTCGAGGAACGATAATCATTTCACAAAAAGTTGAGACATTAGACATTGGCGGCTTGGTGAAATATGTTTCTTAAAACCCTCTCCCCATCTCAGTCACATAAAATTGTATTTATTGGAATACACTACCTTTATATCTTCCGCCCTTTCTATGGAACTGAAACAGATTTATTGATGTTCTTTCTTATTCCTAATTATTCTAAATCTGTTTATTTTAACAAAAATACCGGGTATTCCTCATGTCGAAATGTTGGATTACATACACCTGTAAACTATACTAGGAACAATTTTATAAATTTTAATAGACAATAAAAGTAGATACTCCAATTATCTTAATTATTCATAAATCTGAACAGGCCCTGGTTCCAATTTGTACATAGTTTTTGGCCCGTCCGGATTAAACGGATGTCCGGACTAGCGAGGTCCGGATAAGCGAGACTCTACTGTATTTGAGTTTGTGCGTATCATATAAAAAAAAATTCTTTATTTGACATATGAAAAACATTAATCACAGTTCAACTTAATTCTTGTAGTTCCCAGTTGAACTAGTAAATACGCCGCCCTTCACTCCAGTCGTCAGTATGTCTTGTTATTGCTTCAAGTAAACATCACGATGCACCACACCCCTGAAGATGCTTCCAGTAGTGGAAGCGAAACCAAGGACTTCATCCCCCTCGTGACGCGGATTTCACCGGAAAACCAAGCTGTTTATTAGTAAATAGTTAGTGAAGTTTGTGGAATTTTCAGGTTTCCTACACTCTAAATTCATCTGCTCCTGATTCAAGTGCCCAAGCACTTCATTTGAGATTAACTCTGATTAGTCAATTAAATATCCTTGTGATACAGTGATGCCTCAGTGCAGTGGCAGGGATAAGCAAGTAGAGGCCACAGATAAGTAAGTAAGTCATATTATTTTTAAATCCTTAACAAAAATGGTAACAATAGTTATTTATGCACCTAGGGAGTAAAGTAAGCCATTATTCCCTGAGCGAAAAAGTTGGTTCTTGAGGCGAAGCCGAAGGAACCATGATCCCTAAATCCCGAGGCGAAGCCGAGAGAATTAGACTTTTTAGCTCCCGAGGCGGAGCCAAGGGAGATAATTATCGCGAGGGGAATAATGGCACATTACTCACAAGGCACATACAATATTTTACCTCCAGTAGGAATAAAATACACATTTTCGTCCATTGCACAGTTTTTATTTGTTATTTTAATAAATAACAGTAATTATTAGCACTTTTAATAGCAGATATAAGAGATTCAATATTAAAAACAAATAAAAATTGGAATTAAACTCAAATAGAAGGTTATTTAGATGCAGGTTATAAACAAAGATAAACATGGTCGAAAAAGCAGTGTCGCCAACCTGATTTCAACAACTTCATTACATTAGCCATTCATTTTATACTATTTATAAAATAATTAATTTGCAATCTTTACTTTTTCGCCCTGCTTTTTGAGTTCAGGGATGAAAAGACTTACTTTAGTCCCTCTAAACAAATTCAAAATCATAACTTTTTCTCCCTACTGGAGATAAAATATTTTTCTTTGACTTGTAGAACCCATTGGCATGGAAGTAGGGTACAAATTAATTATTAAGGTATAATATTTTTGCAAAACAAAATAAAAATTACCTGAACATAGCTGTTACCGGCAGGATCATCAATGTGTAAAGTGAATTTCTTCTCTCCCAATATGAGAGAATTGAGCTTATCCAGGAATTGCTGGAATGTAATTTGTCTTTCAGGTTGTGAATCAGAGAATATGGTGGATTGAGAGAATAGCTGATCTCTCATATTAGTTAACAAACCCTCGACTGTAGTGAACTTTCCTCCGAGAGTGGTGGGGCCGACATCTAGTCCTATTTCAGGTATTTTCACCCAGCAAGTCTCCGACTAAAATCCACAAATTTTAAAAATACATTTTTAGGAAATTATTTCTAAAAATACTATTAATTCAAACAATAGGTGGCGGGTGTAAAAACAAATTTATTGTTGTGCTTAGTCCACACCAGGACTCTTGAGCAGACTGTTGAGCGTCTTTGTTGTGGGGCTGAATCGACAATGTTGCGATTCAGCCCCAAGCAAAGCTCAACATTGAGTTTGCCCTGGTATGGACTAAGCTTTAAGTATACGAGTAAAGAAAAATTATTTTAAATAAAATTTTTCCAAAAATTATTATTTAATACATTGTCATTTAATTATTAAATAATATTCCAGGAGATAGCGTGCAAAAAAGTGTCTAACTAACATCAAGCTAGAATTTTGTGTATAAGTAAATGTTTTGGTGCCAATTAAGAATATATGGTCGGCTAAGTTCGTCTGAGGGACATAGCTTGGCAATAGGCATTTAAAAAAAAAAAAACGGTGGAGAGCGGCCATGTCCCACCCATTTTGCTGGACAATGTGATTCTCATGATCCTGAGTATAGGATTAGTTACAAATAATAAAGTTGATGTTAGTGTGTCACATAGTAGATGAACACTTTGATTTGGAACAATATTTGAATAACTAACAAATCAAGTGAAAAATTAACATAAACTTGATTTTAGGGCTACTAACTAATTTTTCTCTCAGGACCATGAAAATAACATTGTCCACAATAATGAGAGAGACATGACCGCCTACACAGGTCTTTTTTTTTTCTTTTAAAATGCCTATTGTCAAGCTATGTACTGCAAATGAACTTAGCCAACCACATATTCTTAAAAGTCGCCAAACAATTTACTTATACACAAAATTCTAGCTTGATGTTAGTCAGTCACTTTTTTGCACGCTATCTCCTGGACTATAAGACATATAAAACTGTAGTTGGTTAAAAAAAAAAAAAAAAAAATACCTTGAGGATGTCTCTAGACAGATCCTCTTTAGTATTGACTTTAATCTTCATTCTGATACCAGTTGGTTCAATCCCACCACTAGATTTAACTTCATTTGTTCTATGTCCACAAGCATCGCAGTTTGTAGCCATTATCACCACTTCCTTAAAATATGGAATATCTAGACAGAGGAAACACATTGTAATTATTTATTTAAATAGTTAGTAAAAAAAAAGGTTGTATTGTATTATATTGCCATTAAACTACCAGTGTGTTTTTATTTAAGTGAGTACTAATCATCATTATGCTGGATAGTTTCTGTTTATCAAAATAACATCTAGCTACGAATCAGTCTAATTGTAATTTGATTATTTTAAATAGCAAACAGACAGATGCGGAAAAAAATTGAGCCACAAGGACTATACACACCCTGAGATCTAAACACTTTTCACATCATGAAGGTTTTGGATGTTACGAGGCATAGAAGGACTATTCTTTCTATGTATACCCAAGTGCTTGATTTGTGACGCTACGTCGTATTGGTACCTCTGACAGATGATGATTGTTGGTACACATGGGAGTTGTATTTTTTTACCAAGTGTGAATACAAATGTTGTATTCCCACTTTTAAAATGCTCAGAAAAGGGTAAAAATAACGTTTTAAAAAGTCAAAATTTCAAAACTTTTGGACCATATGGTCACAGTACCGGAATCTCTTTTTTTACAAATCAAGCACTGTGCATACCTAAGTATTTATAACTAAATGTGCAATCAGGCTCTATCTATACTTTTTTTACAGTTAGTATTAACTTTTAACTCTCAGATTGTCCAACCTATACAAAGAAAAAATAAAGCCACTAGGCGTGTAGGAGGGGTGGATCCAGTGACATTTTTATTTGCCTAGTTGGCCAGACATTCTTGAATTCAAAATCCAGGCTCCCCTGGTTGGCCAGACCTTCTTGAATTCAAAATCCAGGCTCCCCTGGTTGGCCAGACCTTCTTGAATTCAAAATCCAGGCTCCCCTGGTTGGCCAGACCTTCTTGAATTCAAAATCCAGGCTCCACTGGTTGGCCAGACCTTCTTGAATTCAAAATCCAGGCTCCCCTGGTTGGCCAGACCTTCTTGAATTCAAAATCCAGGCTCCCCTAGTTGGCCAGACCTTCTTGAATTCAAAATCCAGGCTCCCCTGGTTGGCCAGACCTTCTTGAATTCAAAATCCAGGCTCCCCTAGTTGGCCAGACCTTCTTGAATTCAAAATCCAGGCTCCCCTAGTTGGCTAGACCTTCTTGAATTCAAAATCCAGGCTCCCCTAGTTGGCCAGACCTTCTTGAATTCAAAATCCAGGCTCCCCTACTTGGCCAGACCTTCTTGAATTCAAAATCCAGGCTCCCCTAGTTGGCCAGACCTTCTTGAATTCAAAATCCAGGCTCCCCTGGTTGGCCAGACCTTCTTGAATTCAAAATCCAGGCTCCCTTCCACATTTTTTTGATTTTCCCACGCTGTCAAAAGTTAATACTAACTGTAAATAGAGTGTAGTGGTTTTGCATACATAGTAAGGAACATTTGTTTACAGTAAGCACAAGCTTTTATGAGATGCCCAGAGTAGAAAAAATGCCTCATTTTACAACCTTACACCTAATCTCGCAAAATAACCGCTATATTCTTATCGTCTTAGCCTTATAAAATAATGATTTGACCTCAACAATTGTTTCAATTTTTTGATATATCTCTCATTATTTAAAAGTTAATCTGATTTCCGAACACTCCTTACGTGAAATGTATTATTTTAATTTTCCCCATGGTAAAAGAAAAATACATTAAATAATATAAAAGAGTAAATGTAATACGTAAGATTTTCTTAAATATTATAGTGAATCAATTATTTCAATTCAATTTACTATAAACGGAGAAATGACATATTTATTGAAGAGTTGAGGGGTAGTTGTGTAAGGTAGAAATAACGCATGAGTACAAAACTATTATGTCCTCCTGTAGTGCCTTTTAAAATATCACTACGTTCTATAAAAGGGTGAAAAATATTTCTCTTCTCTCATTTCAAAACACTTTCTTATACTATCTTCGCCTCTAAAATTAATACTGTACTGCTTCTTTTGTCTTGGAAGAAGTTAATGGAAACTTCTTAAAATAGACCAGCTAGACTTCTAAGCAACCTTTCTTGACACTACTTTAGATTGTTACTGCCTTCATAAAAATAAATAGAGGGGAGTAAAAAATCTAAAGAAAAATGTACGGAGTGTTCTTCTTTAGACTGCTTCTCCTTTTATAAAAACAGAAGAGGGACTTATGTCCCAAAGTACATTGAACTAAACATCCCTTTGTCTTAATAGTTATTTGTAGTTTATTTAATAGGTTAGTTAGTCAAATATTACTCCAAATCAAAGAGATTTTCTATTAGTGCCAAACTACCATCGACTTGATTTTTGGTTTACTGACTAAGTCCGTACTTAGGATCATGAAAATCACATTGTCCATCAAAAAGGGCAGGACATGGCTGCTCTCCACCAGTTTGTTTTTTTCAAATGCCTATTGCCAAGCTATGTCCCGCAAACGAACTTAGCCGACCACATATTCTTAAAAGACACCAAATGATTTACTTATACACAAAATTCTAGTTTGATGTTAGTCAGACACTTTTTTGCACGCTATCTCCTCGACTAAAACAAATTACGTCCATTATTAAAAAACATAGGGTACTGGCAGTCTAAAGAAGTACCCCTTTCTGTTTGAAATAGTTTTTAAAAAATAGTATTAAAATAAATAATAAAATAAATAGATACCCTATTTAAGGAGCATAAATTAAAATATTAGAGACTAACTTGTCATTTTCATGTTGGTAATGCAGGGAGAACAACAAGAAGGGCAATTTGTAGGAAACTGTAGAACTTCTCCTTCTAAGTCCTCGTAAGTAAAACTCTCACCATCTCTAGGTAATATACCTGCAAAAAAAGAAAAAAACTTATTTACTTATTATAACAAAATTATAACAATCTTAAATAGACTGCCAATTAGAGTGGCACATAGCTCCCTCGCACCCTATCACGTACTTTATTGATTTTATGCTTTTTTTTACAAGCCATTATTGTCTAATTTATATAATTGTCCCCCCCCCCCCCCGTTTTTTTAATAGGTCAGAATCGTTTTGATTTTTTACATGAATTAAAGTATCAATTAAGCAAAAGTTAAAGAGCGCAGACGGTTCAAATTAATCTGGTGCTATCTGCCATCTACTTTTGACAAACCATCCAAATTTCATAAAAATCCAATGAATACTTTTGAAGATATAATAAGATATTGAAGAGAAACAAATGGATGCAAAAGGTTAAAACTTATATGGGACCAAAAATGGGCTTAAATGACCTACCATAGATATTTCATAAAAATCGGACATGTAGTTTTTATGATATGTTGGTTTGCAAAAAAAGACAGGGAAACAAAAATGATCCCCGATGTCTGAAACGGATTTTGTTTTGGAATTTTTAAATAGGAGACATAAAACTTTTTAGGGAGGATTTTTTGGGGATTCCCAATACTTTTTCTGTGTTTGGGTTATTAAACACAACATAACTGCATTGTTTCAAATTAGTGGGTTGGGAACTTTCAGGGACAAAGGTTCATTAATGACAGATAAACATAGTAAATTATGAGGGTCCTTTGTCTTGCCTACAAACCCTAATGCCAGCTGTAAGTCCTCATCTGAGTAGTCCCTCAAAAGTTTTGCCATAAAAAAAAAAAAACTCAAGTAAGAGGCATTACCCCCGAGTGCGACCATGGGCACTCATCTGGTTCATTCCAGGTAGTTAACTCCGAACAAATGTACACGTTGGAAGTTACTGAGATCCCTTGGAACCCCCCCTTTGAGATCCTTTGATTCGGGCTCAAAAAACCAACTCCAGAGACAACCCGAGGACAAATAAGGGGTAATCTGTACACTCTCGAACTCTGGTTGTCTCAAGGTGTCCCCAGAGAGGGTATATCCAGCATAAAAAGTAGTAAGTTCAAAGGATAGTGGAAAGCTTCCTCCTACATGCTAAACGAAAAGACCCTACCACCTTTATAAGCTACAGAGTCCTTTAATATATTTATATAAGGTGGTCCAAAAGTCTCCCCCCCCCCCCCCCCCCCCCCCTCTTAACTATTGAACGGTTTGAAATAAATTTAATGAAACTTGGGGGATCTGTACCATGTAAAGAGAAGTTTGCTTTCATGCAATCGCGCACTAAGGACAACCACCCACTTTGCCCCCAGGCCACTCAACTTCAATATTTCAAATTGGAGAGTATATTTTTGATAGTATATTTGGATTCTACGGTTTTTTTTTTATCCCCAATCTATTCTGCCCCCTGTAGGGGGGCAAAGATAAAAGAAATAACATTTCCAAAATAAGTAAAGAAATAACACTTATATCGTTGTAAAATGTAAATGGTTTGAGATAAATTAATGAATCTTGGGGGATCCACACCAAGTAAAGAGAAGTGTGTATTTATCCACTTACCACTCACATACAAGGGACAACCACCTATTTTGCCCCCAGGCCACCCAACTTTAAATTTTCAGATTGAAGTGTATATTTTTGAAAGATGATTTGGATTCTACGGAGACAAGTAAGAATATTTTACTTACAACTTTTTTTATCTCCAATATTTTACCCCCTATATGGGACATAAGTATAAAAATTGTAGATTTCAGCCCTGGTGGCAAAATGTGTGGTTTCTCCTAGTATATAATTGCATGAAAGCAAACTTCCCTTTACATGGTACGGATCCCTCAAGTTTCAATCATTTATCTCAAACCATTCAAAAGTTAAGACGGAGGGGGGGGGGGGACTTTTGGACCACCCTGTATATTTATTATAATACAATTTTTTTTTTTATAAAAAAAGAAAGAGTAGAAGTTAGTGCCTCACTTAAATCAGTGTAAATTTGTCTTTTCCGAGCCTCTTGAGTCTTTTCTGAATTATTATTAATTAGTTAGACGTGAGTGAAAAGTTGTTCTAATTTTGGAGTCTGCAGTGTCTCAAATCTTTATACTCATTAAAACTAACATCCAATGGCAAAGTTACACAAATAATAAAACTAGCACATCTAATAGTATAAATATTAGTGTTACCGTCTTCTTTATCTCTGAGTTCGACTTTCTTTTCACCAGTCACTTCTTCTGATGTGTACATGCCAAGAGAATGATCGTCTTCAAGCTTCCTTACAAACGTTGCAGAACGGCAGCTTGGGTCCTCACCTGGAGCACAAGGGTTCTCCACCCAGCAGTTCCCACTAATGTCTTCAATTATCTGGACAAAATGGAAACAAATCTTGTAGAAATCAAATAATAATTTTACTAAAGGTCAAACAAGAAGTGATAGCACTCGGGAAAATTGTAAACTTAGCTTAGTTTAAAATCGGAAGTGCCAAGTATTGCCGAAGTCAGTACTGTCTGAAGCCCGTTATTTCATATTTTATAAATGACGGCCCTCTATGAAAATTACAGGAAACCTGTTTTAAACAGAATAGTAGGGTTCCGGAGATTTTTTCTGTTTTGACAGGTTTCAAAACGGTTACTCGAGTTCACGCTAGTTTTATTTCAATATGTAGGTATGTATTATGCATAATTAATACATATTATATTTAAATTATAATCTTACCTTTTTCATATTCTTCTATGAGATTTACATTCTCTGAAAGGGATAGAGTTTTATTTCTACCGGCTTGTCTGAGCATTATTCTGACTGTCGAAATGAGTACGACAATTAAAAATAGACTGCCAATTAGTGTGGCACATAGCTTCCTCGCATCCTATCATGTACTTTATTGTTACATTAACATTAACATTATTGTTATATTAACATTAACATTATTGTTATATTACTTTATTGTTATAATGTTTATTGTGTAAAAACTATTAATAGTTTTAGCGATCTTTAACACATAGCGGTGTCGCTGTTGGTTTTATTAAAAAATTGTATTTAAAAAAAATGTTTGTCTCATTGAATAGATGAAGTTAGATTTTTGTCCCGACCTAAAATTCCAATTTTAAATTTGAAGTTCACGTTTACGCGAGGGTAGCTCGTGAACCCTTGGACGGATAACGTTGTCCAACGAACTCGTCCTGGGCATTGGTAAAATGAACATGTGTACCAAATTTTATCAACATCGGTTGACATTTACTCAAGTTATCGTCGCACGTTTCATAATTCGCGGACAGACAGACACGAGACCAAAAATGTTCCCTGATGTCTGAAATGGATTTCTGTCTTGGAATTTTTAAAATCGGAGGCATAAAAGTTTTTCGTTCTCAAAAGTGAACACAATGCTTCCGTTACCTTTGGTAAGCTCGGAAGCAAAATGTTAAAAAACTTAAAAAGGCTTTGATTTAATCTTATCTGGCCAGATGATTATCTAAATTAGATAAGAAAGCCAGGTGTTGATATGGTCTTTTAGACATGTTATCACTTTCTATCTGGTAGAAGTGCTACTGTACTCTTACTCTTTTCCTTCTTACTTATTTCTTAACTTCTATTCTCTCACTCATTTCTAGATGAGCCTTTTCATCCCGTATCACCCTTACCACACTCCCCTCCGATATTTATATATTTTTTATTTGTTTTATTTCAAACTCGAATACAACAAAATTACTTTGTGGTTCCTTCTTAAACAGTTCATACTAGTATTCCTGCCTAGAATTTCTTTCCATTTCCGCATTACACAGGTTTCCGGTTTGCACAAGGTATAATCCTTAAGATAACTTTCCGTTTTTGAATTATTTTTCTGTTAAGACAGATATCCGTTTAATAAAGGGTCCGTTTTCTGTAGTATAAGCAAATTTCTAGTGTGTTTGTTTGGTGTGTCTATTTTATTTTAAAACAGACAATACATGACTCAAAAATAACAGCACTAACACACTCCTCAGATTGCCACCACTTCTCAGTCGATCTTTAGCATCATGAATATAAGGACTAAAATTTAAATTTTGTCCCAAATCAATTTGACAATAAATAAAATATATTCATTTGTATAGGTATAATAATATTATTGTTAAACAATTTAAACCTTTTTTTAAAAAAACAACAAACAATCTACATACCATTTGAAAAGGTTCTTTGACTTCTTTAAGCTGATTTAATGTTTCAATAAATTTGTCAATTTCCTCTGACATTTCAGGATGTTGTTCCTTTCGCTTGGGCTGATCTTGCTTCAGACCTTGTACAGCTCTGTCAATCACACCTTCAACTGTAGTCACTTCTGTAAAACACAACAATATACACATAAATATATAAGATCTGAAAGGTTGTGTACAAGGTTTTCACTACTTAAAGTATAATAATTACACGTCACAAAGCAGAAACAAATCTTTATCGGTCTTCAGGGATTAATCAATTCTTACTAATTATTGATTTAAAATGGGCCAGTCCTCAAAAAAAAAATTTAAGGGCTATTCAGAAAGTATATGTGAGGACTATGTCACCATTAGCCCTATTATAGTATCTAGCAGGAGCTCTTTTAAAGTACCTACAAGAGAGATAATACAGAAAGAGGTGTAGTTCAATAACCAAACAACGCCTACACACAAAAATTGTAATTTTAACAAGTAATTGAATTTGTAATTGTAATTGACTTCACGAGTACATAGTATAAGTGTTGTACTGGTCAATTGTTCCAATTACAATTTTTGTGTGAAGACGTTGTTTGGTTATTGAACTACACCTCTTTCATGATGAGTCGCTATCACACATTAGAAAAAAACACATTCGAGGATCTTACTATCTTTAGTTATGAATACAGTAGAACCTCACTAATAACAGACATGGCCCTTCTATACCGTAACCCTTCTATAGTGGATGTCACCCTTCTATAGCGTAACCCTTCTATAGCGGACTTCACCCTTCTATAGTGGACAAAAAAAAGACATGTTTTTCTATGAAATTTCACAATTTGCCGCCCGACCCAAGACCCTGCATCCAATTCTGTTTTGTTAATATTTGTCAAAAATTGTTTATTAAACCTGTGTAATAAACTATTTACATGAGAGCCAATAATTATTTCCTTCAAATTTTTCACTTTGTGGGACAAGGCAATAAAAATGGACTGTGTAGATACAAGAGGTACAATGTATTGAATAAGTAAAAAAAAAAACACATGAAAACATTGAACACTAATTACTGTGACAAATTACAAGTAAAGTGCAACCTCACTATAATGAACTATTACAACGTTCACACATTGTTTTGAAAACAATCTACTAGTTCAAAACACTGAGTGAATGGAAAACGACAGATCGAATCGGTTCAAATCCGTTCCACCAAAAATAGGTGATGAGAATGGGGAATCTTATTCATAGCTCCTGTTTGAACAGTCGAGGAGGTTTGTATGAGGGAATTAAGATCTCAGGATATTTTACTCTTTTCCACTTTTTGTTTTCATGAGCTTCCGTTTCTTTCTTGTTTTTCTTTTTTTAAAAAAAAAAACTTTTTGAAACAATAGTTAATACTATAAAGAACCTGAAAAAAGTTTTAATAACTTGTAAAGAAGAAATGGAAAAATTTGTGGTCATATCAGGTAACAATAATGAAGGTTTTACTCGTAACGTCACCGTTATGAGATATCAAAAAAAAGATTCAATCAACTGTATTTTTATCGTGGGAAAATGTAACGTTTTAAAAAGGAATCGGATCCCAAACACTTTCATAACGATGTGTGAACTTAGTATGTAATGGGAGACAGAGATGGTGAGATGAATTAGAGGTAAGTGCTAAGATTGTCTACCAGGTAGAGCTAGGTACTAAACACCACTTTAACACTTTTCCACTGAGTCGTAAATTATTACTGAAAAAAAAATTTAGTTTTAAATAGATCTAAGAAAAGTGATTTACCTCCTCTCTGTGATTGTGAAGGAATTTCAAAGTCAATATGAGGTATCCTGACAGAAGTGTAATCAGACTTGACTACCTGTCTATTTAGATCACTAGTTTGTTTGACATCAAGGTAAAACCTTATTCCTTTCTCTTGAATTTGGCCGGCTGATTGAAGTTCATTATTACTAAATTGACAATGAGGGCAAGAGAAGGACATTATAATCACTTCCTTGTAATGAGGGATCTTGGTTAAAAGAAGCTTTGTCATACCCTGCAAAAAAATAAAATAAATAAATAAAAATAAAAAATAAAATCTATAAATAACAATTGCTTTCTTTTATTTCGCTAAACATGTGAGTAAAATGAGTAGTAGGCAGGGCCGGCGCAAGAGGTTTTGGCACCCTAGGCGAAACTATTACAAGGCCCCCCACCCCTCATTTTAAGCCAACGCCGATCAGTCGATTTAGCCACTCACTTTTAGGAAATATAAGAAGAAAACAAATAAAACACAATTTATCCCAAATATATTATTAATCACTGCTACAATGTAAATAACTTGCTAATGCCTGTTCAGTTAAAATAGTTGCCAATCCCCCCCGGAAAATTGTAGATAATTAGGTTCAAAATGGTGAATTTTGGGCCTTTATTTAGAGCTTTTTCAGCTAAAGAAAGCAATCACCTAAAAGTTCGTTTAAAATTGTTTCTGCAGAATTTTTGAAACATTTATTAATCAAATCGGTTTTTAGACTAAAAAAATATTTTTTTTACCTTTAACTCTATACTATGCTATTAATTCTTCCTGATTCATTATGAAATACCTTCACAACATCCTATATACAGCAACTGAATACCATTAAAGTATATACTGAACCATTAAAGTATGCAATTAACAAACACAAAATAGTTTAATGTTAGTATCTGTATGCCTCATGAACATATAAGTGGGAATCCCAGTTTTAAATGTTAATATCAACTTGACTATTGATCCATAAACAATAATCCTTTATTAGCAAAATAATTATATTATTATAATAGGCCCTGGTAGTAGGAGCGTATATATTTTCATTATGGCACAACAAGCGACACTGATATATATGGCACCAGTGTCATAGCAGTGAGAAGCTGTAATCCACAGACTCCCCTCCCCGATACAGCGCTTTCGTTCAGGTAATACTTAAAACATGTTCTACTTTTGGAATAGGTACAGTGTTGTTTTGAGAAGGAGTAACTATCGAAACTAGAAGGTACTTAAGAAGGTAAGCAAGGTATATGAATGTCATGAAGAATTAATGTAGGTTTTAATCTGCCTATTATCAGACTACAGCCCTTGAAAGATTTGAAAACTTTTTTACACTAGCTAAGAACCTTGTATGAACCTTGTATGAACCTTATATCGACCTTAATTGTTGACGAGATTTTTTTATGGTGTCTTGAGGCCGGCTACAGTTGCAGGAAAACAAAAGTTTGGTACACATGATTTCACAGGACTGTCAGTTTAGACTGAACAATCCATTTAACCCTTAAATGCTAATGTTAGTCGAATCGATGAGCACAGTTTGAACCTTAACCTTTTAAGCTCGTATGGGATGGTGATGGGTACCCCATTCTTCTGCAGTGCTTGTACTGGTTAGTAACACACCTGCTTGTGTAGCGGTAGTAGTCCTTTTGAGCATACACTCGTTTTCTGGCAAATTCCCGTCAAAGCTACTTTGTCAATTCGACTAACGTTTAGTAATAAACATAGGGAATTAATTAGTCGTTGAATGAGCCTATAGCCTGGTAAAATGGGCCTGGGGTGAGGGGCAATAGGCCTAGGGGTAAGGGGAAATGGGCCTAGGGTAATTGGCCTTGGGCCAGAGACCAATGGCCGATAATCTTGGGCCTGGAGCACTTAGCAAAGTGCCTAGGGCTTTTGGCCTGGGACATGAGACCTGGTGCATTAATCTAGTTTTCTCTTAATAAAAGCAGTGCTCGATTTGAGGCGGAACGCGGTGGAACGGCGTTCCGGGACCTCTCTCTCTCTGATAAATAAAAATTAAATTATCGGCACTAAGATTTTTTTAAAATCCATAGTTAAAATTTTGTTTGTCAGTGAGTGACTACAAATTTGATTAAGAACATCATGTATTAAATTGACAGCATAGTATTACCTTAGAGTAGCTCGCAATTTATTAATAAAGAATATAAATGTAGCTGGATGCTAACTCTAAGTGCCTGTCGTTCTTAAGCTGCGCCTGAGGAAGCATCTAAACTTTTGTCCGGCCCGTGACCCTGGGGCAAATATATATATATTTTTTTTTTCCCAAATACAAAAAATATCTCTTTTGTTGACATTATACTACTAAATTATAATAACCTGAAACAACAAAAGGATTTTTTAATGGCAGGGATCGCATTAAATAAGTGCTGTGCAGAGTGCAGAGACGCTGTGCTGAACTCGCCCTGGGCGAGTAAGAAAGGGAATGTTTTGTTGATTTAATTATTCGTGTAAACCTAAGTACCTATCTATTTATTGAAATTATTATAACCACACGTGACATGCTAATCAAGAAAATGTTAATAAAAAATACTACTTAAAATTATAAGTTTCCACATGAAACCCACCTGATTGCAGTGTAGGTTTATGTCTAAAACTGCTTAAAATGCTGTTTTTGAACGTTTATATTTAAAATTTTGCCGGGGGAGGACCCCCGGACCCCCCTTCTTTAGAGGGGGGGGGGGGATAGAAGGGGGTAGGTTATAGTTTCGGCACCATAATTTCTAGAAATCGAGCACTGTATAAAAGTGTAGTTTCAACCCGAAAAATGTATTTTCTGCATATGTTAGTCGAATCGACGAAGGTTTAGTAATACCAGCCATCCAATTACCATTAGCATTCCAGAGTTAAAGGCTGGTTATCTAACTGTTATAATCCAGCAACCTGAGTAGTCACAACTGCAATACATATGCTCACGATTAGTAAACCTGCCTTTATATGGATTGTTCAATCTAAACTGACAAACCTGCCGGATTATTTAATTTCCATCTCAAATATTCCATTATTACTTCATCAAAGCTTAAAATTATCGGTGCATTGTAATACCTTCAATGATGCATTGTGATAATACTAATATTAATTTTAAACTCTTCTAACGTAACAAAGGTTTAAGTTAGCTTAGTTAGAATCAAAGCTAAACCTCGATCTCCCTACCAGTCCAAAATGAAGAAGGGAGAATCAGTTATCTCTAACATATTGTTTGTAACATTATTAGTTAGTAGTGAACATAATCATTGATATGGATAACTGCAGATTAGCCAATTATATGAAAAATATCTACATATCAGAGTATCCTATTCAAGAAACACATTGTCAAGTGAATGGAAGTCGCATTAATAACCACTGATAAAATGAATAATCGAATAACAAGAAGAAGAAGTGTGTAAAACTTACATTTTCTTGACAGTTCATACACAAGCTTTCAATTACAGTTGCTTCTGGGTCTTCTTCGTCTGGATCTAAGTTTCTGAAAAGTGGTTTCTTAGATCCAATATCTCCAGATTGCTTTGCATTCTGCTCCGAATCTAGAGACATGTCGAATTAAAACTGGCAAGTAAATAAAAATCACAAAAACATGTAGGAAAGGATTCCAACTGACTAGCTCACGTTTTATGATAATATTTTGTATTTGAATGAGATAACCCCGAAAATAATTAACTTAGGAAACCCAGGTTAGTTTATCATAAGCTGATTTGCGGGATTGCATACTTTCTTTCTTATAAATAAAAAGTACACCTGATCATTTGTCAAACCATGAATCTATATTAATTATCAATTATAACCTATCAATTTAATTATTAGAGTTATTAGTAATGTCTAGCGAAGGAACAGAATCAGTGTCCAAAGCAAATTTCACTGATTTAAGCATTGGGAAGTTTAAGTAGGGTTCTATTTCCAAGTTAGACTTTAGGTTTAATGCAATTGATTCAATATAATTAATAAAATGAATAGTCTTGTAATTTTGCTTCCGCTTCCGAGCTTACCGAAGGTAATGGATGCTATGTGATCGTTCTGAAAAACGAAAATATTTTGGTCTTCGTTTTTTATGTAGGTCGATGGTCGATCAAGGGTAGTAAATAAAAAATTCAACTAAGGTGAATCATTCAAGAAACGAACTTGGCGAAAACGAACGAACAAACTTGGCTGGAAAATATTTTGTCTCCGATTTCAAAATTTCCAAGACAGAAATCCGTTTTTGGCATCAGGGAACATTGTTCTGTCGGTCAGTTTTTGCGAAGCCAACATATCTTAAAAACAGCACGTCCAATTTTAATGTTAAAGAAATTTGTTTGGTAAGGTCATAATTCGATCATTGTTGCTCCCATATAAATTTCAACCTTCTGCGCCTTCAAAAGTACTTATCTGATTATTATGAAACTTTTATAGTTTATCAAAAGTAACCCGCGCGCACAACGATACATTTATTTATCTTTATCTTTAATTAATATATTATTTTTATGAAATTTGGATAGTTTGTCGAAAGTAGACCGCAGATAGCACCAGATTAATTTTGACTGTCTGCGCTCTTTAACTATTGCTTAATTGTTTCTTTAATTTATGTAAAAAAAGCTAAACAATTTTGACCTATTAAAAATCGGTCCGAGACTACTCAGACAAACTTTCTCATATAGGAGTTCATAATTATTTAGCCCAGTGTTTTCCATTTATTAGATTTCGTATGTAAATTTAATTATTATTGTGCATTTCATTAAAATTTATCATAAAAAAAACTTCTCCCGGGCGGGGAATCGAACCCGGGCTCTCTAAGTCCGCGTTTTAAGCTATTTTCTCAAGAACTAGATTTTTCCCGGGAAAACGGATTATATCGTTAGATTCGTATTTAAATGGACTATATTTTAGAATTTTTTAATCAAAATCGTCGGAACCGTTTTCGAGAAATAATTTTTTTTTCACGTTTTTTCAGAGTTTTTGGGGGGTAGCGCCCCTAAATTAATTTAGGAGCTAAAATTAATTTCTCGATTTCGCCTCGGGGTATGATTTTTCTGAACATGTATGCCAAATTTCGTCAGGCGTCTGCACAGACGACAGACAGACGACAGACGACAGACAGACGACAGACAGACGACAGACAGACGACAGACAGACGACAGACAGACGACAGACAGACATTTTTTAAAAACCACTTTTTTGGACTCAGGGGACCTCAAAACGTGTAAATCCATCAAAATCTCAAAATCGAATTTTCGCGCCATCACAATACTTTCTCTTTATATGAGAAAGTAAAAAGGGGGGAAGGAATTAAATAAATTAGACAATATATGGCTTGTAAAAACATAAAATCAATAAGTAATTGATTATTGTTCAGTGAATACCGTTAAAATATTGAAATTGTTCCTTTACTTCTGTCTGTAGGGTATAATAAGAGAAACATTACATTTTTAACAATAATTTTATTATTGGCATCATTTATCTTCCCAAACCTGGGCATCCTCATGCCTTACAATAAATGTGAATAGGTGTATTGACAGTCACTCCTTGTAAAACTTATTCAGTATAAGTTTATACTTATACTGAATAAAAAAAAAAAATGTTTCAATAGTAAAATTATTTAACTTTTTACTTTCTCATATAAAGAGAAAGTATTGTGATGGCGCGAAAATTCGATTTTGAGATTTTGATGGATTTACACGTTTTGAGGTCCCCTGAGTCCAAAAAAGTGGTTTTTAAAAAATGTCTGTCCGTCGTCTGTCGTCTGTGCAGACGCCTGGAGCCTAAACTACAGGGCCGATTTTGACGAAATTTGGTATACATGTTAAGAAAAATCATACCCCGAGGCGAAATCGAGAAATGAATTTTAGCTCTAAATTTGGGGGCGCTACCCCCCAAAAACTCTGAAATAACATGAAAAAAAATTATTTCTCGAAAACGGTTCCGACGATTTTGATGAAAAAATTCTAAAATGTAGTCCATTTGAATACGAATCCAACGATATAAGCCGTTTTCCCAGGAAAAATCTAGTTCCTGAGAAATTAGCTTAAAACGGGGATGGAGAGAGCCCGGGTTCGATTCCCCACCCAGGAGAAGTTATTTTTATAATAAATTTTGATGAAAAGTTCAATAATATTTAAATGTACATTTGAAAACTAATAAATGGAAACACTGGGCTAAGTAATTATAAACTCGTATATGAGAAAGTTTGTCTGAGTTGTCTCGCACCGATTTTTTTTTTTTTTTTTAGACAATAATGGCTTGTAAAAGCATAACATCAATGAAGTACGTGAATAGGATGCAAGGAAGCTATGTGCCACATCAATTGGCAGTCTATTTTTGTTAATTATCATATCTAGAGTCAGAAGTAAAAGAACAAAATCATAATAATACTATTCACTATTCAGTGATAAGTATTATCACTTCCTTAGTAGTCAACTTCAAATCAGTTCATTGCATGGCTATTGAAAAGAACATGAGGTATCTGTAATCTGCAATCAATGGTGCGGATCTGGGAGGGAATGTAATCACTCGGAACCACTCTAGAGAGTGCAGATTAGCCCAATATTGTATTGCATTAATTGCAGTTTTTTATGTTATTGTCTCCTGAGTGCCTTCTCCGTCCCATCACTTTTTTTGGTGGGGGGATAGCCCAAAGTTCGTCTAATTCCTCGGGTCTCTTACTTCTCACTTTTCAGATCCAAATGAAGTCATTGATAGACTCACGGCGCCATCGTTCTCCTAACCTAGGCAGCACACATTTCATCAAAGACTAGATCATGACGCATCACTCAGCCTGCGTTCTCACATAAGTGTATATTTTAAGTATAGGAAGACGTTATAGATGGGAAGGTGTAAAATAGTAGATACATTACGCGTCTAGTGCGGAAAGTAGCATTTTGCATGCGAGTTTGGAGTTTGCACCCGAGTGACAGCGAGGGTAGTAAAACCACACGAGCAAAGCAAAGCGAAATGCAGTTTTACTACTACTGTACTTTATCTACGATTGCAGAATTTTAATAATAAATACAGAAAAAAATAACTGTTACTTTAATTAAACAAATAGCAACTTAGTTTTGTTAAATGTAATCTGCGATAAGGTGAATAATTCTTATTTATTTCTGCACTAGTGCGAATTAATTATGAAACGCGCATGCGCAATGAATACAACTACGAAAAGAATTACTTTTTTACGCATCTAAACCGAGATAAAATGTTTATAATTCGTATCAATCGTAGATAAACTTTTTTCTTTAAGGAAAATACCTCTATTTTATTTTGAAACGTTTCGACTCATAAGCACAGTCATCCTCTGTCAAATTTAATTCTCTAAACTCTAAACAAACAATCATATTATATATTATTAGAAATCTTCTATTACTGTTCTATCAGCTTTAATAATAACTTTTTTGTAGGAATATTATTCATCTTTAATTTATATTGTTTTATTAAAATTATATTAATATGTTTTATTCTCACTATTTAATTACATAATTATCTAATACCCAATTGTTTTTAAAAAAATAATAACATTATAGTCCAGGAGATAGCGTGCAAAAAAGTGTCTGACTAACATCAAGCTAGAATTTTTTGTACAAGTCAATCTTTTAGCGCCTTTTAAGAATATGTGGTCGGCTAAGTTCGTCTGCGGGACATAGCTTGGCAATAGGCGTTTGAAAAAATCAAACCGGTGGAGAGCGGCCATGTCTCACCAATTATGGTGGACAATGTGATTTTCTTGATCCTGAGTACAGAATTAGTTAGTAGACCGAAAATCAAGTTGATGTTAGTTTGTCCGTTGACAGGTGACCACGTTGATTATTAGTAATATTTGAATGACTAACCTATCAAGTGTGAAAATAAAATCGACTTGATTTTTGGTCTACTAACTAATTCTGTACTCAGGATCATGAAAATCACATTGTCCACCATAATTGGTGAGACATGGCCTCTCTCCACCGGTTTTTTTTTTTTTAAACGCCTATTGCCAAGCTATGTCCCACAGGCGAACTTAGCCGACCACATATTCTTAAAAGGCGCAAAAAGATTGACTTGTATACAAAATTCTAGCTTGATGTTAGTCAGACACTTATTTGCACGCTATCTCCTGGACTATTAATCTTAAAATGAAATATTTTACTTTTGTTAAGTTTTACTTATTTTTTAATTTACAAAAAAAAAACATTTCCTTAGTCAGTATATTATATAGATGCTACAAGTATATGTTCAGTTGGAACCATCTTGAATATTTTTGTAGATCAATTATACTTAGTTAACCAGCTAAAATTCATTTATAAGCTTTAAAAACTGTTAATTCAGTTAGTGAACGAGGTAAAAGATTTATATTAATGGTAAAATATATTCGCGTGTAAAATTAGAAGGGCCTTTTGTGAGAGAGGTTTAAGCGGTCTAAGGGAAATACATAATGCTACATCTGTTGAGGAACGCGTCTATTATCGAGGCTCGGATGAACCTCCCACCTCGAGGAAACAGAAATGAAATATTACCTCTAATAAATGCCGGCGATCACGCGAAGCGGCGATTGAGACCTGAGCATTAATATCATATCGCATTCCTAGCGTCGGATATATCTCGTAGCTGAACAGCTTGATGAATATCCGCAGCGTTATCGCGTTTCATCGCGCGGCTAGTGGAGAATGCCATCCCTCATCGCTTGCAACTCGTTCCTCCATGTGTAACCCAACTTGACCTCGTTATTAGCACCGTTCTTCCTGTTCTAATCGTTCCTTAATCCATCACTTTATTGCTTTTATATCTCGTTTTACTTGATTATAAATTCTTCTTTCTACTTTTTTTTCACTTTAACCCTAGAAAGCTAACCTGGAGTCAAAATGACTCCCATTTTTTTTTTTTTAACTACGAATGCACGGTGTCTGTAAAACACAGAACTCCCACATCTTAGCTATGCTATCTCCCACCCTTTAATGACCCTTCTACACTTCTATCAGTTTCACATTCAGATTCTACAGAGGACATATCGTTTGTTTTTCTGTAGTCACGGAGTCATTTTGACTCCTGTTTAGTCTTACACGTAAATTTTTTGTAGGTCATTTTTGACGCAGAATAGTATTTTTTAGAATAGTATGTCGTGTTATTGTTTATTTTGGCATTTTAAATCTTATAAATTAAATATTATGTAACTTTTAATTCAATAATTATTTCAAATTAAAGGTAATATAAATGTAATTTATTCATTTAAGTATAAATGGTTATATTTTTTTTTTTTGTCGTTATAAGTCTAAATTATATAAAGTTAATGAATATGAATATAGTCAAATAATGGAGAAATAATACAATGATCTAAACGGCATTTATCACTTGTTGAAGGAAATGACCGATTCAGATACCGATTATGAAAAAGAGCGTATTCGACAATAATGGTGACGGTTGTGATTTGGACCCTGATTTGAAAATAGAAAATGCCTTTTTTGATCCCATCAGCGATGATGAGGAAAATGATAAATTAATTGAAACAATTTACGAAATAGAAAAACCAAAGGAAAGGAAAGAAAAAAGTTACATAAAAAAAAGTAAATGAAACCACTCAGGTAGATAACAATACCTGATATGTAATAGTAGTCCAGATTGAAAAACCGGAATTAAAAGGAAAAAATTGTTTTTTTTATGGGAAACAAAGCACCCAAGGACCCAAGTGTCCCTTCAACTAGCACTAAAACGTGTTAAAAAAATATTGTACATATTAGGCCTTTATATTTTAACAAAACTGGGTATAAGAGATTTGGGAGTCAATATGACTCAAGGTTAGTCTTAAGAGGTTAAAAAATATGGTTAGCGTTCTAGGGTTAAATAACTATAGACGTTACCCTCTCGGATATCATACTTAATTGAACTATGAAGTTTTCTTTATATAAGTTGATAACGAAAGTCTAATCAATAATTCAATTTGTTTATCGAAGAGAAATAATATATATTATGAAACTTTTTTTAGTTTAATCATATTAAAACTAAAAGTTGAAGTTATAGTAGGATTAAACTTGTATGTAACAAAATATCAAATAAATTAATTTTACCTATGATTGATACGAAATATTAACATTATATCTCTGTTTAGATGAGTGGAAAGTCATTCTTTTCGTAGCTGTATTCATTGCGCATGCGCGTTTCATAATCGTGCAATAAGGTGAGGAATTCATATTTTTTTTTCGCGCTAGGCCGAAAAAAAGAGGAATTCTTTACCTTAGCGCTCAATTAGCGAGTTTGTTTACATTTAACAAAACTAATTTGCTGTTTGTTTAATTAAAGTAACTGTTTATATTGAGATTTTAGTGAAAAACAATAAGTGATTTAAGTGATTATGACGAAAATGAGGAGAATAATGCGCCTCCCGAAATAATTCAACGAATTAATGTCATCTTAATCAAAAGAGAAATACGAACTTACATACAGGAAATTTTTTTCTGCATTTATTATTAACATCCACAAGCGTAGATAAAGTACGGTACGCATCCCGTGCGAAAACTGATTTTTGCTTTGCTTGTGTGGTTTTACTACCCTCGCTGTAGCTCGGGTGCAAACTCCACACTCGCGTGCAAAATGCTACTTTCTGCACTAGACGCGTAATTGACAATTATATTAACCAGATAATTTCTTTACTGCCTTAAAATTTATTTGTGTTATAAATTCAATGTGCTCAATAGTTCTTTAGTCAAAGTAATTCTAATATATTCTAAAATAAAAAAAATAAAAAAACATTCTAAAGAAGTACCCAAAAATAAACAGATACTCTTCGTTACATAGAATAGTAAATTCTAAATTCTTGGTAGAATTAACTAATTTTACTTTATTCCTGTTAGATGGAATGTGATACTTAGCTAATAAGTAGTAGTAGGTTAATTAGTAAAATTTTAGTTTATATTATATAGGTACTTAAATAATGAAAGAGTCGAGTTTTAGCTATATAATAGTTTTAACATTGAACATACCTATATCTCTTTCCTCGAAATATTTTTCTTACTACAATGAGAATAACTACATTAAATAAATTTGTAACAATTTAATCATTTGCGTGACACAATTTTTATATTTTACTTACATTGGAAATTTCAATTTAATCTTAAAATATTATCCTAGCATTTCGAGACATTTTTTTAATAAGAATAAAATGTAAAATAGTAAGACAGCACTGCCATTTCATAACATGAGCTTTTCTGAATGTCTTTCTACAAGTATAACTTCATTCTAGTTTCTATAATTGAAATGTCAACTTAAATGGTGTTGCCATTAAAAATATAAGAATTTAGTTGAAAACTATTTTACTAAACGGCATCCTCGAACGAATAGATAACAAACCATTTACACATGTGACTTTTAATTAAAATTTTCTATTGGTAATTTGAATAATTCTTATTTAAATTAAAACATAACTAAACAAATAAGAGCGAAATTGTAATTCTTGAGTATTCGTTAGAATATAAAAAAGAAATACGTGTGGTGTCGCGGGACACCCGGTAGGAACGAAGTTCCTTACATTTTTCATTAAATATAAATTATAAAATCACACTGCTAAGTACGTATACATTGCTAACTACTCATGGCGGAGTTAGAAAAGAGACAAAATTATAAGTAACGAACTGTTTGTACCTGGCAGAGTTAAGGCAAAATTAAAAGAAAATCATTATTTGTATAATTAAAGCAAGCGTCTTACTATAAATATATATTAAATATAAGAAAAAAGTTGATCATGATGAGTTTATAGTGAAAGAGTATGTTTGTTAAAGGAGTTTGGATTGAAATAGGACTGTTTTCTACCTATCCGGCCAATTAATTTAAAATATTATAAAATATATCTCTTCCCTACTCTGCAGCTTCTGCTTGTATCAGGGTCAAATTTTACATGATTATATTTTATTTATTTACAAAACAAAGTGACATTTTTTACATATACAACAAAAATAATCAAAACAAGTCAAGTAACAGGCTTCCTTAATAACAATTTTTCCCGTCTTTTAAAGCTTACTTTTACGCGAGCGCAATTTAGGTGGTATGTCATGAGAAGTCCATTGTTGGTCCCATATAAGTTTCAACCTTCTGCGCTCATTTGTTTCTCTTCTACATACACACAAACATACATTAATTTACACGTATAGCTTCAAAAGTACTTATCTGATTTGTATGAAACTTTTATAGTTTATCGAAAGTAATCCGCAGATAGCCCTAGATTACTTTGAACCGTCTGCACTCTTTAACGTTTACTTATTTGATACTTAAATTCAAGTAAAAAATCAAAACAATTTTGACAGATTAAAAAACGGGGGAAACAAATTAGACAATAATGGCTTGTTAAAGCATAAAAGCAATAAAATACGTGATAGGATGCGAGGAAGCTATGTGCCACACCAATTGGCAGTATATTTTTTAATCTTATTCAATTTGAGATTGTGTCCTTTTCAGTAGACTTAATTGTATAATATGTTACTAGGCTGTGAAGTGAGTTTTTTCTTTACCGCGGCAATTAAATTTACTGTCGAGCGAAGCGAAACAGTAAATATTGCCAAGGTAAAGAAAAAACACTTCACAGTCGTGTAGCATATGCTATTTTTTCCGTGGTAGCAGACAATGAAAAAAATTACATACATAAGACTTAAAAAAAGAAACCTTAAAAAGAGGTTACACTATAAGAAAATATAAATAAAGCGTTGACATGGATTTAAATCGTACTAGAAGCATTTCTACTAAGATTGCAGCGCTAAAACGGAAGTTTTGATAACTTTTTCTTTACAGCTGGAGTAATGAAAAGATGTTTTAAGTCTCGTAATGAAAAAATGGATTTTTTCCGTGGTAGGCTGTGAAATAGTAACTTTAGAACCTAAAAAACTTAGCTATAATACATTTTTTCATTACGTGGACTAAAAAATCTTTTCATTACTACCAGCACGAAAGAAAAACATTTTTACGTCCTAGGACGTAAAAAATTCTTTCGTGCTTGTAGTTATCAAAACATCCGTTTTAGCGCTGCAATCTTTGTAGATATGCTTGTTAGTACGCTTAAAATCCGCTAGATGTCAATGCGTTTTATTTATATTTTGTTATAGTGTAACCTCTTTTTAAGGTTTCTATTTTTTAAATCTTAAGTATGTTATTATTATTATATTGATTATTGATTAATATTTAATGTTTTTTCATTGTCTGCTACCACGGAAAAAATAGCATATGCTACACGACTGTGAAGTGTTTTTTCTTTACCTTGGCAATATTTACTGTCTCGCTCCGCTCGACAGTATATGTAATTGCGGTAAAGAAAAAACTCACTTCACAGCCTAGTAACATAATATACTACTAGCTATGTTTTTTAGGCTCTAAAGTTACTATTTCACAGCCTACCACGGAAAAATTCATTTTAAGGAGTTAAGACACTCAAGGGTATAAAACAATGAAGCATTCATTTGTATTTGTGAGAAAAAGCATTATCTATATGTAAACATAGGTAGTTTCATATATTTGTATTCTCAAATGTTATTTTTCTTTTTTTAAAAAATAATAAAAAAAACAAAAAAAAAAAACAGGGACAATAGCACATATATACATTGAAAGAACACTGTCGTATACATGTGTGGAATTTCGCCTTACAAGTCGAAATCAATATTTTCTTTTCTTATAAAGCAAATCGGCTTTAACCGCATATTCAATTTGTTTGACAAAACACCCTCGTGGTAGAGTTGGATCAGGAGGGGAGTTAAATCCTGCCTCAAAAAAAGTATAAGGTAAATCCAATTTTTTTTCAGCCAGATTGAGCCTCTGTGGAAAATGTATTTGCAAATATTTGCAAGGTACTGCTATAACTGGATTATAGTTCTAGAATGGTTATTTTGTTAACAACGATAGGTACATCAATACATCAACTTTTCTAAAATTATAGGATAACTTATTTTGCATACAAGTAGTATAAAGCAAGAAAGTATGATGGCGTAAGAAAGTATAATTGTGATGGCGCAAAAATTTGAGTTTGAGATGTTGATGGATTTACGCGTTTTGCCCAGTGGTGCCATAAATCTATGGCACCACTGGAGTTTAGAGGTCATCCTTAGAAACCCTTATTAGGGTTTCGAGGTCATCCTAGAAACCCTTATGCTTTTGGTAGTTCGTCCATCCCATCTTGGAGTATATTTCCCGACCTTAGTAAAGCTACAGATTTGAAATTTGGTATATTTGTTAAACTTTTTTGCCCAAAAACAGAAAACATATTGCGAACGTAAACACTCAAAATTTCTGCGAATTGATCGCAATATTTCATATTTTTTGAAATTTTTAAGTTAGGTATCATTTTAAAGGTATAAAAATGTTGATTACAAATATACATATATCGCGTTTCCAAAAAGACGGTCAGTTTACACCCCAAAAAAATAAAACTATACACAAAAATAAAATCCGCACTACCCCATTAGGACCAGTCCTAAAAATATACATCTCTATGGTCCAATGATATTTCCGGGAGTTGATATAAAAAAGTCAAAATTTTAGGGGGCCGTAACTATGGAGACTCAAAATTTATATTTTTTGAAAATTTAAAGTTGGGTATCATTTCAAAGGTATTGAAATTTGGTTCGCGTTTCCAAAATGGCGGCAATTTTACCCCTATAATAAGCAAATAAGTTCATACCTAAGATACTAAAGGATAATATATGTACATATAGCTTCTCAAAATTGCAAGTTTTTATACATATTTTAGTTATTTCTTTTTTTAAATAATGTTCTATTTATGAAGATTTATGACCGAAGAGACCCTTTTATAACTTGCTGGCAAGTACTTGGATTTTTTAAAATAATGTCTGCCTATAGTCTGTTGCTTGTGCAGATGTGTGAAAACTAAGCTACTTGGCCGACTTGGATTTATTTTAGCATACATGTTCAGGAAATTAATACCCCGAGGTGAAATAGACATGAATTTCTGCTCGAATAGTGAGGACACTGTCCCTCAACAACTTGTCATGAATTTTATATTTAAAAAGGTTCTGACAATCTCTATTAAACAATTTTAAAATGTAGTCTATTTAATTACGAATCTAACAAAGATAAAAAGTCAAACATGGTGTTTATTACTTAAGTAATTTTCCCCGGGATAGAGTTTCCGAGATATTAATGCAAGTAAATCTCATTATACTGAAAATCGAAAACGAAACGTAAACAACCACCTGTAACTATTTTTAAATAATATGTTTAATTTTAAAATAAATCAGCAATGTAATACCGTGTTTTTGCACACTGCAATAAAGCAAAGTAATGCCGGGCCAACATCTTTGTGACGTATTGTCTAATGTTGGAACAGTTCCTATGTGTCACGCTTGCGTGGCACATCCCTTGGTGTCTCTCACTACACAAATTTTAAAATAATTTATTAAACTTAAAAAGATGTATCACTATGTATATGACTGAGTTGTTTTCTTGCGAGTGTATAATATCGGATCAATTTTTAAGTTTTGTAATTTGATAATTAAAATAGATTAAATAATAATATAATATAATAAAAATTAATAATTTGTTACGAGAAGAGAGAAATGAGGAAAGCAGAGATATTGTGAAAGTAAACATTAATCCTGAAATTATACAACCGAGTAATTCTTGTTATTTTAAGTAAAAGTTGATTTTAAAAAAATATTTTTAATACAAGCTTTTATTCGTATTCTACTCACCAAACCCTTTCATTTGATACTCATATCATGGGTGTGCTAAAAAATAACTAGTCCACCATCTTGGCTGCCCGCCATATTGTTTAGATGACGTCACTTAGCTAACCACGCATTGCCATCCAAACTAAACGTGTATGCGAAATTTCAATTCAATCGGTTGAGGATAACTGCTTTAAAATTCAATTGCAAGATTTGCCCCGAACATACATACATACATACATACATGCATACATACATACATACATACATTGCAAGTTAAATAAAAGCTTGTAAAAAACTATATTTGTGACATATTGCAACACTGATTGAGAAAAGTCAATTTTGTGAGTATACCTTTTGTTTATAAAGAAAAAAAAAATTATAAAGACAGCAAAGTACCAGCTTCGGTAAAATTGCCTGGTCTATAGAAGAACCAGTACCAACGCAAGTACCTGGACTATATATTTACCAGGACTATAAGGTATTTGCCAGGCTGGATTGATAAGTTGGCAGGCGCTTGTGCCGGCCACAAGATCACCTAGTATAAACACTAATTAAATTCTAATGTACTTAAAGAAGTACCTTTTATTCCTAAATAAAACATATTATTTCTTAAGATAAATCGTTTTTATCTACGATTTATACGAAATATAAACATTTTATCTCTGTTTAGATGCGTAGAAAGTGATTATTTTCGTAGTTGTATTCATTGCACATGGGCGTTTCATTACTCTTCACCTTATCGCACGATTAGCGTGTTTGTTTACATTTAACCAAACTAATTTGCCGTTTGTTTAATTAAAGTAATTGTTTTTTTTGTATTTATTATTAAAATCCAACAATCATAGATAAAGTACGTACGCAACTCGTGCGAAAACTGCATTTTGCTTTTCTCGTGTGGTTTTACTACCCTCGCTGTCGCTCGGGTGCAAACTCCACACTCGCATGCAAAATGTTACTTTTTGCACTAGACGCGTAATGTACTATTTATTGGCTAAATATTATTAATGATATTATATCAATTACTGACTATTAGAAAGTGCCTTTCTCGTAGACAGATTTGTAAAGAAAATGTGAGGAAGATAATCGGGTCGGTTTAAGAAATTAGTACAAAATAATAAATTTGTAAAAAGATATAGCCTTTAAATCATTAACCACGATTGCTATTTATTAATTTTTAGTTCATACGTAGCATGTCTTTAATTATACTTCGTTTAATAGGGCCGACATAAATAATTTAAAATTATAGCTTCGTTCTTACAGCTTATCTTCAAATTAAAACGCTATTACTTATTTATGCTATATTCATAAATTAAAACGATTTGTTCTAAAGAATATTATAATAATGAAGTTAAAAATAATTGCAATTAGTTATAAACTTTCTTATGTAAGAGCACATGATTACTTGCTCAGTGTTTTTAATTTATTATTTTTATTTCAAGTTTTCGTGGTAACGTTTTATAATCATTAAATATTTCATCAAATATAACTCTTTCGCGGCGAGTAATTGAACCCGGTCTCTCACCGTCTGCATTTAAAACGACTTATATAGTGATTCTTATACAACAACAAAAAAAATTGGGTAAAAAACTTTAAGGTTATTTTTTTTTTTTTTTTTTTTTGGACACCTTGTGGGGTATTATATGAAAGGGTACGTCGAGCTGATTACAAAACAAATATCATTTTTGGTTATAAACTTTGATAGGGCAAGCGTAGGCGAGTTTGAAGTTGGTGTGAAAAGTGCCCCCTCCCCTCTATCTCTCTAATTTAAAAAAATCTGAACATTCTTCGACAAAAGTAAAGATACCATTTTTCGGAAATTTCGAAAAAAAAAAAAAATTGACAAATTTGGTATTTTTTTAGAATTATGCTCTATTTGATGTATTTATATTTATTGTCCAGTTAACTGGCACAAAATACTTTATCAGAAGTTTGCTTATGTGCATTGAGAATATCTGCCCCTGTAGGATAGTTCAAAGTAAGCTTTTTAGCATTTTAAAAAGCACCATCAATAGGGTACTACTTAACCAATACAGTGTTGCCTACGGTGTGTGCTGACTAGAACACACCTGACCTGTTTATTGGTTATTGTCTTTATTGTTTTAATTTTATCATCAAAGTCTCTATTTTTCATGGGGATGTTAATTGTAATGAAATATCATTACCCTAAATTTTTAACTCTTTAATTAAGCAATATTTGTGATTAGTAGTTCTTTTAAGAAAAAATATAAATTTATTCAATAGTCTGCGTATACTTAAAAATAAGGTTTAATAATTATGCAATTAAAGTAAATTTGTATAAAATGGAAGGAGATAGTGTAAGTTTAGTGGTATCGGGATTAGATGGAAGGTTGGGTGGAGTTTAGGGTGAAAACCCTTGTCCCTGGAGTTTTAAATAGCCGGAGCTTAAGATTTTGATGGCTATAAATCGAGTGAGTGGGGCTGACCCTAAGGGACGGAGGGATTTATGGACAGGCCCTGAGAATGCCAGAACTAAGCCCTAAGTCTTGAGTCCCGTGCACTCCCCTGAACCCGCTCTAAGGATCAAGTCGACCCTGTAAGTATCAAGTCTTAAGGAGTTGAAGAGATGCCCCTTCTACCCACTAAAGTACTTCACTGTTTCACTCTCGACAAAGACCTACTATAAAGTATAGACTGGTCGAATTAACTGAACAATATTTATCAAAAGCTAGCTAAATTGCCCTGATGTCTTTAAAGAATTGGCTTCCATTCAAGAAATAATCCAAGTTAAAAAATTCAAGTGTTTCATCTTTTAAGGGCGATCTTTTTATCGAAATTATTGTTGGACTTAAATTTCAGTTTTTCAAGAGGCCCAGCGTGGCCATGTGGATTAAATTATTTACTAAGTGCCCGCACTTACTCACTGATTCAAAGGCGGAACGAAGTCGTGGGTTCGATCACTCGCCGTGATGCTCGGATTTATATGACTCACTAATGATCACATCATACTCGCTTCGGCTGTACAATGTACATATGTATGATGTGGGAAGTGGCTGCAGTGGCGTATCCAGGGGGGGCACAGGGGGCACGTGCCCCCCCCCCCCCCCCCAGACGGGCCCAGACCCAATAGAGTAAAAAAAAAAAAATACGCCGTATTTTTTTAATACATATTTTTACATTCACCTCATATTCAATTTCCCTCAGAAATGCATAAAAACGCTGTTTTGAGAGGTCATATTTTCAAAATTTTCCGGGGGAGAGCCCTACATTTCAGTTAAACAGGGAGGAGTCTTAACCTCTTTAATTAAGAGTTATCTTACTCTCCAATTTACTCTAGGTTAGGAGCAAATTTAATGGGAAGCGCCTTAACAATAAATATTCAAGGAACTGACTACTGACTATAAGACAAATCACTATAAAAATCCGGTCCGAGAAAACTCTGTCATATATTATGAGTTCATAATTACTTAACTTAAGCTATTTTCTCAGGATAGAGAAAGATTTTTCCCGGGAAAACAGCTTATATCGTTAGACTCCATTATATATTTAAATGGACTAAATTTTAGAACTTTTTAATCAAAATTATCAGCCGGTCAATTATCATCGGACCCGTTTTTCTTCAGAGCTTTGAAGTGTAGCGCCTCCAAATTTAGGGCTAAAATTAATTTTTAATTAATTTCATGTTCAAAAAAAATCTAAATTTAAAATTCTCGATTTCACCTAAGGGCATGCTTTTTTATGAACATGGATGACAAATTTCGTCAAAATCGGCCCAGTAGTACAGACTCCAGGCGTTTGCACAGCGACAGACGACAGACAGACAATTTTATAAACCACTTTTTTGGACTCAAGGGACTTTAAAAACATAAATCCATCAAAATCTCCAAATAGAAATTTCGCGCCATCACAATACTAATAAAGTAAAAAATAAAAAGTAAAAACAAATAATTCTATATTAAAAATAAAGTAAAGTATACAATTAGTCATTAGTCGATATTAGTCTAGTTTAATTTATTAAAGCTTGCTATTTTATATCACAATTTATAATGTTAATTCGGTTGTAAAATGATAGCAGTTGTTTCTCAATATATGTATTTATATTTACATTTAATTAAAGAGATTGTTTTCATCTGTAAGCTGTACAGGCCATTTAATTTATCGTCGTATCTAATTATGAAAATGTACTTTGTAAAGGGTCTGCTCTGATAATGTAAATAGGCTCGACAAATCCGCTTTTAAATACACCGAGGGAAAAGCAGAGGAAGAAATTACGTATTCCATTTGGAGGAAACGTGTCGTGTGTTCACACGTGCTACCCCCCTTACTGTGTGGTTAAATAACGTTTAGCGCTTATTATAACGTAATAAAGAGCTAGGACGATAGAATTAGTAACGGTAGTGTGACGGCGGCGGTGCAGGAGAAGGAAATATTAGGAATTACGAGGGAGAAATGTGCTAGCCTGAGGGCCGTTGAGAGCGTGATAACGACTCCGTGTCGGGCGAGAAGGAAACCCATTATAAAACCATAAATCTGATGCAGGAAAGCTTGTGAGCTGCAAGCAGATGCCTTAATAAGGAAGCAGCGGAATGCTTTGTGAACAATCTGCGGATAAACGGATGCTTTAAATGTCAAGGGTATAGGACTAATGTGAGTCCAAATACGTCAAATCACTTGCAGTAGCATAAGAACCACATGAGAGAAGCACCCTCTCCCTTGCTTGTGAATCTACAGCAAGCTGCGTCATTTCACCTAGCTTTTCAATTTTAAATGAAGATAGGCTGAACCTTACAAGCCTTAAACTTACTTTCTTGTTGTTTCCTGTAATGAGAAACTAAGTAGTAGTCATAACTAAGTTGACAGGTTTAATTAAACAATTTCCTTTAACTTGGCGTACCACTGTGTGCACTTCTAGAATAATTTCCTCTCATACACGTAATTATTTTTCTCCTGCATGAGAACGTAACATTTTAATGCGCCAGAGAGCTTAAGGCAACGTCTCTGAACTATTTTCAGTTTGATATTTGAAGTTAGAAGACACAATCGCATGCATTGTCGATAGAAATATAAAGCAAAAATAATTAATAAAGTAATATTAATTTAAATATAACTTGGTACGTAGGCTTCTACGTTAGACTAGTAAAAAACAGCCTGAAATTAAATCCAAAGCCACGAAGCGGTTGAAGTAAGACATTTCGCTTCCACTACTGGAACCATCTTCAGGGGTGTGGTGCACTTGCACTGTGATGCTAACTTAAAGCACCAACAAGAAATACTAACAAACGGAGTGAAGCACGGCATATTTATACTAGCTTTCTAGAACGTAGATTATACCTGTATTCCCCGGGGGTTACTTGAGTCGGGTTAATCCTCTGTTAGGATGACACAATCGGGCAGGTGCTGCCTTTGTCGGTGTTACTTTGTGGAGGGGGTTATGTTTGAAGTTGAGAAGTGACCGCGGCGCCACTTCTTTCTTTCTGCTTGGTACAGGTGCTAACCAGAGGTTTCCAGGTCCGGCAATGAGTGAATCCATCCTGTCTATTGAAGTTATTTACTTGTACCTCGATCTCATTAATAAAATCTAAATATAGTATGTAGTAACACTATTACTGGAACTATACTGGAACTGACGTTATAACGTGTGAAGCATATACTAAATATACATTAACATAATTTTTTTTTTTTACTATCCGAAAGACAACATTGGCACCAAATATGGGTATAAATCGTATAAGTACTGACATGGATAATAGCCTTTTGCCTTTACGTAAGCCCATTAAAAGGTTAATTATAAACATAGCTTTTTCTTAAACTTAAACAATACATAAAACTCAAAACATCCAGTAAGAAGAACAAGCCAATCGGCTGAGTAAGATTGTTCGTTGAAAATTATATAACAACAGACTTCTTGAACATAAAAATTATTGTTCCGTTCATTTCACCATTGACTATTCAGCATTAACTCATACTCGAGTCGTAAAACATAAACAATCTGTGAAAAAAAACATCCCTCATAAAAATAGAACATACTTTTACAAGACTTCTGATCCCTTGGATCCCCTAATAAAAACCCTTTACCTCAATAAAAAATCCTTGTCGGGTATTTGGCTGAAGTAGTAAAGCTTGTATAACATGACTCTAATTCGATGCTTTGAGAATGTTGAACATGCTACGCATCCATAAACCTGCGCTTTGATTCCATTTTTACTCATTTTTTTTGCCGGATAGGAAGGCTATAAATACAAATAAAAAAATCTGCTAAGAGTGCACTATAACTCCCTCCCCCTAAATCCCATTTTCCTAGTTGATTTCAAAGTAGCTCGAAGTTATAGCTTGGGTAATTGCAAGGTAATATGAAAGAATTGCTTCGAGTGACGATAAAAAAAAAGAATCTTCCATTTAAGTGAAAAATGTTGTTATAATGTAAGAAGTACTCTCGAATAATTATCAAATATGTTGAAAGTTTACGATACTTTCCTGAACTGAGAGGAATAGTAAATTTTTTAAAACGTTCACTTTATTACTCGAGGGGGAAAACTGGAGAAAAAGGTATTAAAGAATAATAAAATTTTCTCGTCCTATTCGAATCATCCCCTATAAAAATGTGTATATGCAGCATACCTGTTTGTCAGTCAAACATCCTTATTCAAATGAATAGTTTTTTTTTACAATGTTTGCTCAAATTACCCGCTAATATTGAAGTATTTTTTTTTATCAATTTCTAGTATAAAGGAGCGATGTAACCTTGCTTAAACAACCTTTTATAATTGATTGAAAGTATTCTTAGTAATTCAAGATGGCGGCCAAACACGTGTATATAGAAGCAAAGTTACTACTTACATTTACGACTTACTACTTACAACTTACACTTACTAATATAATAATCACTATATCTCAGAAAGTTTGAATGCGAGAATAGCCAAACTTGATCGAGTAATTAATTTATTGGTTTAGACGTTTACTAAGCAAAGTTTTCTTTTTTTGTCCATTTTATTCAAAATGGTGGACTTTCTTAATTATTATTTAAGATTGTTATCTTTATATTGTTATCTTGAGAATCCCTTGATATAAATAACTTATGACAGTTCGCAGACTTCCGTGGTTACAATTATAATTTTTTTTTTGTATAACAGATTAAAAACCTTTTTAAAGAAAATGTTTGTCAAAGACTAATTTCCATATTTCAAGGCCCGAGATCAAGTGGTTATTGAAATATCAATCTCGATTTTTTTTTTTTTTTTTTTATGAAAGTGCTCCATATTGAAATAAAATGGCGGATTACAAAAAACTTTTTTATTGAAATTTTAAACTAATAATGGAAGTAAATATTATAATATTCAAGCATTTACAATTTCCTAGATATAAGTAAAAGGACTTAGCTTCAAAACACGAATATGGCCGCCATTATGCACTAATAAATCAAATTGCAAACTCCCGTTACAAAACATGTTTACGCCATAAAAAGTATTATCAGCTGATTCGTATATTGAAATTGTATTAAATACGGATTCATAGGTTTGTTCCAACCAAACAGTTAACAGTCCACGGGATCATCACGGGCATGCGCAATGGATAAAAGCTGTTCTAGTAGTAGTAGTAGTAGTAGTCTAGTACTTTCTACTAGGACGGGTAGGACGAACCACTTGTTCGAACCTTGCAATTAGGCCATCACTTAGGCCCTTTTTACGCCCCGCGGTAGAGAGTTCCAGCCACTTCACACATCATACCTCTGTACATAGTACCACCAAAGCGAGTATGATGTGATCAACAGTGAGCCATATAAATCAGAGTGTCATGGCGAGGAATCGAACCCCGTCTCGTTCCACTCGAGATTCAAAAATTCAAAGCTGTTCTAACTCGATTTGTGACAGTGTTTCGTTCCGTCCTCCAACTGTTCCAACCTATGCAAGGTTCGTTTGCGAACGGTTTACTTCACCATCCAAACGATCCTCTGACAATACCAAAATACTGGTTTGAATGACATGCATAATTATTTCTATCGTCACACATGTCAAAAAGAAGGTTCCAACCCATGATTTTATTTCAGTTAAAATGTTAGCGCATGCGTATAAAACCAGTCCTAAACGATACCCGAACGATCCGCGGGACGATACAAAGGGCAGTACAAATAGGGGGGTTGGAACAAACCTGATACTACGCATGGAAACACCTTGCTTGTTAAATTCCAAATCAGGATTAAATCCATATTTAAACATCATAGAAACATAGCATATGTAAGGGACTCTTCTGGTCTCTTCTTAGAATTCTTTTTATTTTAGTTAAAACATTTTTTACTTTCTCAAATAAAGAGAAAGTATTGCGATGGAACGAAAATTCGCTGTTGAGATTTTGATGGATTTACACGTTTTGAGGTCACCTGAGTCCAAAAAAGGGGTATTTAAAAAATGTCTGTCTGTCGTCTGTCTATCTGTAGTCAGTTTGTCTGTGCAGACGCCTGGAGCCTAAACTACTGGGTTAGATTTTGACGAAATTTGGCATACATGTTCAGAAAAATCATACCCCGAGGCGAATTTTGATGAAATGTTCAATAATAATTAAATGTACATACGAAAACTAATAAATGATAAACAGGTCAAGTGTGTGCTAGTCAGCACACAGCGAGGGTCCGTAGGCCACACTATATAGTGTTTAACTGTAAAGTGTATAAAAAAGTGTTTTTTTAAAATGCTAAAAAGCTTACTTTGAACCATTCTAAGGGTCTGATATTCTCAAAACACACTCTGATAAAGTATTTTTTTGCCACTGAACCGGACTACAACCATATAAATACATCGAAAAGGCCATAATTATAAAAGAAAACGTATTTTGTGAATAAAAAATAAAATAATATTTTTTTCGAAATTTCCAAAAAGTGGTATCTTTACTTTTGGTCGAAGAATGTTCAGGATTTTTTTCAGATTTTTCGCACTTCACATAAGCGAGATAGAGGGGGGGGGGGGACACGTTTCACACCCACTTCAAACTTGCCTGCGCTCGCCCTATCTAAGTTATATCCAATGAATTATATATATGTTTGTAATCAGCTCGACATACCCTTTCATATGATACCCCACGGTGTCGAAAAAAAATAAAAACATTTTAACCCTTAAGTTTTTTTACCCTAATTTTTTTGAGAAATTTTTTTTTGAAGTCGCTATATTATTAAAATATGTGGGCAGGTACATGACACATACATGCCAAATTTGAAAGTGATCGGACGAAAGGTGTAGCCGTGAGAGCACGCGAGAGGACGGACGGACAGACACACGCAGGAAAATATAAGGGTCCTTGGTTTTGCCTACGGACCCTAAAAACACTAGGCCAAATAATTATGAACTCATATATGAAAAAGTTTGTCTGAGTTGTCTCGGATCGATTTTTTACTTTGACTATGTCGATAAGTGATGAGTATAGTGTGTTTAAAAGGTCTTTATCTTTGGTTTTTATTATTTTATTGGATTAGAGAATACTGAAGGATGTAGGCTGTGGTGAGGATGGTTTGGGAGGCTGTTATAGGAGGAAGTAAGTGGAGGTTGCGGCTAAAGAGCCCCAGCTAAGTGAAACCGGGAACCTGCTAAAGAGAGCGATTTATCTCAATTGTGCCTCCTCTTAAAGAAGGGTGTCTGCAGGCCTGCCAACACCAGAGAGCAAAAACAACTGGGTTCCAGGTAATGTCACGTAGAAACAACTACTAACACAGCACTCCTCTAGATATTATATACCTTCAACTACAATCGCAAAGAAAATTGAACCAAACAATCTGCTTTATTGTGGAAATCTTTCGAGAAACTTTATAGTTATTTTAAAAATAAATTATTATTGAAAGAAATAGATAACTTACAAATCTTTTACAATTTATTATGTTAAAGAAAAGTGCTAATAGAATTGATTAGTTTTGAGAATTTCTTTTCTCGACAGCGTTATGACTTCAAATAGTAGATAGATTGGCAATTGGTGTGGCACATAGCTTCCTCCCATCCTATCACGTACTTTATTGATTTTATGCTTTTACAAGCCGTTATTGTCTATTGCTTCTAAGCTTACCGAAGGTAACGGCTAGAACGAAAATATTTAATGTCTTCGATTTTAAAAATTCCAAGACAGAAATCGGTGTCAGACATCAGAGAGCATTTTTGGTTCCGTGTCTGTCGGTCTGTCTGCCGCTCAATTGATTAGCGAGTCTGTGCGGGGTATGGTTACGGTGGGTCAATGCAATTTTTTTAGGTTATGTTTTATATACTTTTTTTTTTATAAAACTGTTAATAACTTTGGTTCTACTCAATATTTTTAAAAGAGACCAAGCCTACAAATTGCCCCACATGTTTGCGCTAACCTCATTTCATTTAGCCAGTTTTGCGCCTATAAAGTCTGACTGAGGCGACAGACAGACATACATACACGAAAAAAGTTAAGGCCGGATTCGGTTTTTGGAATGTCTAAAATGAAAAAGTATCCAAAAAAGTTTCAATTCTGACCAATGTACAGACAAAACTTTATTTTTATATACAGTGTGCAATTTCTGAAATTCTACGAGACGACGAAACCACTGTTCAAAAGCTATTTAAATATTTGGAACATTTAGATTTATTGATGCATTAACTCAAATTAATAAAAAATGTGTGACCATCTACTGTATCGGGTGTACAGTGTACATGACCAAGTTGTCCAACACCCATATAAAACAATAAATAAATAAATACAGTGTGTCCCAAGAAAGAGTATCCGAGAGAAAAAAAATTCTTATTTATGGTTTTTCGAAAAAAAGTCATTCTTTATAAAAACTCCTGCTTGTTCTTTTTTTCCTCTAAAAATTATAATTTTTTCTTGATTTTGTGTACTGGGGGTTCTTTTTTTTGAAAACTTTAAAATAAGAAGTAAAGAGTAAACTACCCTTATTTTTTATGGTACCAAAAAATATTATTAATAAAAGTGGGTCAGAGTTGCCAAAAACGTATAAATATGAAATATTTTTTTTTTTTGAGGCCATGTCCTGCCAACCGCCAATTATAGGACAATATGATTTTCATGATCCTGAGTACAAAATTAGTTAGTAGACCGAAAATCAAGTTGATGTCAGTTTTTCTCTTGATAGGGGTACCACTTTTATTTGAAGTAATATTTGAACAACTAACCTATTAAGCGACAAACTAATATCAACTTTATTTTCAAAACTAAGTCTCATTGCCCAGGATCATGAAAATCCCGCTTTCTAGCACAATTTGCTTTTTTAAAATGCCTATTCATCCCACTGACGAACTTAGTTGACCACATATTCTTAAAAGGCACTAAATGATTTACCTATATACAAAATTTTAGCTTGATGTTAGTCAGGCACATTTTTGCACGCTATCTCCTGGACTAATACCCGGAAGAGATGTGATGTAACTTATGAATACACTCTGTATATTGTACCCATTTATAGAGACACGAAAAGTATTGACAATCCATAAAGATAAAAATAGTTTTAACTGCATACGATTTTTGAGATTTCGATGTAATAACATGTAGTAAGGTAGTTTATTGAAAAATGCATGTAGGCTATAGACAGGATACCATAGATATTTAATATTTTTAAAAAGCTGAGCGAAGCGAAGATCTTATACTACAGTTTGTATTTGGTTGGACACATACTCTTCCTGAACAGCTGAACCGATACGAAAATTTGGCACGGTCATAGTGACCAACCACAGAAAGTTATAAATCTGAAATGGTCCATGGTACACAGGGGTACGGGGTACAAAAGTTAAAATAGTATATGCCCTTCATGATGCATGTCGTTGGAAAGCTCTTTAAGAGTAAAGTTATTGTTGTTAAGTTCACTTTTGTCATATTTTCATTTAAGAGGGGGGTAAAATAGAAAAAACAGGAAAAAAATGCTTTTTAAGTAAAAATTAGAAATACTACTATTTTGATCCGATTTCAGCTGTTTATAAATAAACATGTTTATTGTTAACTATCAGCTGTTTAATGACGCCTTGACTGTTAATTATGCATGCTAAGCTCAATATTGATAGACAACTGCAATGCACACCTAGTTTTAAATATATTTTTATTACCACTATTTTACGTTTCAACAAAATTTTGAAATCAGAACTTTACACAATTTTCATACGGGTCCAGTTCTTTTCCTGTCAAGTTTTACCGTATCTCTAAAGGGAAAAGCATGCAGGTTATATCTAGGGAAAAGTGTACACAGCTTGAAGGTTATTAGGTTCCATTAAAGCAAGCCGGTGCCTCGTAGGTTTAGGGTTGTGGTAGTAGACTCTAGTGGATCGAGTAGTTCTAGAGAAGGGGGATGTGCCCGAAATGAATCACTTACATAATGCAAACTCTAAAGGGATCTCATGATACTTGCCTTGCTATCGTGGCTCGCTTGAACCTTGTTGGATCTAGGCGTCAGGGATAGGGGATATCCGAAGGGTCTCTCCATTATGTATCGTAATACCCAAGGGACTCACCTCAACCCTTTGCTACTGACCCCTGACCTCGTCCTTTACCATCACCCACCCACACCATTCATAATTTTCCATATCGGAAGTAATAGAGAGATTTTATCCCTTAGACTTCTCTCGCGTTCTTCGGACATAATTTAAAACCGAAGTTTTATATAAAAAAAAAAAAAATAAACTGTATTATCTTCAGTAAGAGTAATTATATCCATTAATTATCCATGGTTTAATATCATGAATAATTAAATTGTTAATTATGGTTCGACAAGCCCTTCTTGCTCACTGTTCAAGAAAATTTGTTTCTCATTTTTTAGTGTATATTTTATAAAATCTTGTTATTATTATTATTTAATTATTAATTATTCTTCAGTTAATCCCTTAATTTTCTATTTTTTTTTGGGTGGGGGGCTACAGGAGATGATCATTAAACAACTTAGTTATTTTTTAAATCATTTTTATATATATTATTATTATTATTTTAAATATAAATATTATTATTTAATCACTGAAAAATGAAGCAGTCTTTCTTCAAAATATACAACATTTCTTCAATGATTATTTCCATATTTAGTAACAAAGGAGTTAATATACTTTACCCCAATTATCTGCCAGAGTGTAATACGGAACATATACAGCAAAAAATGTTTTTTGGTTTTTTTAAATTGGACTTACAATAACCTCAGTATATTTCATCTTTATACTTCAGGTATAGAAATATGTATAAAACTTAAATATTAGAGCTTAATGGAATGAAATTTATAGTCTTACATTAAAAAGTAAAAAATTGGTTCTACAAATATCTCACGCACAAAACGGATCCTTGGTATTGTGAACATGAAATTAGTTGTAAAAATTGGGGACACGCAAAATATTGATGTTTTTTTTTTGACAAAATGGCATGAAAAATTAACCACTAAGCTATATAACTCAAGTGAGTGAAGCAACAAGGGAAGCCCTAAACCTGAAAAGGATGGTTAGACAATTAGGCTTTCCTCAACTAGTTGAAGACCCAACGACTATTTACTGCGACAATCAAAGCGCTCAAAAATTAGCTAAAAATACGTTACTTCACAAAAGAAGTAAACACATCGACATCAAGTATCACCACGTCAGAGAAGTAGTGAGCGAAGGCTCAATAAAATTGACATATCTCCCAACATCGGATATGATTGCCGATTTCCTAACCAAACCTGTATCGAAAGAAAAATTACATAAATTTACTAGGCAGCTTGGGATGGAAATCGCATGGCACTAGGTTTAGCAAAAAGGGGGTGTTGTTAGTAAATTTCTCTTTTGCTAAACCTGTGCATATCTGTATATATAAATTTATTTAATATACTTGTCAATTTTTATTATAAATTGACAAGATTATTAAATATGAGTATTCAGTTGTGTTTAAAAAAAGTGTTGTAAAAATAATTAAATAGAATATCTTGGTTCCAACTTCAAAATAGTGTCTTAGTTATTCCTCTTCGACGTATAAAATGTGATGTGTGAAATAAATCGCGATAATTATCTCCCTCGGCTACGCCTCGGGAGATAATTATCGCGAGGGGAATAATGGCACTTTACTCACGAGGTACATACAATATTTTATCTCCAGTAGGAAGAAATACACATTTTCGTCCATTGCACAGTTTTTATTTATTATTTTAATAAATAACAATAATTATTAGCACTTTTAATAGCAGATATAAGATATTCAATATTAAAAACAAATAAGAATTGGAATTAAACTCAAATAGAAGGTTATTTAGATGCAGGTTATAATGTTGTAAACAAAGATAAACATGGTCAAAAAAGGGCAGTGCCGCCAACCTGATTTCGATAACTTCATTACATTAGCCATACATTTTCTACTATTTATAAAATAATTAAGTTGCAATCTTTACTTTTTTGCCCTACTTTTACTTTTTCTCCCTACTTTTTGAGTTCAGGGATGAAAAGACCTGTTTTAGTCCCTCTAAACTAATTCAAAATCATAATTTTTTTTCCCTACTGGAGATAAAACATATTATGTGGTGAGGGTCCTTAGTAGGTGTCGCAGCACCTAGAGAGAGGACTCCGTCTCTCAATTTAGTCAGTATTTATTTATTTTATTTTATTTTATTATTATTATTTATATACAGATACATATGCACACACCTACATACACATACATACACCATACACCCATATGCATATTATATTACATTATTTTTTTATAAATATTTGTATTGATGTAGTTAATTCATTATTTTGTTGAGTTAGTAAGTGTTGTTTAATTTTGTCAATATTCTTTTAAATTTACTTATTAATATACTTTTGTAATGTATACTCTTCAATACCTTTCATTGATTGATTGATACCCCATTTAAAATTTAAAAAAAAAATTATCATGACAGGAATTATCTGCCATTTTGGATTGCCAGTTGATCAGATCGAATTGCTATTCATATTTTTTCTATGGCCCAGCAGACCGCAGATTTTGCATACTTTTTTATAGTTTAGTAACAACAGAAATATAGTTATAGGGGGAGGGGAAACGGAAAATTTTAATAGTTTTTGACAAAATGGCATGAAAAATTAATCACTATCCGCTAGAGTTATATATTTTTGTAATCAACTCTTCAAAACTTTTTATCAAGGACCCTTATATTTTCCTGCGTGTGTCTGTCCGTCCGTCCTCTCGCGTGCTCTCACGGTTACACCTTTCGTCCGATCAGTTTGAAATTTGGCATGTATGTGTCTTGTACCTGCCCACATATTTTAAAAATATACCGACTTAAAAAAAATATTTTTCAAAAAAATTAGGGTAAAAAAACTTAAGGGTTAAAATTTGTTTATTTTTTTTTCGTCACCGTGAGGGGTATCATATGAAAGGGTACGTCGAGCAGACTACAAAAATATACAATTCTTTGGTTATAACTTTAATAGGGCGAGCGTAGGCGAGTTTGAAACGTCTCCCCCCCCCCTTTATCTCGCTTATGTGAAGTGCAAAAAATCCGAAAAAAGTCCTGAACATTCTTCGACCAAAAGTAAAGATACCACTTTTTGGAAATTTCAATAAAAATATTATTTTATTTTTTATTGACGAAATAGTTTTTTTTATAATTATGGTCTTTTCGATGTATTTATATGGTTGTAGTCCGGTTCAGTGGCAAAAAAATACTTTATCAGATGTGTTTTGTGAATATCAGACCCTTAGAATGGTTCAAAGTAAGCTTTTTAGCATTTTAAAAAAACACTGTTTATACACTTTACAGTTAAACACTATACAGTGTGGCCTACGGGCCCTCGCTGTGAACTGAGTGCTGACTAGCACACACTTGACCTGTTTATTTGATATCCAATTAAAAATTTAAAAAATAATGTTTTCGCGTGATATGAATTATACGCCATTTTGGATTTTAATAGCTAATAATTTTGATTTCACTAGATTTTTCCTGTGTTCTCGTCAAAATGATCTTTAATACTGCAAAGTTTCATGTTTGTATCACTTTTGATTCAAATGATATTGGAACCGTACAGTGACAGACACACAGACAGACAGAGAAACGAAACTATAAGGGTTTCTTTTCTTGGTTTTACCAACTACACCCTAAAAAAGTAGCTATATCTTAGTTTATTTAAAAGACAGAATAAAGAATTATTTTGGGATAGAAATAAAATAAATCTTCTAAATGTACGTTCAACATGCTTAACATAATAAATCGCACAAAAGGTTGCATGAACGAAGAGCAGACTAAAAGTTTTCATTTTTCTTCTCATATAAATATATACGAGATATAAAGGTTGGCAATGGTTACGGATTGCATTAGGACTAACTTTATTCTTCCTTTCTCTCCTTGTATGACTTTATTTTGTCCCTCTTCATTCACGTCTTCTATGTTACGAGTCATCACAAACAACTACAGTGAAGTGAAATATTCAAGTGAACACGGAAACCCTTGCACCGTCATAACTAAAAGCCTTTACTCGTTCTGGCACAAAAATACAGAGGAAAGAAGGTTGAGGCGGAACTATTCCGCAGGATGCTACGTTCTTCTGATTTCAAATAGCGAATATGAATAAGATTTTTATTTTTTACATTCTTCACAGCAGAAATAGGTTTAGGGATAATGTTTTTTATTGGAGCGAATTCTATTTTCGTTGTGTTATAAAATGTGTATAAAAAATATTTTGATGTATTTTCTCGTATTACGTCCCCTAATTTCAAAATCATGTCTTTTTAAATATATCTATTTGTGATCTGTCTGTCACGTCTCCAGAGACTACAGACAGAAAGATACTGTGTGTAGATACGGTCAGTCATTTTTATTTTTTTATCAGTATGTCGGAAAGCGTTATGTAATATGGTTAAATTTACATTTAATTTAAAGGGTCTATCCAAAACAATTTTATTTGTAATTTTTGCTTCTGAGCTTACCGAAGGTAACGGAAGCTATGTGATCGGTATGAACACTTCTTACGTCTCCGATTTCAAAAGTATACAAGACAGAAATCCATTTCAGACATCAGGCAACAATTTTGGGTCCATGACTGACAGTCAGAGTCTTTCTGTCACTCATTTTTGCGAACCAAAATAATATCTTAAGAAATAATCGTGTGATTTCAATGAAATTTGGATGGCAGGTCCAAAATTAACCCGATGTTGGTCCTATTATACAAGTTCCCATTTGTTTCTCTTACTCATGCATACAAACTGGACTCAAAAAGCAGGGAGAAAAAGTAAAAGTAGGGCGAAAAAGTAAAGTAGGGCAAAAAAGTAAAGATTGCAACTTAATTATTTTATAAAGAGTAGAAAATGAATGGCTAATGTAATGAAGTTGTTGAAATCAGGTTGGCGGCACTGCGCTTTTTTGACCATGTTTATCTTTGTTTATAACCTGCATCTAAATAACCTTGTATTTGAGTTTAGTTCCAATTCTTATTTGTTTTTTTATATTGAATCTCTTATAATATCTGCTATTAAAAGTGCTAATAATTATTGTTATTTATGAAAATAATAAATAAAAACTGTGCTATGGACAAAAAAGTGCATTTTCTTCCTACTGGAGATAAAATATTGTATGTACCTCGTGAGTAAAGTGCTATTATTCCCCTCGCGATAATTAGCTCCCTAGGCGCAGCCGAGGCGTTATTCCCGAGGAGTTACTCCCGAGGAGGAGAAGTTAGAGTTATTCACTCGACTTCGCCTCAAGAACCAACTTTTTCGCTCAGGGAATAATGGCTTACTTTACTCCCTAGGTGCATAAATAACTATTATTTACATTTATATCTTCAAAAATACTCATCTCATTGTTATCTATTTGTCGGAAATACCCTGCAGATAGCCCCAGATTAATTTTAATTGTTTGCCTCTCTTTAAATTTTGCTAAAGGCAACAAAGCAGCAGCAACAGTACTGTTCAGCAAGGTTGCAATATATTGTGCTGCCAGGAAGGAGATGAATAAGATTCCTCCGAACCGCGTAGGAAGATCCGGCGTAGGAAAAAAAAAGAAGCTAAATTGATACTTTAATTCATGTAAATAATTAAAACAAATTTTCACGTTTTTTTTATATAAAAAAACGGAGGAGGGGGAATTGAATACATTTTATAATAATAGGTTGCATAAAATCATGAAAGTACATGAAATAGGACGCGAGGTAGCTGTGTGCCACATTAATTCGCAGACTATTTTTACAATTATTTTTGAGTTTTTGGGGCACCACTCTCAAATTTAAAGCTATAATGTAATTCTGGGGGTTTTCTCTTCTTGAGACATGCTTTTGCTTCCGAGCATACCGAAGGTAACGGAAACTATGTAATCGTTCTAAAGAACGAACAATTTATAGGTCCCCGATTTCATAAATTTTGGGTTCCGGGTCTGTCTGTCAGTCTATCGGTCTATCGCTCAATTGTTGCGAACCAACGTATCTTACAAACTACTCGTCGTTTAATTGAAATTTGTATGGTAGGATTGTTGGTACATTGTTGGTCCCACGTAAGTTTTAACCTTATGCGTCTATTTGTTTCTCTTCCACATGCACACAAACATACTTCTATTTACAGCTAAATATATTCAAAAGTACTGATATTATTTTTATGAAATTTTGATGGTTCATCAAAAGTAGCCAGCAGATGGCCCCAGATTAACTTCAACCTTCTGCCCTCTTTAAATTTGACTAAATTGATACTTTAATACATTTAAAAACCCAAAGCAATTTTGACAGATTTAAAAAAACGGGGGAAAAATTATATAAAAATTGGATACTAATAAGTTTTAAAATCATAAAATCATTAAATTTTACGAAATATAGGATGCGAGGAAGCTATGTGCCACACTATTGGCAGAGTATTTTTAACACATGTACCAAATGTTGTAGAAATTAGTTTAGTATAGTTTATAGGATCATTGCGTTTACACCGACTACAGACTTTTTTTAAAAAACATTTTTTTTATACTTTGGGTACCTTAAGATATGCAAACCCATAAATTTTGAAGTAGATTTTGTTAATTTGCCATCACAATATTTTCTCTCCATTCAAACTACGCAAATGAGAGCGTAAAGAGGAAAAACCCTTTAACATTTCACTTAACTGTCGTAGATCAGGGTAAAAACCTTCTCAGAATCCATTGACTTAATACTTCGCTAAAACTTACGGTTAAGAAAGAATTCATAATATCATTGACAATCCCCATGTAGAATTATGATTAAATACCATTTGTTACTTTTCCTCACTACTAATAGTAGGAAAAGTATTGTTTTCACCAAACAATTTTTTTTCGAGATTTCAACGGAATTACCCGTTTTAGGTGTTTTTAAGACCTCCTGAGTGGTTTTCAGCATGACGTATGTATGTGTGTATGTGTGTGTGTATGTGTGTATGTGTGTTATCATCGTAGCGCCCAAGTTATTTAACCTAGAGAGTTGAAACTTGGCAGAAAAATCAGTCCTAACCTGTAGTTGTGCCGCCCGGAAAATCAACTTTTTCCGCCATCTTGAACCCAGTTTGTAGAGTCAGCAAAAATTTTAAAAAAATCGTAATAAATCGAAAATGGTCCTGATCGAGTTGAAATTTGGCTCGAATGTACCTCTCTGTATGACAAACAAGCCCACTAAATTTCATTTTGATTTTGGCCGCCATTTTGAAGTTATAAATTTTTGAATTTTTAAACTTTGACGGTTAATAATACTGACAGTATAAATAAGTTTTTGACAAATAGCATATCCTTGGAACCGGAAAAAAATTAAGGAACAAATATAAAAAAAAACCCGATGAAATTCCATTAATTAGTTTAAAAGTTATAAGCGAATATAATTATTTATTAGTGCGATCATTTTGATGACGTCAAAGTTCGTTTACTCTGTCAAAATACCGCCAAACTTCAAATAATTAAATAAAATATAGAAATTAAAAATAAGGTTTTTTTTTTTAAGAATGATAATAAATCAGTTAGTTCAGAACGGTCACTTATCCAAGTACTGACCACGTCCAATGCTGCTTCCTCCTGCTGCGAGCAGCAGGAGGAGGCCACTAAAGTGGCCTCTGAAGTGAGGAAAAGTTCCGAGATACCCCGTACCCGATTTTTTTATATATGTTAATGTAAACACCTGGGAGACAATGTTTTATTGATTGTAATAAGTGGATCGCGTCGGTGCTTATGTAGTTGTAATTAAAAGAGGCGTTGAAGCGTGCATAGATATGACAAGATCCCCCCGAACTTTAACTGAATATATTTACATGACTAATTTATCTAGTGCGATTACATGTAATACATTTTCAATGTGAATTGAAAGTATACATTTTAACTACCTCTAATTTATAATCTATATAAATAATGCATTAATAATTAATTGAACGAATGATATTGTGTAAAATTAATGTTATACTAGGCATCGCGTGGCTCATTGAAGCGAGCGCATTGCAATAAAATACTAAATATTGAAAAGTTATTAATCATGATGAATGTCGTAGTTGAAGATAAGTGGAAGAGGGTAGTGTGGGGAAGAGTGAGGGTACTCGGTACAAAGCTTTACTTCCTAAACAAACCTATAAACTACACGACTATAAGAATCTTAACCACCCTTAATAGATTTTAAACTATTATTATAAATATATCACTTCACTACTCAAAAACTGCTGTTTGTATCTAGTTGTAATTTTACATGCCTCTTTCAATTGTACTTTAGACGATGTATATGAAGTATTATTGAAATCGTTTCGTTAGAACGTAAGATATCGGTAAAAACGTTGTTTTTTCTACTTTAAACGTTTAGATCAACTTTAATAATTTTAACGATATTTATTAATTCATAGCAGTGTCGCTGTTGGTTTTACATGTTATTTGAAAAAAATGTTCGTCTCATCGAATTGGTGATAATAGAATCTTTTGCCGTCCTGAAATTCCAATTATAAATTTGAACCTCTCGTTTACGCGAGCGGTAACGCTCGCGTAAACGAGCGTTGCGCGCGAACTTTTGGACAGATCACGCTGTCCAACGAACTTACCCGAGCATTAGTAAATGGAACATTTATACCAAATTTCCACTAAATCAGTAAATTTTTACTCAAGTTATCGTCGGACACGTAAACGTTACACACAGACAGACAGACACACATACAGACAGACAGACAAGATGCATATATTTCGTTGAATGTAAGAAGCTCGCTTATACACTCACTTCAATTAATTACTATTAAATGGAATAATAACCTATATTTAAAATGATCAGCAACAGTAGATATATGGATTAGAAATCATTACACTATCATTAATATACATTTAAATTAAATTCAAAAATTTTTAATCTCACTTTCTAAAGAATTTGTTGTACAACATTTCCTTTTTTCTCTCTCTATTCTTATCAACAATAATAATAATATTATTGTATTAGTAATTATTATTATTACAATTTGAAATAAATTGAAAAGCTTACTGAATAGGCAAATATTTGTATAATTTTTTATTTTATTTATTTACTTTTTTTTTTAATTATTATTATTATTTTATTTAATTAGTTTTCTTTTTTTTAAACTCTAGTAATTGACTGTTTGAAAAAAGGCAATTAATTTTGATTTTACGCTTTATTTCTTCAAATTTTATTTTTTATATTTATTACAAAATAAAATGGAGTTATAAGAGTTATAAAAATAGTTATAAGGTTGTTAAACTCAATAATAATAATAGAATAAATAGGTCTATATTAATATATAATTTATTAAGTTTTTTTGTTTTTTTGTGTGTATATGTATATAAGTGTATGTAGTGTGTATGTATGTATGTGTATATATATGTATATGTGTATATATGTATGCATGTGTGTATTTATGTATGCATATAAATATCTTGTTAGAAAAGTATTTTGTTAAAAAAGAATAAAAATAATGTAACGGCCGCTCCCTAGCTCAAGCTTTTGCTTTTTGGGAGCGCTCACCACTGCATGTATCAATTTAATTTTGTTTATTAACTTAATTATCCTATATATTGTGCGGGGAATAAATTATTTATTTATTTATTTATTATTTGTTTACTTCTTTAAATATTATCTTCCGCAAACTTAATCAAGTTTTATCAGCATTGTAATCAATATAAATTTTGTGTTTTGTAAAAGAGGCACGTGATGTCTAGATTGAACAACAATAGTGGTTGTAATTTAGTGAAATTAGATTTTCGCTTACATGATTTGGTTGCACAAATCACGAAGCTGTATGACATACGACCGCATTATAAATGCGACTTCCGCTTCGCGACTGCTTTACTGAACGGCACAAAGATTAGTACGGTGGATAGATAGAAGACGAATTATTACACAGCGGTTGCTCTAAATATCTCTGTTTATCATACGAATTACAACGCTACATAAGTCATTATGTAATTATCCCACTGAGATAAAACTTCCTCGTTTGTTCGAACTCCCCTGTTTTACATGGATCATCTAAATTTTCTATGAATGAATAACACAACTATGCATTATGAAAAGGTAAATTCTAACAAAACAAGTGAATTAAAAATTGATGTAGTTTCCCTGAATAACAAAATTAAATATTTTTTTCCTAAAAAACCTATAATTTTGTATTGTGTTGGCGTTCAGCTCATAAGAATATGCTACATATAACTTTGATTCCATCAACTCAGAAACAAATAAATCAAATTTTACCATAATATTTTAAGTGACTTCACTTTTTTGACCATAAAATTAGCTGATATTTATCACTTTTCCATGTTATTTCAATACCGATTGAATCCTGATTTGGAATTTAACCAGTTAAGAGTTTCCAAGAGTTTTATGTATTAAATCCGTATCCAATACGTTTTCAATACACCAATCAGCTGATAAAAAAAAAACAACTTTTATTAGGTTACTTAGATAAAGGTTATACATAATTTTGTAACCTTCGCCTTTTATAGTTTCGCTCACCAGGTATAGAGACTAAATAGAGTAGCTAAAGAGGGAAGGCAGATGGCACTATTTTTCCCAATCACTAGAATACTAAGATTGAAATCTTCGTCCTGGTTGTCAAGTTGTCAGTTTTCAAATTATAATATAAACAAGTAAGGCGCGCTTACGTGGAGCGATAATCGCCGGTTTCTGTACATTAAAGTTAAAATTATTAAGTGTAATATAATTACACTAATTTTAATAATTGCATATTCTTTTTCTAGACTTCAAGACCCTAATATGTCATAGTTACTAAGAACTTTTATCAGTCGCCCGCCATATTGGCCGCCATCTTGAAAATATTACGTGTGAAATTTTAATAGTTGCATATTCTTTTTCTGCATTTCAAGACCTTTAAATTGATATATATAACATGCCATGGTGACTAAAAACGTTTTTTTAAGTCGCCCGCCATATTGGCCGCCATCTTGAAAATATTAAGTGTGAAAAATTCAAAATGTGTCCAGTTGTCTAAAATGCCGAGATGCACCTGTGTGCCGAATTTCATGTTCCTAACTATAGTAGTTTATGAATTGAAACAACCAACGGACAGACACCAACGGACAGACAGACATACAGACAGAGCCGTTATATAAGGTTTCTTTTTGTACTTTGTACAGAAACCTAAAACCTTTTAAATACTTGTCTCCTGTCATAGCTCTACCTTTTTACACTGAGAAATGTCTTGTATTTTATAGCTTGTTGGTATTCTAGGGGAGGGGGAAGCTGGTGCCACTCCTCACACCCTCCGGCCTATATCATGACACCTCTATTTAGTCTCTCTATGCGGTGGTTTCGTTGTTTGTTTTTAAGCGTTTTAAAAAACAAAACTAAAAATGACAAATAAAGGTTGTTTTTATGACTGATTTGATTACTGTTCCTGAAGAAGCAAGTTCAGGTGTTTCCATGAATATCGCTTTAGATACGATCCCACAATTTAGTGTATCGTATATGGATAATGATGTATATGTTAAATTGTATTCAAATCATTAAACTCGGTTGAGTACAGTTTTTGGATTCAAAGTGTCCATGAAAACCTAATTTTAACTATTTGAATACGATTTAGATTCATATACGATACACTAAATTCATAATCTTGCGTTTCCATGACACTTTGGATCAAAAAACTGTACTCAACCCATATTTAAACATCATGGAAACTTAGTAATTGTTTTCCAAACATAAGTCCTAACTTTATACTTAATATTGAAGTGTTTTATTTCAGATAATGTGTTTCATTTAGATAATTTTAGATCTGTTAACTGGTATATTTTTACTGGTAATTTTATTTCTCTAAAACGTAATTGCTTCTTAATCTTCTTTATATCTTTTCTTTTTTAATCAGACTTTTTTTCTCTGAACGTTCATTCATTCTCAGACTGAATGGTTCAATCACAATTTACAAAATGACAGTGGCCTGGGATCTAATTGAACATCGATAGAGGTCAGATGATGGAATGAAAGCAAGCGTGTGAGCGGACTTCAGGATTTCTTCTGACTTAAAGCCAGTATTTTTCGGCTAAACTGAGGGTTAAGGGAAGGAATCGTTTGAAACCAGTCTTTCCTTCAACTCCAGGATAAATTAGCCGGCCCCTTTTTTCATTCTCCTGTAAAAATTTCCTTTTTAAGAAGAGAAAGGTAAGGGAAATTAAAGGGATTTCCTTCTAAACGAGTCTTAAATAAAGGCCGAACACTCAATCCATCCTCTTTTTCTCGAGGCTTTCAACTTTTTTTGCTTTTTTCTTTTCATAGCGAATTTCATTTACTGAGGTCGTGCGTTTTTCAAGTTAATTTAACTTCAGGATATCACAGATTATGTTACCTCGGCACAATATTGAGAAAAAATGAAAAAATATTAGCAAGGAGCTCTACGAAATTCTTTTAAGCTCTAAGAACTTAGGAGACATTTTTAATTTTTAAAAATAATTTTTGTTACCTTTATTTAACAAAAATATAACGTAGCAGCAAACAATTTTGCTTCAATTTTTTAAAAATAATTAATAAATTTTACTTTTTGAGTTTGATTCACTAGGACTAAGTTTTACAAAATATTGCTTAAGTAAATGCAAATAATGGTTTTTCAATCATAGCTGGGGGTTAGAACCTATGATCGATTTCGATCTTAGGTTATTTAAGCACCTACAATCAGCTACTATGTACATTTTTTTTATCATTATTAATGTTAACTTTATCTCACCAATGCAGAAATACATCCCAGTTAAATATTAATTCCTCCTTTCAATTCACATAGTTGGGTTGTGAAACTTCTAACCCGTCAATGGCCTTATCTATTTCTCTCTCCAGCTTCTTGACTGCCTTCCACATTGACTCATGGTCTAATTCATCATCTTTTTGATTCACTCTTTTTGAGAAATTATTTTATAATAACTATCTATTTTACTACGTTTTTATTAGCTTGCATTCTTGTTTGTTTGTTTGTCCGGTACAAATCTGGCAATCGATTTCTAACTAACTTCCCGAATAGCTACACATTTGAAACTTTTAGCATCGCTCAGAACACGATGACAATGCATTATTTTAATACTTTTAGCCATCTTTCAGCAGAATTTAATTAGTTTTCAGCAAATTTTGCTGTGCGGAAAGTTAGTTCGAAAAAAATCCGCAAGTTATTTTATTTGTTTTGCTATATCCAATATTTACGCAATCTTCATTTTGTGATAGATAAACATTGAATGACAGCAAACCAGGAAATATCGATTATATTATTTATCGATTATATTATTTATCGATTATATTATTTATATTATTTCAAATATATATCGATGGCACGCTTAGATTTGGTGTTGGGGAGATCCGTTGTACAAAGATTTATCTTTTTATAGGTTTAGGATCAGCTCTCTGGATGGTTGTCATTTATGTGAAGTTATTAAATTCGGAACTATTTTTTTTCCCTAACATTATATATTATATATCAATAACAATTATATTATCAACATTACATACGATAAAAGTTCTTTTTATCTTGAAATTATTAAAATAATTAAACACACTAAATCCAATAGATATTCCACTGAGTAAAAAAGAAAAAAAAGAAGAAATTTGAAAAAGAGAAAGAATTTTCTTATTCCGAGAATAAACTAAAATCTGATTGACAACATAAATTACTGATCATAATGGTTTAATTTTGATTGTAAGGAAAAATTATTATTGATTATAATAGTTTACTTTTATCAAGCAATTGATACTAAGCTAACTGATTCCATGTAAGAAATGAAGGTTTGGAGGGGGGGGGGGGGGGGGGGGGGGGGGGCAAAACAAAACTAAAACCAATAAAACCGGCTAAATCCTTTTAATCCGACCCCTTCGTGGTAAAACATAAACTCTTCAGTTGCCCTAATACAAGTGAAATTAAAACAGCAAAAAAAAGTAAAAAAAAAAAAAAAAAAAAAAAAAAACTTGATTGCGCAGTAGTTAAACTAACTTAACAAACTACCTTTTTAAAAAACTTTGTTTTATATAAAAAAACAACTTTATTCCAAGTCTAATGTCTTAACGAGTTAAGTAGCAAAACTTAATTTCGTTTATTTAATTCCTCTTACAAAAAATAAGCTAGAAGAAAGAAAAGTCCTTGGTCTAAGCTGGTATGAAATATTGAAATTAACTTCAACTTGCTCTCTTATTTTTTTTTTATTTTCTATTTTTTTTTGGTAGTGAGATTTGTCTTGCGGTGTCGTTTTGGTGGTAAAGTTTGCGGGCGACGCCGGTTTTCCCTGTGAAAATCACTGGTTTTTCAATAAATGAGGCTGGGAAGTTGTAGGAGACCTTAGAGTGAGGTTTGGATGGTGGTTTTAATTTACGTCGGTCCAGAAGTTATTAGCTCTGCTCGGAGAATCAGAAGCTTTTAGCTTGAACTTTCTTCCCCTCGGACTTGAGACTAGACTTGGCTCGTTTCTGGAAACCTACAACCTTTTTTTTGGAACATTTTTACTTGGGTGTTTCCTGTGGTAAGTAAAGGAAAGCTTTTGGAGGGATTCCTGTGAAAACTTTACTTGGTCTTTGAATCTTCATCCCCTCTCTTTTCGTTTCAAACCTCATGGCTTGTAAGTTCTTCCTTTAGATCTATAAAAACATTAACACTGATATAATAATGGCAATAGATGCTTTGAAAAAGTGCCAATAACAAGGAATTTATTCAAATTTAATTTAATACAAATATCAAATTCATATAAAGGGTGTTCCATAAGTATACCAAAAAAACTTTTAGAGATGGTACAGGACATCAATAGAAATATTATTTGCTTAAACATATGTCCGAAAACGCTTCGTTTTCTAGATACAGAGTAATAAGGAAATATGTTATTCAAATAGTTTTCTTATACACCTTAATTACGTTTCTTTTTTCATTTTAATGAAATTATAGTTGAAAATCAATTAGAAATTTAAATTTTTAAGTTTTAGGTAGTATTCATTCTACGGAAATATTCAATTTTATTTTAAATCAAATTATAATTATCATTAAAAAAAATATTTTTCAAAAATATTAGGGTAAAAAAACTTAAGGGTTAAATTTTTAAAAAAAATTTTTCGACACCGTGAGGGGTATCATATGAAAGGGTACGTCGAGCTGATTACAAAAATATATCATTCTTTGGTTATAACTTTGATAGGGCGAGCGTAGGCGAGTTTGAAGTGGGTGTGAAACGTGTCCCCCCCCCCCCTTCTATCTCGCTTATGTGAAGTGCAAAAAATCTGCAAAAATTCCTGAACATATATTCAAAAGTAGCCCGCAGGTAGCCCCAGATAAATTTAACCGTCTGAGCTCTATACATTTTGCTAAATTGATAGTTTAATACATTTAAAAAATCAGTCGGAGACAACTCATATACGAGTTCATAATTACTTAGCCCAGTGTTTTCATTTATTAGTTTTCATATGCACATTTGATGATTATTGAACATTTCATTAAAATTTATCATAAAAATAACTTCTGTTCATCGGGGAATCGATCCCGGCCTCTCTCCGTCCACGTTTAAAGTTTAAGGGAAGATTTTTCCCAGAAAAACGGCTTCTATCGTTAAATTTGTATAAATGGTCTACATTTTAGAATTGTTAGTCAAAATCGTCGGAAAAGTTTTCGAGAAATATTTTTTTTCATGTTTTTTCAGAGTTTTTTGGGAATAACGTTCCCAAAGTTTGAGCAAAAATTAATTTCTCAATTTCGCCTCGGGTTATGATATTTATGCCAAATTTCTTAACATGTATGCCAAATTTCGTCAAAATCATTCAAGAACTTTAGGCTCCAGGTGTCTGCACAGACAGACATTTTTAATCTCAGAGGACCTCAAAACGTGTAAATTCATCAAAATCTCAAAATCGAATTTTTGTTCCATCACAATACTTTCTTTATATGAAATTGTAAGAAATGAATTATTTAATTATTTTCTCCTTAAGTAAATGCTTTAGGCGGAGATTGATATGGAATTGGAATTGGAATGCCATTTATTGGTTCAAAATTACAATATTTTTAAATTTATATATGTGTAATAGTACATAAATATACTTATGCATACATATTTATATTATATACATATATATATATATTTTTTATTTTATTTTTTTTAGTAATTTGGATTAAAGAGGGTGGTCTTTTAATAATTTTTATAAACACAATTAAGATCATTGTAATCAAAAATTCAAACTTGATTAAATAATATAATATAACATAATTAAGTCATCGGATTTCTTTTTTCTTATTAATTCTTTATCTCTAAAGAACATAATAATATAATTAATTAACAAAACAACCCACTCAAGATTCTGATACACAAACAAAAATTAATAAATTAAAATGATTAATTAATTCAAAACTTTTTCAAGCAATTTCACAAGAAAAAGGCTAATTAATGAAAATATATTTTTATAACAATATAAAGTTTAAAATATGTACATATTAATCAATGTAAAGCACAATTTTTAAATTTTTTGAATTAAGTATTCATTGTATAAAGCAATAATTTATTAATAGAAATTGTTAATAAAACAATTAATGAATGAATGATGAATAGTCTGCGAACTAGTGTGGCACATGGCTTTCTCGCTTTCTATTTAACTTATTTGATACTTTTCAAACTATTATTGGCAAATTTAATTGATTTTGCCCCCGTTTTATAAATCTGTCGAAATGTTTTTTTCTTCATTTTTACATGAGTTCAAGTATCAATTTAGCAAAATTTGAAGAGAGCAGACGGTTAAAATTAATCTGGGGGCTTTCTGCGGTAGATAACTTGAGTAAATGTCGACCGATTTTGATAAAACTTGGTAGACATGTTCATTTTACCAATAGCCAGGACGAGTTTCTTTGGGCAACGTTATCCGCCCAAGCGTTCACGAGCACCGCTCGTGTAAAAATGAACTTCAAATTTTAAATTGGAATTTTAGGTCGGGAAAAAAATCTAACTTCATCTATTCAATGAGGCAAACATTTTTTACAAATACAATTTTTTAGTAAAACCAACAGCGACACCTCTATGAAGTGTTAAAGATCGCTAAAACTATTATAGCTTTTTCGATTTGTTTTTTTTTTCGAATTTGTTTATATTTCGTATCAATCGTAGATCAATAAAAATCGTATCAATCGTAGAAATATAAACATTATATCTTTGTTTAGATAGGTAGAAAGTGATTATTTACGTACTTGTATTCATTGCGCATGCGCGTCTCATAATTCTGAATAATTCCTCTTCTTAACCACGCTAGCCCGGTAAAGAAGAGGAATTCTTCAGCTTTACGCACGATTAGTGAGTTTGTTTACATTTAACAAAACTAATTTGGAGTTCTTTTATTAAAGTACATGTTTATATCGAGTTTTTAGTGAAAAACAATGAGTGAATCAAGTGACTTTGACGAAAATGTGGAGAATAATAATCCTCCAGAAATAATTAATTCGGCAAAAAATACAACTAATGAATTATTGCCATCTTTATCAAGAGAGAGATACGAACTTACATACAGCAAGTTTATTTGTTTCTGTATTTATTATTTAAATCTAACAATCGTAGATAAAGTACGGTACGCAACTCGTGCGAAAACGGCATTTTGCATTGCTCGTGTGGTTTTACTACCCTCGCTGTCGCTCGGGTGCAAACTCCACACTCGCATGCAAAATGCTACTTTCCGCACTCGACGCGTAATGTACTATTTTAATATGATCAATATACTGCGAAATAGACATTTGAACCAATTTTATATATCTGTATAAATAAAAATGAGTGTTTGTCTGTCTGGCAGTCTCTTATGCCTGCCTTAACCGATCATCCAATTACGATGAAACATCGGGGAATGGTTGGACGCATGCCCAAGAAGGTTTCTGAGTTTGTAAAACTATGAATACATTTTGGTACACAGAATGAATAAACAACAGGTCAAATGTGTGCTAGTGAGCACACAGCGAGGGTCCGTAGGCCACACTGTATAGTTTCAGTAGTACCCTATTGATGGTGTTTTTATAAAATGCTAAAAAGCTTACTTTGAACTATCCTATGGGTCTGATATTCTCAAAACACATAAACAAACTTTCGATAAAGTATTTTTTTGCACTGAACCGGACTGCAACCATATAAATACATCGAAAAGACCATAATTATAAAAAAAACGTATTTTATCAATAAAAAATAAAATAATATTTTTTTCGAAATTTCCAAAATGTGGTATCTTTACTTTTGGTCGAAGAATGTTCAGGAATTTTTTCAGATTTTTTGCACTTCACATAAGCGAGATAGAAGGGGGGGGACACGTTTCACACCCGCTTCAAACTCGCCTACGCTCGCCCTATCAAAGTTATAACCAAAGAATTATATATTTTTGTAATCAGCTCAACGTACACTTTCATATGATACCCCTCACGATGTCGAAAAAAAATAAAAAAATGTTAACTCTTAAGTTCTTTTACCCTATTTTATTTGAAAAATATTTTTTTCAAGTCGCTATATGTTTAAAATATGTGGGCAGGTACAAGACACATACATGCCAAATTTCAAAGTGATCGGACGAAAGGTGTAGCCGTGAGAGCACGCGAGAGGACGGACGGACAGACACACGCAGGAAAATATAAGGGTCCTTGGTTTTGCCTACGGACCCTAAAAAATGAATGTTTGTTTACCGGCCAATGTTGTATATTGTACAAGTATATATTGCAAATTTTAATATACATTTTTCATTTAAGGCAACATTATTTAACTAAATAAACTATTTATAAGGTTTTTCAAAGGTAGTAGCTCATTTCTTATGTTATTAATGTCTATTAGGCGGTGCGAAGTACGTCAGGTCAGCTTGAATACATTCGAGTATATATTATGTGAGTGGGTGAAAATATTTGAGGAGATATTGTTGTTTATCGAGACACATATATAATTAAACTCTTTGTTTGGTATCATAGGTTTTATTGTACCTTGTTAAAATAAATATGGCAACATAACAGTCGGACGCTGAGAGATGTTCCCGCTCGAGTGGATCCTTTGATGATACAACGAACACTTGTCATTGTGTATTTCCCTTGTTTCGAGAAAAACAAAGTGTCCATGTTGGGCATTGTGGTGTAGCCTGAGTTCTTCACCCTTTGTGTTATCTACATTATACAGTAAAGTGTAATACCATTGATGAACAGTATCGTGTTATTATTTTAAACTTTTTTTGGCAATCTGAACATGGTTTTACGCTATTCTCGTATTTGCAAATAATATGGTTTTTTTTGTAATTTCATTCCAGAAATGTTTTTAGTTGATAAATTTCAAATAAAAGCGTCTAACAAATAGAAACTTTTGTTTGGGACTTTCAATTTTTAGTATATATATTACAAAGAGAAAGTATTCACGATAATTAAATTTTAAAATTTTGATGGATTTACACGTTTTGAGGTCATGAGTCCAAAATATGTCAGTCTGTTGTTTGTTAAGTGCAGACGCGTGGAGCTAAAACTACTGGACCTTCATCAACCATGTTGATGAAATTTGACATACCTACATACATTCAGAAATACATTCGAAGCCAGCGTGGCCGTGTGGGTTAAACCACGTCTGCTCGGCCATCACTGAATCATAAGTGGAACGAGATGGGGTTCGATTCCTCGCCGTGACGCTCTGATTTATATGGCTCACTATTGATCACATCATACTCGCTTCGGCGGTACAATGTACTTATGTATGATGTGTGAAGTGGCTGGAACTCTCTACCGCGGGGCGTAAAAAGGGCCTAAGTGATGGCCTAATTGCAAGGTTCGAACAAGTGGTTCGTCCTACCCGTTCTAGTAGGAAGTTCTAGACTACTACTACTACTACTACTACTACATTCAGAAAAATCATTGAGAAATAAATCTTAGCTTTAAATTTGGTGGCACTACTCCTCAAAACCCCGATATTTTGGACCAATTTCTTTTAATTTTATCTTGTTTAATTAAATACTGTAAATTGCACACACTTAAAACCACGCAGCTAACAAAACTATACGATGAGTGAACAGAATTTATATTTTAAATTATCTGTCAACACAATAAATATAGAGATGACTTGGTTTTTAATGATTAAATATTTAAAATTAATAAACAAATATAATACATTTTATTTTGAGTTCAATAAAGAGAAATGTTTATTTATACAAATAGTTATTTGTAGTTGCATTTTTTTAAATTTTATTTTTATTGTTAGATTAAGTGGTTAATTATAAACAAGGATCATTTGATTCATTTGCAGAGCGGAAATAATTATACTCTACTTATTTATAGTAACGTAATTTAAAAGCCTTACTGCCATATATGTCGCGGTCAAGTATACAATGCTTGACAGTCGGGTTTAATGCTGTGGAATGTTGAAGTCCATATTGCGAGCGAGGGCTGATTCGTACAAAACACAAGTCTATGCTATTGGCCTAAATTCTAAACAGTCTAATGGAAACTATTCAACAATCAAAGCAACGGACGAAGGCGCGCTGAGCTGTTGTCTGTATGTCGGTTATATATAACTAGATCTTAAAATGTCGGTACCATTAAAATGTATTTCTTCTCCAGTAGGGGAAAAAAGTTATGATTTTGAATTAGTTTAGAGGGACTAACTAAAACAGGTCTTTTCATCCCTGAACTCAAAAAGTAGAGAGAAAAAGTAAAAGTAGGGCGAAAAAGTAAAGTAGGGCAAAAAAGTAAAGATTGCAACTTAATTATTTTATAAATAGTAGAAAATGAATGGCTAATGTAATGAAGTTGTTGAAATCGGGTTGGCGGCACTGCCCACTTTTGACCATGTTTATCTTTGTTTCTTTGTTTATAACCTGTATCTAAATAACCTTCTATTTGAGTTTAATTCCTATTCTAATTTGTTTTTAATATTTAATCTCTTATATCTGAAATTAAAAGTGCTAATAATTATTGTTGTTTATTAAAATAATAAATAAAAACTGTGCAATGGACGAAAATGTGTATTTTCTTCCTACTGGAGATAAAATATTGTATGTACCTCGTGAGTAAAGTGCCATTATTCCCCTCGCGATAATTATCTCCCTCGGCTGCGCCTCGGGAATTAAAAAGTCTAATTCCCTCGGCTTCGCCTCGGGATTTAAGGACTATGGTTCCTTTGGCTTCGCCTCAAGAACCAACTTTTTCGCTCAGGGAATAATGACTTACTTTACTCCCTAGGTGCATAAATAACTATTAGGACACTTTCGAGTAGCTATGAAACAGACCTGAATAAGGTTTTAATTTTACCCTAGGGGGGCATCTCTGAAATACACTATGATCCAGAATATCTCTTCCTTAGGTAGTATTTGCAGCTAGCACAGGGATTATTAGTGATAGTTAACATTAAGACATCACTACCAGCTGTAAGCATTACATGTTTTCATAACATAAGATAACTAAATTACATGATTTCATAAAACAAATACCAAATACATATCTTCTGTCATTCGCTATGCTAAAGATTTTAAATTCATTTTTAGGGAAAAACCAAGGACCCTTTATTTTCCTGCGTGTGTCTGTCCGTCCGTCCTCTCGCCTGCCCTCACGGCTACACCTTTCGTCCGATCACTTTGAAATTTGGCATGTATGTGTCTTGTACCTACCCATATATTTTCAAAATATAGCGACTTAAAAAAATATTTTTCAAAAAAATTAGGGTAAAAAAACTTGTTTATTTTTTTTTTCGACACCGTAAGGGGTATCATATGAAAGGGTACGTCGAGCTCAAAAAAAAATCACAAAAATATATAATTCTTTGGTTATAACATTGATAGGGCGAGCGTAGGCAAGTTTGAAGTGGGTGCGAAACGTGCCCCCCCCCCCTCTATCTCGCTTATGTGAAGTGCAAAAAATCTGAAAAAATTCCTGAATATTCTTCGACCAAAAGTAAAGATACCACTTTTTGGAAATTTCAAAAAAACTATTATTTAATTTTTTATTGACAAAATACGTTTTTTTATAACTATGGTCTTTTCGATGTATTTATATGGTTGTAGTCCGGTTCAGTGGCAAAAACATACTTTATCAGAAGTTTGTTTATGTGATGTGTTTTGAGAATATCAGACACATAGGATAGTTCAAATAAGCTTTTTAGCATTTTAAAAAACACCATCAATAGGGTACTACTTAAATTATATAGTGTGGCCTACGGACCCTCGCTGTGTGCTCACTAGCACACACTTGACCTGTTTACATCATTATCATTTTACATCATTATCAGATCTGCGTGATTTAAAGTATCATTGATAAATACAAAGCTTAGTTAACTGATGTACTTTCTTATAACAAAAAGCCCAACTGGAGTTGTCAAAGCCCGTCTAATAACCACAACTTCGATGAATAACATTTCCCATAAAACTAATGATTAGATGGTAATCTCTAAATTAAATTCATACGAAAATCTCGGTAGAAACACATTTAAAATGGTTTCTAATTTAAAATATACTTAACACATTCATTAAACTTTAGACCTACCATAAAAAAGTGTTAGATGCTTCTTTCTAACTTAAACTTTACTGCTTCCAAACCAAAATTTTGCTAATAATAAATTTTATTCTGGGTCAGCTAGCTTTTAAAAGAAATACACTCGCATATATATATATATATATATATATATATATATATATATATATATATATATATATATATATATATATATAATGTATGTATATACATATGTATGGCTTGTGGATGTACTAAAAAGGGTGAAGATTTAAGCTTAATGGCCATACATCTCACTAGTGTGGGGTGGTTTGTTTAGAAACGTTCTAATATTTCTTTCTTAACATGACACATAAATCGATCTCACCAAAAACCACTGCGTAAAGTACATAAAAACAAACCCCGCCAAGTTTTTTTTTTGTCAAATGTATTTACCATAGAAAGCTTTAAGTTGTAAAGACTCCAGCCAAGATTATAAACATTACATTAGTTGATAAATAAACTCAACTTTTCAAATTTTGTGGTTATACTTATAAAGTTAGAAGAGGGATGAGGTTAAGTCATAATAAGATAATAAAGGATATCGCCAGTACTTCTTTCTTTTTCTACGAAATCGCAAATAAGTGTAACACGCTATAATAGTATCTTCTTCTGACGACGACATATTCACGCCCGTGACTGCAAGATTCTACCGAAAGTATACCGACATGTGGGGAGATGAAGGCGGTATCGGTAAGCTGTCGGTAAAGCCTAGTTTCCATTGGTAGAGTAGCACTCTACCAAGCTACTAGCCTAATGTGAACGATACGGATAGTAAACGGTTGAGGATAGTGGATAAAAGTTGGTCGTATAAATAAGCTAGTGCGGTGGTAGACTAGCTCGCCCACCGAAGGGCGAGTTGACCCCCCACCCTACGTCTTTCCTAACATTGAATACCTCTTCTATATATTAATTGCGGGATTATTCAGAACTAAAAACGCAATAACCTCACTTTACTAAGGCTACTATCTCAAGCACATGTGAACGACTTTAGAGTCACTCTACCATAAAACAGCCATTTTACTCAACCGTACTCCCTTGTGCTATAAAGTAAGCTAGCGCACTCGACCATTTACTGTACCAATGTAAACTAGGCTTAAAGGCCCGTTTACACGGTGATAGTTCTTCCACGATAGAACTATCATGTCAGTCTACGTCATACAACTATCGCCGAGGTGTGCAGTTTACACGGTGAGAGTTAAAATACGTCAAAACTTGTTGTCGTGCAATCAATGTTACATCTATATAATACATTTTTGACTAGAATACGGAAATAAAGCAATAAATATATTATAATGTTAAATTATAATACACACACACCCAAAAGAATATATTCATATTGTCGAAAAAAACAAAATCTGATATCTTATGTGAAGCAATCTATCATATTTGGTGCCTTTAAATCTGTTATCAGTGGATAAAAAAGTATAAGCCAATCAGCGTCTAGTATCTAGCGTGGTAGTTCTTATATCATCCGCGTGAGTACTCTGAACTATCTCGTCAGACGAGATAGTGTGATGGCAGATAGTGCTATCTCGACAAAATCTATCACGTAGTCTACACGATGATAGACGATGCGATAGTTGCTGTCGTGACCGCAACTATCGCGCCAACTATCACCGTGTAAACGGGCCTTAACCCTACCTAGAACACTACCTATGCGTCAAAGTGACGTATTGAATTAATAAAAATGGCTGCCAGTCCCCCCCCCCCCCCCCACTAAGTCTAATAGTTCCCAACGTCCCTGTATGCCTACTAAACCAGTAATGCATTTTTAAATAACTTACTATATTTTGAGACTAAAAAATAGTTTAATTTAGATAGGATCCAATGATAGTCAGAGTGACGTATCGGTAGTAGCAACATATTAATATTTAACGTTAGTATTCTAGGGTTAAAGCAGGAAATACCGCATACCGATACCGTACTGACAAGTCAGGGAGCGGCCTTACTCTTCACCAGCTTTCATTTGATACCTCACTTGAAAATTATAAATAGAATATAAATTTTGAGTTTACATTTTTGGGAATTGCGCATGCGCATATTTAATTTTTAACTTCTGTATATTTTTCCTGTGGTTGGGTTAAAAAATTGCACCAGTGTTTCAAATTTCAGCTGTTTAGCTTAAACGGTTCGGGTGCTATGAATCAAAGAGCGACGGACAGACGGACACATCACCCTCGGTATAAGGGTTTTGAGAAGTATCTACAAAACCCTAAAAAAGATGAAGAAACAAAAGTAGCAATTTTTCTAACTTTAATTGGAGAAGATGGATTAAATGTATTTAATTCGTCCCAGCTAGATAAAAAGTTTAAACATTAGATAAAATACTGACTGAATTTAGAGATAAATAATTTAGATTTAATAATTTAAATGAAAAGCCAAGGCAGCCTATAGAACAATTTGTAAGTGAAATGAGAAATCAAGCGGCGGGTTGTTCATTTACTTGTGAATCTTGCTCTAAACTAAACACATCATACTTTTTAAATCTGACAGCTCAGATTAGCCAACCTATGGGGGAGAAGAAATAAAGCCATTAGGCCGGCTGGAGGGGTGGGGCAGCATAATTTATTGGTAAACAAAAGAAAGTTATGTTACTCCATTTGAAATCGCGATCTTTTTAACTAGCTTTGTCCTTTGCTTAGAATAATACTATATATTATAGAAGGAGCATAGAATCGGAATCCTAAGCAATTACTGATAAGAGACTGAAGCCAACTTTTGCCGAGAGGTTGTGTCCTTAAGACCAGGCTGCCAACATAACAACACTCATTTTTTTCATTTAAACAGGAGAAGGTTGGCCATGCTTTAGTAATTATTCAAAGCCCGCTCACAAACATCAAGAAGAAATGTAAAAGAAACCCCTGCCATTGGTTATTGTTTACGTTTCACTCTGACGTCATTTTTTACAACTCGCCCAGCATGATATAATAATAGTACATTACGCGTCGAGTGCGGAAAGTAGTATTTTGCATGCGAGTGTGGAGTTTGCACCCGAGCGAGAGCGAGGGTAGTAAAACCACACGAGCAATGCAAAATGCCGTTTTCGCACGAGTTGCGTACCGTACTTTATCTACGATTGTTAGATTTAAATAATAAATACAGATAAAAATAAACTTGCTGTATGTAAGTTCGTATCTCTCTCTTGATAAAGATGGCATTCATTCTTGAGTTGTATTTTTTGCCGATTTAATTATTTCTAGAGGAGTATTATTCTCCACATTATCGTCAAAGCCACTTGATTCACTCATTGTTTTTCACTAAAAACTCGATATAAACAGTTACTTTAATAAAATAACAGCATATTAGTTTTGTTAAATGTAAACAAACTCGCTAATCGTGCGTAAAGCTGAAGAATTCCTCTTCTTTACCGCCCTAGGGTGGTAAAGAAGAGGAATTCTTCAGAACTATGAGACGCGCATGCGCAATGAATACAAGTACGTAAAGAATCACTTTCTACCCATCTAAACAGAGATACAATGTTTATATTTCGTATCAATCGTAGATAAACGTTATTTTTAGCATATTTCAAGCTAAAATAAGATAAAACACACAAAAAAAAAAAAATTACAATAAACTAAACTGACTATCAATAATTATAATTTAATAAAAAATTAAATAAAATAACCGAAGGCAAATAATTTTAGAGTTATGACGTCACAAATGACAAAAATGAATTTTTAGAACGCGGATTAAGGGACACAAGCAAAGTTGGCTTCAATGTTATCAGTGATCCTCCTTCTATATATAGTACATATTATTCTAAGGTCCTTTGAATTTAACTTCTTATTGAATATTAATTGAATATTTCCTGCAATTAATATAAATTTATTTTCCTTTGATGTTCAACAAATGTAATGGTCTTATGGTTATGAAGTATAAAAAGTGAATGCTTAAAACTTTTTAGATTAAGAGTGAATATAACTATAATCTATATTTTTCATTAGAGAGAAACATAATATATTTACAAATAAAACATACATGAGGCTGCTCATTTATAATGAGTTGCTAAATACACAGCTTACTAAATCAATCTTTTAACAGACAATAACTTATTGAATAGTGCAAAATTTACAAGAAATTTAAGTATATAATCATCATTATACATTTGTCAAAATAGTAACTTTTAAAAATTAACTTATATAGTCAATATATTTGTTTTGTCAAAAAAATAAATTAACAAAATGTCAAAAATAAAATTAAGTTTAGCCGTATATATGATGATTTAAAATGCCAAGCGAATCTAAAATAATTGATTTGGCTAAAATAAATTGATTTCGGGATTGTTATAATTTTCAATTAATTGCAGTTTGTTTCTTCGTATTACAAGATATCTAAAAATACCCCCTTTTTCTAATAAGTTAAAGAAAATAAACAATATATAATGTAGTTAAAATTAAACATGAAATGTGAAGTTGGTTTTGTAATGGCTGATTCCTAGAAGTCTATAAATCTCTACATTGTAATGTTTTAAAAACTTTCACTTTTTTTTTTACTAGAGAATTGATTGTCAACAACCATATTGCTTTAATTGTTTTTGTTTTTTAACTAAGTAAGAATTTTTTTTTTTTTTTTTTTTTTTTTAAGCTTTCCTAGAATTCTTCCATTTCTCTTAAAAAAACGTATAAAAGTGGAAGGGGGAACCAGGTGTGGAGACAGATGTATTTTTTTTTCAAAACAAGCTAATAGAATTAAATAAAGACAAGACTTCAGTCTTCCGTGGATTTTACTAGTGGAAATGTCGTTCTCGCTTCCGGTTTTAATTTTATTATAATTTTTCTTTTTGTTAAATCTCGATTCTTGTGTTAAAAAGGGCAAAGGGAATATTCTTGAGTATAATTATTAGAAGCTTTATTTATTTATAGTTTTCATCTTTAGTGAATTTAATTTAAACGATTTATATTTATATTTATTGTTATCTTTTAATTTAAATCAAATTATAATTATTATTAACTACGGGAAACAGACAGTGAAAAATACACTCCAGCGCCGGGATTTGAACCACGGGTCTCCTGTATAGGTACTGGTTCAACCTGTACAGGAGACCCGTGGTTCAAATCCCGGCGCTGGAGTGTATTTTTCACTCTGTTTCCCGTAGTTAATAATAATTATTATTTGATTTAAATTAAAATTTAAACTTTCCGTAGTATGAAAACTACCAAAAACTTAAAAATTTTATTTTTATCTCTAATATTGTTAAAGTATATGGGCGCCGACTTTTAAAAATTATTGGGGGTCCCCACCGGGGAGTATGGAATATAATATACCCCGTGAAATGGGGGGTCCGGGGGTCCTCCCCCGAAAAATTTTGAAAAACTGCTATTTGAAGCTTTCTGGTAAGTTTTTTATAACAGTGTTGAAGAATATTTCATGTCAGTACTAACGTGTTTTTTGTTTTACTAAAATACCTAAATTTTCAAGTATTAAAATATTCATATATAGCCCAACAGATCAAAGCTTTTGGTAAAACTGAAGAATATGATACGGTTTATAGAAAAGATGGCTGACTCTCACGTATTTTGACTCTAACGTATTTTTTTGACAAAGGGGTATAAACCCTCCTATGAAAAAATCATACATATATAACTTCTCAAATGTTTAAATTATACAAATGTACTGTTTGACAAAGGAATATAATCTCTCAAGTGTATAAATTAAGCAAAGTAGTGCCGCCAAGCGATTCTCGACCTTATCATCTCGTTCAGTTCACCCAAACTTTTAAACGCCCGGATTTAGACATAGGCCCCAACCTAGGGCAACACGAATGGGTTTTTTTTAATACTTCCATCAACTTCGGTAATTGGAAGGAAATCCTATACTTATTCATAGAGAACGTGACAAAAATCTTGGTTTTAAAGTAAAAATATTCAATTAGTGCAGATAGCAAAGGAAACAATGCGGAACTAAAGGAAGTTTTAATATATGGCATAGTTTTGATATAGATCGTTGATGTTTCAAATTGAACATAATAATTTCAATTTGTTTCTCACAAATATTTATAAAAAGATTAGCTCTATAAGTACCTAAAATGTCATATAGGACACTTAATTAAAGATTATTTTTTCTCTACCAAAAGGTCCAAATGATTTTCTTGATACCTCGGATGCTCAAAAACATTTCCTTTTTTTCCTTTTTAAGTACAAATTAAAATACAATTGCTTATTTCATAAAGTTTAATGAACGTTTTTACAAATTATCTACAGCAATTATGATTATTCTTTTATTAGAACCAGCTTATATAAAACTAAACTATAACTATACGTAAAACTAAAATAATAAACATAGTTTATAGTACATTTTTTACTTTCTCATATATAAAGAGAAAGTATTGTGATGGCTCGAAAATTCGATTTTGAGATTTTGATAAATTTACATTTTTTTTGAGGTCCCCTGAGGCCAAAAAAGTGGTTTTTAAAAAATGTCTGTCCGTCGTCTGTCGTCTGTGCATACGCCTAGAGCCTAAACTACTGGGTCGATTTTGACAAAATTTGGCATACGTGTTCAGAAAAATCATACCCCGAGGCGAAATCGAGAAATGAATTTTAGCTCTAAATTTGGGGGCGCTACCCCCCAAAAACTCTGAAATAACGTGAAAAAAATTATTTCTCGGAAACGGTTCCGACGATTTTTGATTAAAAAAATCTAAAATGTAGTCTATTTAAATACGAATGTAACGATAGAACCCGTTTTCTCGGGAAAAATCTAGTTCCTAAGAAAATAGCTTAAAACGCGGACCGAGAGAGCCCGGGTTCGATTATCCGCCCGGGAGAATTTATTTTTATGATAAATTTTGATGAAATGCTCAATAATAATTAAATGTACATACGAAAACTAATAAATGGAAAACACTGGGGTAAGTAATTATGAACTCGTACATGATTTTTTTCTTTTTTTGTCTGAGTTGTCTTGCACCGATTTTTAAGAATTCTAATGGTTTAACTTTCTAAGGTAAATCTTCCATATTCAACGCAATTTTTTACTTTCCCTTAGCCCGCAACCTTTTTGTAATAATTATATCAGCTAAAACAATTGTTCTGACCCTCAAAACGCAAGAGGAAACAAAATTACTGTGTTAATCTGCTTTTAATTAATTTAATTTTGATCGTTTTAGAATAATGGTTTTTTTACGGAAATTACACTTTCTTATAATAAATTACAAAAAAATCAAATAATCAATTAATATTGACCACTTAACTACATAGTCTACAAGAATTTTTGAAAAACCATTCCCACCCCCTAATGTAGAATTTTCGTACTCCTTAATGAAATTTTTTACACTTGACGTTGTACAAAATAAGACGAAAATCACTTTTTACGTCTGATTTTCAAATTTAATACTGTTTTCTTGACCTATCAAATTGATCAAACTTTTGACAAATGTGAAAAAGAAATTAAACCCCTTTTCACTGCTTAAAGCCCGAGTAACGTCGGCTACTTGAACTAGTTATTAAATAAATAAAGTGTACTAAAATAAATAGAGACTTTATAGAGATAATTTAACATTTTTTAAAAATTACTTACCTCTGATATTTTGATATCTTCTAACATCCTTTTACTTGCACGTACGTTTGAAGAAAAAATAATCATAGAGATCTTTAATCTTAACTATTTCACTTTCTTAAACAAAAACATGAAGAGATCTATAAAATAAAAATTAATTATTTGTAGATCAAGTTGTCGTTTTAGAGTAAAAACATTCCAAAAAAATATCAACCATTAAATTACCTGTTTTAACAATCTAATACAATGAATAAATGAAAAATCCGAAAGTTAACTTTTTTAAAACGAAGTTGGTGACGTGGTAGATTTGTCGAAAAATGAACAAGAAGAAAACCTAACAGCTGATCCAAGAATAAGGGTAGACAACTCCTGCATGCAAAATATTTTATTTTCTTCGATTATAAATTATTACCTATTTTTAACAAAAAAAAAATATCATTGTGTTAACAAATAAAATATTCTTTATTTTTTAGGAAAAATATTTCAATTTAATAATGAAAAAGAAGAATTATTCTAGAAAATTTAAATTTAATTGTTGGCAACAGTTATTTTATTGTAAAGATTTTTATTCCTCAGTTTTCTTATCCGCCATTTTGTTATAATATACTTAATTGTACTAAGTTTAAGTTATCATTTTAAGTTAAGTTTTTGCCGGACATATTAGTTTGTCGTTGCCGTTACTTTTCTAGCGGAACTTATGTTTTTTTATGTATAATAACGATGTGAAAGAAATATTTATTCAGTGCGGTAAAGCCAACTTGGACAACAAGGAATTTTGCTTTAAAGGTACGTAGTAACTTTCGTATATTTTTTCACCATTTATAGTTTGTAAGTTGTTATTTCATGTTATAGTTAGTTCATATTCATAATGTGCCACATTTTATGTATGTAGATTTGTTTAATCTGAACTTATATACTCGTGTGTTCGTAATCTATATTCAATAACTTCAACGTTACAGTCTCTTAAATTACAATCCGATTTAGCCGTGTAATTCATTTAAAAATATTAGAAAAATGATTTTGAAGGAAACATTAAATATCATGGAATATGTGAAACCAAGTCATGCTGTATGTTAAGTATTTTCAATTACATTGGCGCAGGGGCGGACTGGGTTCATGAATTAGGCTCCAACCTTAGTCATTTGGAATGCGCACACCGAGGGGTCTGGGGCTTAAGAATACCCCCAGTCCAGGGGGGTTAAGACTGCTTGTAATGGAACTTGACTAATTTGAAGGTTTTATTTACAAATTCATCTTTAAAATGACTGTTTTATTAAATCGAAATTGAAACGTTCAAATTTCAGCTTTTACAACAAACACAATGTATCTCCACTCAATTTAACTATTTAAGACAAAACTTAATTTTATTTAATTTTGTTTTGTAATGAATAATTATTATTATCTATTTATATAAAAGTCAATGTATATGTGTGTGTGTGTGTGTGTATGTATGTTTGTTCTTTATACAAATCTACAGTTTTAGTCTGATCTCGATGAAAATTAGCACACTTGAGCTTCAAAGCAAGGAAAAAACTCAAGGTTTACATGAATTTTCGAAATTAATATTTTGGTACACAGGGGTACGGGGTACAAGTAATGAATATGGGGTCAAAGTAATGAATACCCTTCATGATGCATATCGTTGAAAAGCTCTTTAAGAGTGCAGTTATTGTTGTTATGTATATTTTTGTCATATTTTCATTTAGGAGGGGGGTAAAATGGAAAAATATAACTATATCTTATTTGTTCTTTATACAAATCTACAGTTTTAGTCCTATCTCGATGAAAATTTGCACACTTGACCTTCAAAGCAAGAGGAAACTCAAGGTCTACATGAATTTTCGAAATTAATATTTTGGTACAAAGGGGTACTGGGTACAAGTAATGAATATGGGGTCAAAGTAATGAATACCCTTCGTGATGCATATCGTTGAAAAGCTCTTTAAGAGTACTGTAATTGTTGTTAAGTGCGTTTTTGTCATATTTTCATTTAGTAGGGAGGTAAAAAGAAAATTTATACATATCTATATCTATAATAAATTGGTAAGGCGTGATGTCTCACGTAAAAAGGGTTTCGTTGGTATTGTGAACACAAAATTAGACGGGAGGGGGGGGGGGGGGGGGGGGGGAGAAAAGTTTTTTGACAAAATGGCGCCGAAAATTAAACACTATCCCTAAGTGGTATATATATTTGTAAACTGCTCTTCAATACCTTTCATTTGATACCCCACTCAAAATTTTAAAAAAATATTTTTTCTCGGGTGGCATGCATTTTCCGCCATCTTGGATTTCCAGTAAATCAGATCAAATTGCTAATCTTATTTTTTCTATGGCCCAGCAGACCACACATTTTGCATATTTTTCTATATTTTTAGTAATAGCGGAAATACGATTTTAGGGGGGGGGGACACGCAAAATTTCGATGTTTTTTGACAAAATGGCGCTGAATATTGAGCACTATCCCTAAGTGGTATATATATTTCTATTCTACTCTTCAATACCTTTCATTTGATACCCCACTCAAAATTTAAAAAAAATATTTTTTTTCGAGTGACATGAATTATCCGCCATCTTGGATTTCCAGTAAATCAGATCAAATTGCTAATCTTATTTTTTCTATGGCCCAGCAGACCACACATTTTGCATATTTTTCTATATTTTTAGTAATAGCGGAAATACGATTTTAGGGGGGGGGGACACGCAAAATTTCGATGTTTTTTGACAAAATGGCGCTGAATATTGAGCACTATCCCTAAGTGGTATATATATTTCTATTCTACTCTTCAATACCTTTCATTTGATACCCCACTCAAAATTTAAAAAAAATATTTTTTTTCGAGTGACATGAATTATCCGCCATCTTGGATTTCCAGTAAATCAGATCAAATTGCTAATCTTATTTTTTCTATGGCCCAGCAGACCACACATTTTGCATATTTTTCTATATTTTTAGTAATAGCGGAAATACGATTTTAGGGGGGGGGACACGCAAAATTTCGATGTTTTTTGACAAAATGGCGCTGAATATTGAGCACTATCCCTAAGTGGTATATATATTTCTATTCTACTCTTCAATACCTTTCATTTGATACCCCACTCAAAATTAAAAAAAAATATTTTTTTTCGAGTGACATGAATTATCCGCCATCTTGGATTTCCAGTAAATCAGATCAAATTGCTAATCTTATTTTTTCTATGGCCCAGCAGACCACACATTTTGCATATTTTTCTATATTTTTAGTAATAGCGGAAATACGATTTTAGGGGGGGGGGACACGCAAAATTTCGATGTTTTTTGACAAAATGGCGCTGAATATTGAGCACTATCCCTAAGTGGTATATATATTTCTATTCTACTCTTCAATACCTTTCATTTGATACCCCACTCAAAATTTAAAAAAAATATTTTTTTTCGAGTGACATGAATTATCCGCCATCTTGGATTTCCAGTAAATCAGATCAAATTGCTAATCTTATTTTTTCTATGGCCCAGCAGACCACACATTTTGCATATTTTTCTATATTTTTAGTAATAGCGGAAATACGATTTTAGGGGGGGGGACACGCAAAATTTCGATGTTTTTTGACAAAATGGCGCTGAATATTGAGCACTATCCCTAAGTGGTATATATATTTCTATTCTACTCTTCAATACCTTTCATTTGATACCCCACTCAAAATTTAAAAAAAATATTTTTTTTTCGCGACGTGAAATATCCGCCATTTTGAATTTGAACAGCTGATAATATTGAGTTCGCTATATTTTTCCTGTGTGCGCGTCAAAACGATCTTTTATACTGGAAAGTTTCACGTTTTTATCTTTTTTGGTTCAAAAGTTATTGGAACCGTACAGAGTGACAGACGGACACAGGAACGAAACTATAAGGGTTTCTTTTTTTTGGTTTTACCAACGAAACCCTAAAAATCAACGTATGTGTGTTTGTTCTTTATACAAATCCACAATTTTAGTCCGATCTCGATAAAAAAATGCACACTTGACCTTTAAAGGAAAGGGAAATCACTGTCTACATGAATTTTCGAAATTTAAATTTTGATACATAGGGGACAGGGTACAAGTAATGAATACCCTTGATGATGCATATCGTTGAAAAGCTCTTTAAGAGAAAAGTAACTGTTGTTATGTACAATTATATTTAGGAGGAGGTAAAATGGAGATTTATCGCTATATATATATATATATATATATATATATATATATATATATATATATATATATATATATATATATATATAAATCAACGTGTGTGTATGTTCTTTATACAAATCTACAGTTTTAGTTCGATGTTGATAAAAATTTGCCCTCTTGACCTTTTAAAGCAAGGGGAAAATCACAGCCTACATGAATATTTGAAATTTAAATTTGGTACACAGGGGTATGGTACAAGTAATGAGTACAGGGTCAATGTAATGAATACCCTTCATGATGCAAAAGCAATTTATGAGTACAGTAATAGTTATTATGTACAGTTTAGGATAGTTGAAAATTAGCTTATTAAAGAGGAGGGGGTATAGAAATAGGTGGGAGAGATAGAATCTAGATATCCTCGCATAGTAAAATAATTTATATGTTTGTTTATGGTTGTTTATAAACTTATAAAATTATAATAACACTCCGTAGCGAAGCATGGGTACCCTGCTAGTACTAATATAAATTTCTACAGAAGAAGATTGTGAGAGTATAACTACTCTGAAAAAACTCTTTTTTCATATCACAAGCTTTATCAATAAGATTGTTGAAAAAAAATCATTTTGGGCTTAATTTTATATTTAGAAAAAAAGTAAAATTCATTTAGATAAGTTATTATATCTATTTAAAGACCAACAAATCAAAACAAACATTTTTTTTATTGGAATAAATGTGGTTGCCTTAGCAATAACAAATAATTTCGACGTGCGTCATCCGGACGCTACAGATTTATATAAATGATAATATAATTAACAAAATAATACAATCTAATAATAATAACCGGCATATTATAGTTAGAATTATGTGTTTAACGATGCTGTAGTTATTTAATTATGTGTGTAATAGAATATTTAGTGACAGTTGGTAGCGCTTGGTTTAGTTATGGGTGGATTAATGGTGATATGTTTATCGAGGTGCTATATCATGCTTAGTGTCCATGCCTATTGTCATCTCTCCATGTCGTATATAACCATAATCGTTTGTATTTGAGACCTCAAGCTCCATAATTCCTCCAAGACATTATGTATTTTATATTATTTCTTACCCATATCTAATATCAGTTTATTTTTCCGGAGACTATTTTTGCTTCTGAGCTTACCTAATAATATAAGATAACGGAAGAATTGTGATTATTTTGAAGAACAATTTTTTTTATGTCCACAAATTCAAAACTTACTTGACAGAAATCGGTTTCAGACATAAGGGAATATTTTTAGGCAAAACCAAGGACCCTTATATTTTCCTGCGTGTGTCTGTCCGTCCGTCCTGTCGCCTGCTCTCACGGCTACACCTTTCGTCCGATCACTTTGTAATTTGGCATGTATGTGTCTTGTACCTGCCCACATATTTTAAAAATATAGTGACTTAAAAAAAAAATTCAAAAAATTAGGGTAAAAAAACTTAAATTAGGGTTAAATTTTTTTTTTCGACACCGTGAGGGGTATCATATGAAAGGGTACGTCGAGCTGATTACAAAAATATATAATTATTTGGTTATAACTTTGATACGGCGAGTGTAGGCGAGTTTGAAGCGGGTTTGAAACGTGTCCCCACCCTCTATCTATTATGTGAAGTGCAAAAAATCTGAAAAAATTCCTGAACATTCTTCGACCAAAAGTAAAGATACCACTTTTTGGAAATTTCGAAAAAAATATGATTTTATTTTTTATTGACAAAATACGATTTTTTATTATTATGGTCTTTTCGATGTATTTATATGGTTGTAGCCCGGTTCAGTGGCAAAATAATACTTTATCAGAGTGAGTTTTGAGAATATTAGACCCTTTAGAATGGTTCAAAGTAAGCTTTTTAGCATTTAAGAAAAAACACTGTTTATACACTTTACAGTTAAATACTATATAGTGTGGCCTACGGACCCTCGCTGTGTGCTGACTAGCACACACTTGACCTGTTTATTTATCTAGTGTAGCTTTGTCGGTTAACATTTTTGCCAAAAAAAAAATGTCTGCGTTCATTCCTATCTCTTCCGCATTCATTCATACTTTTGCTTCCGAGCTTACCGAAGGTAACGGAAGCTATGTGATCGTTCTGAAGAACGAAAAGATATTATGTCTCCGATTTCAAAAATTCCAAGATAGAAATCCGTTTCAGTCATCAGTGAGCATTTTTGGTTCCATCTCTGTCGGTCGGTCTGTCCCTTACTTTTTGCGAACCGCCATATCTTAAAAACTATTTGTCCGATTTTAATAAAATTTAGTTAGTAGGTCATAATCAGCCCATCGTTGTTCCCATATTATAAGTTTCAACCTTCTGCAGAAGTTTTTGTGTAAGTGATGCGATTCATTTTATGTGTTAAAATGGATTGGCCGGGACGTTTAGGCGAGTTAAGGAATATCAGAAAACTCTTCTCCCCCACTAAACGGCTCTCTATTACAAACATATTCTTTAAATATCAACTCTTCATGATTACTTTATTGAAATAAGCTTGCTTCAATGATAGAGCCACGTGAATCCTAGTTTAAAAAAATATATATTTTATTCAATTAGTTGGTGTTGGATCGCAAAATAAAAGTTTTTGTTAATTCAATAAGGAGTTTTTAATCTTTCAAGAACACAACAAAAGGTTTATGTATTTGATTCTATGATCTACATTGGTTTTATGAAGTGGGCCTGGAAGGGTTTAGAGGTGGTTAGAAGGAATTCTGGGCTGTCTAAATGTTTTATTAAGATGCCAGTATGTTGGTTGGATGGAGCCAATAAAGCACCCAAGTCTGCAACATTCACTTCCTCTCAAAGCCTCCGATACCACCACCCCCCTCCATCTCCCTGCCTCAGCTGTACTATTCACTTTATCGCTTCACTTATTTATTTATTTTATTTCTCCGTTTATTAAAGGTTTCTCAGTCTCTTGATAATTGTAAGTGGCCCTACCGCATCCATTAATTGAGTATATACTATTCCACTAAAGTACTATCATCACTAAGCAGTCATTACTTGTTTTACTATCATGAATTATACATAGATATAATTGAATGAGGATTACCAGAATTTATTATAGTACTAGCACGTCAGTAGCTGGCATGCTGCAGACGCTGTGTACATTTGCCAGTGAAACAGCATGCTAGTATCATCCGGATGATAGGTCTTGTGCGAGCTACTAGCACATGACGATACACATTCCAGTCACAGTTCTAGTTTTGAAACAGGCAATCGTTTCTTGCCTTCTTTTAGGCGGAATAAATTATGAAATAATTGCATTTGATTTAATTCATTTTGATAGTTTTATTAATTGTTTCAATGTACCTTATGAATGTATCGGTGTGGAATGAAATTAACCAGAGTGTTCTGTTACTTGCAAAACTGTGTTTTAAAACATTTGAAAATTAATAAAAAAACACGAAGAGTGTGGGTAAAGATTGGATAGCTAGAAGGGAATTAGGTACATGGAGCGAGTCAGTGGCTACTAAATGAAATGCGGTTCGGGGAAGTCAATGGTTTTAGGCATTAATTGCGATGCTTCCGGAGAAAGTTGATGAGTTGTTGTCAGATCGCGAAAGGAAGGAACGCAACTGAAGGGCTGAGGGAGACTCGTGCTAGCTACTAGCAACCTTGCGCTGGCAGGCCTGTTTACACGTGCCTTATCAGTTCCCCCACCCCTAGACTTGTGCCACTGGCAAGACAAAAATCAAACCCCGTGCGATTTACTAGCATGCTTTTCACTCGCATGCTATTTGATGTATACACATGCCTGTAGCATTCCTCTACGAGCTACTATAATGTTTTTGTGCGAGTAACTAGCATGTGTATTTCCGCCTTATAGTTGCTGGCTCTAGAGATAATAGCATCCGTCTATAGACAATAATAAGGTACTGTACAGCCTCTTATAATACAAAGAAGAAAATTAATCTTAATAGATCATAATATAGCAGTCAAGGAATGGTTTAAAAGTTTAGAAGTCATACTTGAGCTTTTTAATAATATCGCAAAAACTCTCAAGAGATCGATTTAGGTTTCTGTCGATGCATGCTGTATTCATGGGCTTCCACGTCCATAGTTTTTTATTCCTCTAGTTCTTCTATGATAGGCACTAATGATGGCTTTGTAGAAGCCGAACTCTTGGACGGATCACGCTGTCCAATGAACTTAGCCTGAGTATTAGTAAAAGAAAGATGTAGACCAAATTTCAACTAAATTGGTCAACTTTTACTCAAGTTATCGTCGGACACGTAAACGTTACACACAGACAGACAGACAGACAGACAAGATGCATATTTCGTTGAATGTAAGAAGCTCGCTTACTCTCGCTTCAATTAAAATTAAAAAATACTTAAAGGGTCTAACCTTTTATAATTAGAAGGGATAATTATAATCTATTTTTAACTTAACTTACCCTTTATAACCTTACCTAGATTTTAACCACCCTTATTGATTCATTAATTTTTTTGGTTCTTAATTAGTTTACTTTTAATTAAGCATTCTTTTAACATTAAAAGGTATACTTACGTTACGTTATAGGGGATATTAGAGGTAAAGAGGTTCAGATTAGGCCTGTGAGATTAGGCTTTGTTTCACAAAGCTTTGATTATCCATAATTCAAACTTCATCTCGGAAAAAAGTACTTTTATTCCTTGAAACCTCCTTTAATTAAATGGTTAATTTGGGTGAAGGGACTTTTCAGAGCTTCGTCTTGTTTTGTCTGAGTAATTGTAATGGTTGGAAGTAAAACAAAGAAGAATGAAATTTAAGGAGAAAAGAGGTAGTCGAGAAGAAAGTTAAGTTTAAAGAAGAAAAAGAGGAAGAAGAAGGGAAGTAATGTTTAAATAATAGGGGTCGAGTTGGAGCGAGGTGTTTAGTTATCAGAGTTTGTTCTTTATTTGAAGGAACAAGGGGAAGAGTCCCTCGGGTGCAATAAGACAGACAGTAACAAACTAGCGCAGGACTTAGCCTTGTACCTCAGGACTCACGACCACTTCCTACCCCATCCCCCACGCTAATTTAGTTAACTCTCTAAGAAGTTGATGCCGGTAGAACCGAGGCTCGTCCAATCAAAGAGATCTGTAATTAGCCCGGCCAAGGTTTACTGAGGTATCAAAGCTTTCCAACCTAATTAGACGGGTTCCAGGTTCTGCACCTTCCGTTGGGCAAATACTAGAACGAAAATACTACGACACTGCCACCAAATCCAACCTATTGAAATCGAAAGCCGGTTAGCGTTTAAACGATCAGATGTAGGCAATACCTTCAGTTTTATTATTCAACCTGAGTGTACTAAAATAAACTTAGGTTCTTGATTGGCACAACGTGTTCGGAATAATTATTATTAAAAGTTTCAAGTTGGATTTATTTTTAAATATAAAACCACTAATTGTACAAGATAAGAATACAAAAGTAAACCTAATCCCTATCAGACATTGTCATCAAAATATAATTTCTTAATTTAACAAATCCATATTTTAGCTCTGGACTAACAGAAAACATTTCTGTCAACTACGATGAGCAAAATCTAACGCTCTTAAATATCGTGCCAGGAAGTTAGAATATGATAGGAGGTAGATTGGTTTTTACTTGTATTTATTGTAGTTCAATATTTCGCCGATAGAAGTTAAAATTTTTATATAAATTGATATCAGAGCCCCTAGCGGACCAAATGGTAATCAAAATGAATTAATGTTTCATAATTTCACAGCTTAAGATCCATCTACTATATCAATTAGACAAATGTATACTGGTTTTCACACCAAGAAAAACATTGAAATCTCGACATGTGGATTCAATGCACAAAAACATATCTCGGATTAAATGTTATCCATTTAAAGTACTTTTTTCATAATACGCTATATTTCCCTATAAGTTTTTTTTTCGTGGTAGGCTGTGAAATAGTAACTTTAGAGCCTAAAAAACATAGCTAAAATCCATTTTTTCATTACGTGGACTTAAAAAATCTTTTCATTATTACCAGCACGAAAGATAAAAATATAGGTAGTTATCGAAAATTCCGTTTTAGCGCTGCAAGCTTTGTAGATATGCTTGTTAGTACGCTTAAAATCCGCTAGATGTCAATGCGTTTTATTTATCTTTTGTTATAGTGTAACCTCTTTTTAAGGTTTCTTTTTTTTAAATCTTAAGTATGTTATAATTATTATATTGATTATTGATTAATATTTAATGTTTTTTCATTGTCTGCTACCACGGAAAAAATAGCATATGCCACACGACTGTAAAGTGTTTTTTCTTTACTTTGGCAATATTGAAACTCACTTCACAGCCTAGTAACATAATATACTATTATTTGTTGGAAGAAAATAAGTAAATCCATTTATTCCTCCGGTCTTTTATTATATAAACTTAATAATATGATGCAGTTAAGATTAGTGGCAATAAACGAGGCAATCTCCATTGGATGCCAAGCTAAAAAGCCACTAATCAAAATTATCAGGTGCCGAATTTTCAACAGCTCTGAATGGCAGGTGTTGAGGCGTAAACTTTCGAAACTTTAAGCATAAAATCTTAATAACAAAATGAATCTGAAAATGTTTTCTTGAAACTCATATAATGACTAATTTTTTGACTGTAGTTATATAATGTGCACGTACATATTATATAAATTCATATTACTAAGTCATAATTATACATCAATAAGCCCTTTCTGGTCCTTTTAAATCTAAAAAAATCTTTTGTACTTTTAAAAGAGTTCATACTTCATTCACATAGTAAAATGCAAAAAATATAATGGTCATTTTGGCTTCCATTTCCAGGCAATTTGCAAAATTAAATTTTTGTCTTAACCTTCACGGAATTTATCATAATATAATCATCTAGGATATCCCATTAGTTAATATAATAGTAGTTATTTCCTAGGAGAATATGTTCAAAATGCCATGCATTAAGAGAGTGACGCATACACGTATATATGGAGATAACTTACACTTTCACTAAACAATTATATCTGTATTTTCTACATCTATATAAATTTAATAGAACAAGATACTTTCTTATGCAATATTTCGCCTCCCCTTGAAACATCTTCAAGCCTTAAAGGATATTTTTAATTTTTCAAAACTACATTGCCTTAAATGATAATATAACGCAATATGTCAAAATAGTCTACCAATCAGTGTGGCTCATCCTTGCGTTATATTTTGTATACTTTACTGATTTTATACTGTTATATATTTGTTAGAACCTACTTCACATTTATTTAATTTATCCCCGTTTTTTAAAACTGTCAAAATTGTTTTGATCTTTTACATTAATTAAATTATCAATTTAGTAAAATTTAAGGAGCAAAGACGGTTCAAAATAATCTGGGGCCATCTGTAGCCCACTTTCAACCAATCCAAATTTCATACAAATCAGATAATTACTTTTGAAGATATAGGGGTGAATAAATATATGTTTACGCGCATGTGGAAGAGAAACAAATAAGAGCAGAAGGTTGAAACTTGTATGGGACTAACAATGGGCTAACTATGAGCTACCATCCAAATTTTAATAAAATCAGATTTTGCTTCCGAGCTTACCGAAGGTAACGGAAGTATTGTGTTCACTTTTGAAAACGAAAAAGTTTTATGTCTCCGATTTTAAAAATTCCAAGACAGAAATCCGTTTCAGACATCAGGGAACATTTTTGGTTCCGTGTCTGTCTGTCTGTCTGTCGGTCTGTGTGTCCGCGAATTATGAAACGTGTGACGATAACTTGAATAAATGTCGACCGATTTTGATGAAATTTGGTAGACATGTTCATTTTACCAATGCTCAGGACGAGTTCGTTGGACAACATTATCCGTCCAAGTGTTCACGCGCAACGCTCGCGTGAAAGTGAACTTTAAATTTAAATTTGGAATTTTAGGTCGGGAAAAAAATCAAACTTCATCTATTCAATGAGACGAACATTTTTACACATACAATTTTTTAGTAAAACAAACAACTACACCGCTACGAAGTGTCAAAGATTGCTAAAACTATTTAATAGTTTTTACAAAATAAACAATATAACAATAATAAAGTACATGATAGGATGCGAGGAAGCTTTGTGCCACACTAATTGGCAGTCTATTTTAAGATAATATGTTAGTTCGCGAAAATTGAGCTACAGACCGACAGACAGACAACCCGACTGACAGACACGGAACGTAAAATGTTCTCTGATGTCTAAAAAGGATTTTGTCTTGCAATTTTTGAAATCGGAGACCTAAAAATTGTTCTTTCTGCGGAACGATCACATAGCTTCCGTAAGCTTGGAAGCAAAAAGGGTATAATCTACTACTAAAAATATAAAATATACGACTACTGACCGAAAGAACCTGTTTATAGTCTTTCATATAATCAATTTCTCTAAATCAGAATGGCATGAATTATATAGAATTAGAATGGAAAATGAAAATAATAAAAGTAATAGCTCCCTTTTTAGACTGATCGAAGTAAAGTGTATTGAGCTTTGACATGAGCGTGGCCTAAGAAGGTGCTCATAAACTGCGTTTTATCCGCGCTTCAGAATAATCTATAGGCTGTTATAACATGACGCGAGATAAGTTGGTTCCAAACCAGCTTTCTCGCTTTAAAGCTAACCTGAATGTAAACATTACCGCCTCTTCTCTCTTGTTTATATTTATATTTTTATTTTTTGAGTCATCCATTTACATAGTAAATATTAGGTTTGTTCCAACCGTCCGCGAGATCGTCACGGGCATGCGCTATGGTTAAATACTGTTCCAAGCCGACTTGTGACAGTGTTTTGCACCGTTCTCGTAAACTGTTCCAACCCTCACAGGGATCGTTTGAGAACAGTTTACTGTACGGTCCTCTGACAATACCAATTACTGGTTTGTATGACATGCGCAATAAAAACAATAGACATGTAAAATAAAAATGTTATTTGTAAATAACGTTTGCTTTTATGTATCTACTAGGCATCGCGTGGCTCTATCATTGAAGCGAGCGTATTGCAATGAAATACTGAATATTGAAATTTATTAATCATGATGAATGTCATAGTTGAAGATAAGTGGAAGAGAGGGTAGTGTAGGGAAGAGTGGGGGTACTCGGTACAAAGCTTTACTTCCTAAACAAACCTATACACTATACGACTATAACAATCTTCACCACCCGCGGTAGCTTTTAAACAAATATTATAAATGTATCTCGTCACTACGCAGAGAATTTTGCTTGTATCAAGTTGAAATTTTGCATACCTGTTTCAATTGTGCATTAGATGGTGTATATGAAGTTTTATTAAAATCGTTTCGTTAGAACGTAAGATATCGGTAAAAAGGTTGTTTTCTCTATTATAAACGTTTAGGTCCGCTTTAATTGTTTTAGCGATCTTTATTAAGTCATAGCGGTGTTGCTGTTGGTTTTAGTAAAAAATGTTATTTGAAGAAAATGTTCGTCTCATCGAATAGATGATGTAGAATCTTTTCCCGTCCTGAAATTCCAATTTAATTTTTGTACCTCTCGTTTACGCGAGCGTTGCGCACGAAATCATGGACGGATCACGCTGTCCAACGAACTTCGCCTGAGTATTAGTAAGAGGAACATGTATACCAAATTTCAACTAAATCGGTCAACTTTTACTCAAGTTATCGTCACACGCGTGAACGTTACTGACAGACAGACAGACAGATAGACAGACAGACAGACTGACAGACAGACACGGAGCATATTTCGTTGAATGTAGGAAGCTCGCTACGCTCGCTTCAACTAAAATATTCAATAATTATTTCTAAAAATGAATTGAGGTGAGCTTTGAATTTAGGCAATTTGTTTTCACTCACTTTCGTTTCCTCGTATTTTTCTTCAGAGAGTGGATAAAGTAACAGAAAAAAAAAAAACCAAAGTGAAAATAGGAAATGAAAAGGGAAAAATTGAAGACATAGCGATCTAGAAAAGGTTGTGAAACAAAGCGGAGCCGGAGAGCTCGAAGCTCTTCAGACGGCTGGGGCACTAAGACGAAGCAGTTGCTTTTAATTGTTGTGCCAGAATGCTTGTTTGTATTGAGGAATAAAACTTAGTACGTCGACGGAAACAGAGAGACCCCATTCAACCGGAGATTCTTAAACAACTCTCTTCTAAAAATCCACCGGAAAATTTCCACCTTTTAAAAGCAAGCGAAAAGAGAAAGAAAATAAAAATAACAAAAAAGAAGAAGCACTTAAAGTTTTTCCCCCTCATATAGACCCTCGAGAAGTTTTACAAAACAAACCTTCCACCTTGGTCTTCTCTTAAAAACATTTCATACACAGGTAGTCTATATAATGTCGCCGCTCTGTCCTTCACGAAAGCAAACTTTCTCCCCCCCTCCTTTTACTTTATACATATATATATATTTCATATTCAGTTATAGAAGGTTTAGGAGAAGGGTAGTAGGTCCCCTGTGGCCCGAGGGTATGAAGGTGTTTGGAATCCCCGGTCTCGGAGCCGCTGCTAATTGCGTCGAGACAAAAGATCCTATCTTGGCTCAGTTATTTTCAGTGGAAATCTAAAGTCTTTCCCCTTAATAATTTATCCAGGAAGAAAACCGGTCTTGAGCACGTGTTATAATTATTATTACACGGCGAATTTTCTCACTTTTCCGGCTTCTCTTACTAATGAGAACAAACTAAATCCTCCTGTAAAATTTATCATTTCTTATTTATTCATTTTTACTTTTATTTGATTTTAGTTTTCATTTACATACGCTTTTGAATTATTAAAATAACAATTGTAAATGATAATACATCAACGCTTTTCAAAAAAAGAGCAAGAAATTAGTAGAATAAATAAAACGTTTTCTTAAGCACGAGCTAAATCTTGAAAATCCCTTCTATACGTATTATCATTTTCCAACCTAATTAAGATAACAGCTGTTTTAATTATAATTTATTACATAGATCTGCCTCTAATTCAACGTGTTTAATTATACCTATAAATGTCAGCTGTTTAAAATTAAAACAGCCAACATTTCATAACACATTGAATGCTTGTCTATTATTAATATTTTTTTAAGTAATAAAATTAATTTAAAATTAGTTAAATATTCATGTAGAGTCTATATAAATGTACCCAGCACACGACTTTCTCATAAAAAAATCGATCCGAGACAACTCAGACAAACTTTCTCATATACGAGTTTATAATTACTTAGCGTGTTTCCATTTATTTGTTTTAAAATGTACATTTATATATTATTGAACATTTCATCAAAATTTATCATAAAAATAACTTCTCCTGGGCGGGGAATCGAACCCGGGCTCTCTCCATCCGCGTTTTAAGCTAATTTCTCAGGAACTAGATTTTTCCCGGGAAAACGGCTTATATCGTTGGATTCGTATTCAAATGGACTATATTTTAGAATTTTTTAATCAAAATCGTCGGAACCGTTTTCGAGAAATAATTATTTTTCACGTTTTTTCAGAGTTTTTGGGGGGTAGCGCCCCCAAAATTAGAGCTAAAATTCATTTCTCGATTTCGCCTCGGGGTATGATTTTTCTGAACATGTATGCCAAATTTCGTCAAAATCTGCCCAGCAGTTTAGGCTCCAGGCGTCTGCACAGACGACAGACGACAGATGACAGACGACAGACAGACGACAGATAGACATTTTTTAAAAACCACTTTTTGGACTCAGGGGACCTCAAAACGTGTAAATCCATCATAATCGAATTTTCGCGCCATCACAATACTTTCTCTTTATATGAGAAAGTAAAATCGGTCCGAGACAACTCAGACAAACTTTCTCATATACGATTTCATAATTATTTTTAGCCCAGTGTTTCGCATTTATTAGTTTTCGTTCGTACATTTAATTATTATTGAGCATTTCCTCAAAATTGATCATAAAAATTACTTCTCCCTGGCGGAGAATCGAACCAGGGCTCTCTCGGTCCGCGTATTAAGCTTTTTTCCCAGGAACTAGATTTTTCCCGGGAAAACGGCTTATATCTTTGGATTCGTATTTAAATGGACTATATTTTAGAATTTTTTAATCAAAATCGTCGGAAGCGTTTCCGAGAAATAATGTTTTTTCAGTTTTTTGAGGGTAGCGCCCCTAAATTTGAAGCTAAAATTCATTTCTCGATTTCGCCTCGGGGTATGATTTTTCTGAACATGTATACCAAATGTATGCCAAATTTCGTCAAAATCTGCCCAGTAGTTTAGGCTCCAGGCGTCTGCACAGACAGACGACAGACGACAGACGACGGACAGACAGTTTTTAAAAACCACTTTTTTGGACTCAGGGGACCTCAAAACGTGTAAATCCATCTAAATCTCAAAATCGAATTTTCGCGCCATCACAATACTTTCTCTTTATATGAGAAAGTAAAAATGAAAAGCTCTCTTTCGCAATATGTCGACCCTTCTTTGAAAATTATTACTAAAGTACCTATTTAAGATAATAACATTTTTAGTGTTTCTGTCTAAGGAATTCTTATCTATCATTCAAAATTACGAGTAGTAACCAATTTTCATTTTGTTTGTCCCTTTATTCTTCTTATTTCTAGTTTTAAAATTCGTTTCTTGAATTCGCTTTAAGGAATAACTTTTCAGAACATATCTGCTAAATTTATTCCAAATAATTTCAATATTGTAGATTTCATAAAGACAACAGATTACAGAGAGAATTTATTTATTTCAATAAACCACAATCAAATGGATTCATGGGACTTTAAAACGTGCAAATCCATTGTAATCTTAAAATCGAATATCTTAGCCCATCTTAATATTATACGAGAGACTGTAATACAGACTTTTTCTTGATGAAACCTGTATTTGAAGCGAGCGTAGCGAGCTTCCTACATTCAACGAAATATGCTCCGTGTCTGTCTGTCTGTCTGTCTGTCTGTCTGTCTGTCAGTAACGTTCACGCGTGTGACGATAACTTGAGTAAAAGTCGACCGATTTGGTTGAAATTTTGTATACATGTTCCTTTTACTAATACTCAGGCTAAGTTCGTTGGACAGCGTGATCCGTCCAAGAGTTCGCGCGCAACGCTCGCGTAAACGAGAGGTTCAAAAATTAAATTGGAATTTCAGGACGGGAAAAAATTCTATCATCATCTATTCGATGAGACGAACATTTTTTTCAAATAACATTTTTTAGTAAAACCAACAGCGACACCGCTATGAATTAATAATGATCGCTAAAACTATTAAAGCGGACCTAAACGTTTATAATAGAGAAAACAACCTTTTTACCGATATCTTACGTTCTAACGTAACGATTTTAATAAAACTTTATAGACACCATCTAATGCTCAATTGAAACAGGCATGCAAAATTTCAATTTGATACATGCAGTAGTTTGTTTGTAGCAAAGAGATACATTTATAATAATTAAAAATAAGATGTGCGGTTAGAGGAATAGTAAGAATGCGGGGTGGTTCCCTCACTACTAGCCGCTGTACTACTACCAGATCCATTATCTATCAACTAATCATGATTCACGATAATCTATTTTTTCAATATTCAATACATATTTATTACTATACGCTCGCTTCAATGATAGAGCCACGCGATGCCTAGTTATAATATGAATCAAATCATATTATTTCAGCAATGCCGCAGAGTAAGCAAAACATGTTTTTATAGTAAAATGAAATCCAGTTTGATGCGTATTTTATAATTCTCAAACTCCAATTATCTCCAGTTTTGAAAACCCTATCTCCTGAATCCTATCTCCTGAATCCTATCTCCTGGTCTCGTCAGAATTGTAATTGAATAAGCGCTCTTTTATATTTAAATATTCTGCTGACGGAAAATGTTATTTTAACGTTCTGTAAATATCATGATTTATTTTCAGTAATATAAAACTAAGGTTATTTGAAGATTTCTAATTTAATTATGTAATGTTACTTATAATTCAACATTCCCTATGAGATATACTGTTTTTGATGCATTGATACTTTCTGATTAGTAGTTGAAGCGAGCGTAAGCGAACTTCTTACATTCAACGAAATATACATCTTGTCTGTCTGTCAGTAACGTTTACGCGTGTGACGATAACTTGAGTAAAAGTTGACCGATTTAGTTGAAATTTGGTATACATGTTCCTCTTACTAATACTCAGGCTAAGTTCGTTGGACAGCGTGATCCGTCCAAGAGTTCGCGCGCAATGCTCGCGTAAACAAGAGGTTTAAAAATTAAATTGGAATTTCAGGACGGGAAATAATTCTATCATCATCTATATCTATTCGATAAGACGAACATTTTTTTCAAATAACATTTTTTACTAAAACCAACAGCGACACCGCTATGAATTAATAAAGATCGCTAAAACTATTAAAGCGGACCTAAACGTTTATAATAGAGAAAGAGAAAACAACCTTTTTACCGATATCTTACGTTCTAACGAAACGATTTTAATAAAACTTCATATACACCATCTAATGCACAATTGAAACAGGCATGCAAAATTTCAACTTGATACAAGCAGAAGTCTTTGCGTAGTGAAGAGATACATTTATAATAATTGTTTAAAAGCTACCGCGGGTGGTGAAGATTGTTATAGTCGTATAGGTTTGTTTAGGAAGTAAAGCTTTGTACCGAGTACCCCCACTCTTCCCTACACTACCCTCTTCCACTTATCTTCAACTATGACATTCATCGTGATTAATAAATTTCAATATTCAGTATTTCATCGCAATACGCTCGGTTCAATGATAGAGCCACGCGATGCCTAGTATATATCATAGAAAGGAAGATTGTGATAGCCCAAAAAAAGATTTTTAAGATTTTTATACACGTTTGGTACTTCTTTAGATTGTTACTCCCCTATGTTTTTTTTTTTTACTAAACAACTATTAAGAAGAGTATATTGAAGAATGGTTGGTTATGTTGTAATGTGGGTTATTTTTGCTTCCAAGCTTACCGAAGGTAACGGAAGCATTGTGTTCACTTTTGAGAACAAAAAATTTTTATGCCTCCGATTTTAAAAATTCCAAGACAGAAATCCGTTTCAGACATCAGGGAACATTTTTGGTTCCGTGTCTGTCTGTCTGTCTTTCTGTCGGTCTGTGTGTCCGCGAATCGTGAAACGTGCGACGATAACTTGAGTAAATGTTGCCCGATTTTGATGAAATTTAGTAGACATGTTTATTTTACCAATGCTCAGGTCGAGTTCGTTGGACAACGTTATCCGTTCAAGCGTTCATGCGCAACACTCGCGTAAACGTGAACTTCAAATTTAAAATTAGAATTTTCGGTCGGGAAAAAAATCAAACCTTATCTATTCAATGAGACGAACATTTTTTTCAAATACAGTTTTTTAGTAAAACCTACAGCGACACCCCTATAAAGTGTTAAAGATGGCTAAAAAATGTTAATTGTTCTTACACAATAAACAATATAACAATAAAGTAATGTGTACTACTTTTCTGGAACTTCTTTAGATTGTTACTCCCCTATATTGTTGTTAGAATATAAATGACTGACTAAATAACTAGGCATCGCGTGGCTCTATCATTGAAGCGAGCGTATTGCAATGAAATACTGAATATTGAAATTTACTAGGCATCGCGTGGCTCTATCATTGAAGCGAGCGTATTGCAATGAAATACTGAATATTGAAATTTATTAATCATGATGAATGTCATAGTTGAAGATAAGTGGACGAGGGTTAGTGTAGGGAAGAGTGGGGGTACTCGGTACAAAGCTTTACTTCCTAAACAAACCTATACGACTATAACAATCTTCACCACCCGCGGTAGCTTTTAAACAATTATTATAAATGTATCTCGTCGCTACGCAAAGAATTTTGCTTGTATCAAGTTGAAATTTTGCATACCTGTTTCAATTGTGCATTAGATGGTGTATATGAAGTTTTATTAAAATCGATACGTTAGAACGTAAGATATCGGTAAAAAGGTTGTTTTCTCTATTATAAACGTTTAGGTCCGCTTTAATAGTTTTAGCGATCTTTATTAAGTCATAGCGGTGTCGCTGTTGGTTTTAGTAAAAAATGTTATTTGTAAAAAATGTTCGTCTCATCGAATAGATGATAATAGAATCTTTTCCCGTCCTTAAATTCCAATTTAATTTTTGTACCTCTCGTTTACGCGAGCGTTGCGCGCGAACTCTTGGACGGATCATGCTGTCCAACGAACTTAGCCTGAGTATTAGTAAGAGGAACATGTATACCAAATTTCAACTAAATCGGTCAACTTTTACTCAAGTTATCGTCACACGCGTGAACGTTACTGACAGACAGACAGACAGACAGACAGACAGACAGACAGACAGGCAGACAGACAGACACGGAACATATTTCGTTGAATGTAGGAAGCTCGCTACGCTCGCTTCAACTATTGAGACAAAGGGATTTTTGTCGAATGTACTTTGGGACAAAGAAATATTACACTTCAGTTTTTATAAGGGGAGTAACATTCTAAAAAAGAACATTTCGTACACATCCTTTAGATTGTTACTCCCATCTGTTTTTTGACATTTTCATGTCTTTACATTGGCACATACCTAATAGTCCAGGAGTTTAGTCAAATATTACTCGAAATCAAAGTGCCCCCCCCCCCCCCCCCCTGTCAAGGGCCAAACTACCATCAACTTGATTATTGGTCTACTAACTAAGTTCGTACTCAGGATCATGAAAATCACATTCACTCAGTTGTTTCCATGTGCAAAATTTGGGGAAGATTGAAATACGGGAAGTGGTTCAAAATCGGGGTAACGGAAACGTGCGATGAAACTTACAAAGCAAAATAATATAAGACCAGTAAAAACGAACTAATTTTCCCATTTCAAAAATAACTTCAAGTTTTTTGCTGTGAAAAAGTTCTAAATAAAAATAGACTGTCAATTGGTGTGGCACATAGCTTCCTCGCATCCTATTACATACTTTATTGATTTTATGCTTTTATACAAGCCAATATTCTGTGTTTTGTTTCATTGTTTTCCCAATTTTTTTTGAATCTGTCAAAATTAATTTGATTTTTAACATGAATTTAAGTATTAATTTAGCAAAAGTTAGTGCAAAAGATTCAAATTGACTGCGGCTATCGGCTGTCTGCAGGTTACTTTCGAGAAACTATAAACATTTCATACAAATCATACTTTTGAATCTATAGGTATGATATAATGTATGTTTGCGCGTATGTGGATGAGGAACAAATAGGCGGAGAAGGTTGAAACTTATATGTAACCAACAATAGGCTAATCATGATCTACCATCCAAATTTCATTGAAATCTGACGTTTAGGTTAAGATATATTAGTACAGGAAAAATAGGGTTTTAAAAATGTTATAATTTGTTCATTCATGAAACTTTATACCTGCTCATACCTTCATATTGGCAGTGGAAATGAAAATCTGCAGAGTCCGTCAAAATTTAGGGGGTGGAACATCCCCCAGGGGGAGGGAAGGGTGGATTTTTTGCTTTTTACCTCATATCTCAAAAAGTATTGACATTATGTGAATTATGGTTATTTACAAATTTGTTCTTCATTAAATTTCCAATAAAAATTGTCCTTTAACATTTTTTTTAGCTTCAGCCGTTTTCGAGTTACAAGCGCTCAAAATTAGGTTAAAAAAAATAAAGTAGGACAAGAGAGGTCGTTAGAAATTAAGTTGTAGTAAATTTAATTAGCTTTTATTCAAGCACACAATGAAGCCTGTAGACAAAATAGTTCTCTTGCAGTTGTAAAAAAAAAAAAAATAAATGGAAATTTGTATTCTTTGAGAGATGAACCTAAACCACGTTAGTACAGTCAAATTAGGATATAACTTTGTAAAATATCCCAAAGTTTTTAAAAGTGGCTTATAATGTTCGTAAGACTTTGCTGTCTAACATACTAAAAGTCCCCGAGAGGGGAAGAGGGGGAACTCGCCCCCCAGCGGGTAGCTAGGCAATAGGTGCTTTTTTGCTTTTTACTAAATATCTCGAAAAGTATTGGACCAATTATGATTATGTAAAAATTTGTTTTTCATTAAATTTCCAATAAATATTAACTTTAAATTTTTTTTCCCTGATCCTACTTTATTTTATATTACCTAATTTTGAGTGCTTGTAACTCTAAAACGGCTGGAGCTAAAAAAAAATAGTAAAGGATTATTTTTATTGTAAATTTTATGAAGAACAAATTTATAAATAACCATAATTCACCTAATGTCAATACTTTTTAAGATATGAGGTAAAAAGCAAAAAATCCACCCTTCCCGCCCCCTAAAGTGTTCCACCACCTAAATTTTGACGGACTCTGCAGATATTAATTTCCACTGCCAATATGAAGGTATGAAAGTTTTATGAATGTACAAATTTTGTCATTTATTTAGTGCATTTTGGGTCTATTTTACCTGTACTATTTAGGTTCGCAAAAATAGAGCGATAGACCAACAGACAGATACGGAACCAAAAATGTTCCCAGATGTCTGAAACGGTTTCTGTCTTGGAATTTTTGAAATCGGAAACATAAAACTTTTTTGATCATCAGAACGATCACATAGCTTCCTTTACTTTCGGTAAGCTCGGAAGCAATATAACATTTCATTAAAATAGTACATTACGCGTCGAGTGCGGAAAGTAGCATTTTGCATGCGAGTGTGGAGTTTGCACCCGAGCGACAGCGAGGGTAGTAAAACCTCACGAGCAATGCAAAATGCCGTTTTCGCCCGAGTTGCGTACCGTACTTTATCTACGATTGTTAGATTTAAATAATAAATACAGAAAAAAATAAACTTGCTGTATGTAAGTTCGTATCTCTTCTCTTGATAAAGATGGCATTAATCTTGAGTTGTATTTTTTGCCGAATTAATTATTTCTGGAGGAGTATTATTCTCCACATTTTCGTCCAAGTCACTTGATTCACTCATTGTTTTTCACTAAAAACTCGATATAAATAGTTACTCTAATAAAAGAACAGCAAATTAGTTTTGTTAAATGTAAACAAACTCGCTAATCGTGCGTAAAGCTGAAGAATTCCTCTTCTTTACCGCCCTATAGGGTGGTAAAGAAGAGGAATTCTTCAGAACTATGAGACGCGCATGCACAATGAATACAAGTACGTAAAGAATCATTTTCTACGCATCTAAACAGAGATACAATGTTTATATTTCGTAAAAATACATTTAAAGAGGAAACTTAGTAAAGATAGTTGTGAGCTAAATGAAATATTATGTTTTAAAATAGCTTTAAACTGTATAGTCGAGGTTAAACCGCGAAGATGTCATTAGTGTACTGAATTTAGAATTCTTAGTATTTCATAATTTAAGCTTATGTGTTTTAAAGTTCTTTTTAAGTGCATTTACTCTTGTGGTATGATTCATGGTAGATAATATTTTATGCAATCATATTAACTATTAGGTAGTATTGCCTTAGTTGTTGATATCATAAGTGGAGGGGGGGGGGGGTTTATAGTAGTCGTAAAGACAATATTGGTAGTCGTTAATTTGCCCAGTTTATTTGTCAAGGAATATCTAAGTGTGTGTGTGTAGACGAGTAGACAAAGCACGCACACTGTCTCTAGGTATTTAGACGCAGGAGTTTGCGCCGGTTGTGCTCGTCGGCCGCCCCCCATCCCCCCCCCTGTAGCAGGGGCCAGGCTAGGGAAGCCACCCCCGGCACCTAGCAGTCTACTTTAGTCCGCCTCCGGCCGCCTTTCTGAAGGTGTATGCGCTGTACTTTGCCGTCTCCACGCCGGGAACTTGACGCGTTATTACCGCACATCTACCCCACATAGATTGCTACTTCACTAACACACTCTGTAAGCTTTTCAGAAAAAGAAATCTATGCTTCATTAAACATATTTTATCTTCATATTTTCCATTCTTTATTAATAAAGAAAACAAATTAAAAATGGTCAACAAATAACCCCTGGTAAAAATTACCTTCATTTTTTTTTTGTTTTAATGTGTTTTCAAAGGATTAAATGAAAAAAAAAAAATTAATTAATATAATTTTAACAGTAATTACAAATAATGCAAATATAATAAATTTTGTTCAGTGAATATCGTTTATAAAGACAACTAAGCGACATCTTCAAGTTCTAATATTTAAATATAAAATTTAATATTGCTGTTAATAATGTATAAGATATTTGAAGTATAAAATTTGTAACGATAGTGAAAAACAACTTTTATGGTTTACGACTGCACATTTTTATGGTATTTTATAAAAGTATCCAAGGCAGTAAGTTTAACATATTGGATAATAACAGATAAGTTTCAAAAATTATCTGGGAATATTTTTAATTTTTTCATTCTAAAACTATAATTCATTCTAAATCTTTTGGTACTTCTTTAGATTGTTACTCTCTATGTTTTAGAATGAAAATGACCTAGACTATATAACTATAAAGAAGAAGGGATGTTTATTCTAATTTACTTTGGGACAAAGGAATATCACATTTCTGTTTTTATAAGGGGAGTAACAGTCTAAAGAAGTACATTCCGTACACCTTCTTTAGATTGTTACTCCACTCTGTTTTTTTTATAAGTGGAGAAACAATCTGAAGAAGTGCCAACTATTTTTTATAAAAAAACAAAAAAACAATCTTTTTGCTACAAATATTTGATTTCTTTACCTTCCCTAAACACATTAAAAAAACACCACAAAAGTAAATCATTCGTTAAAAAAAAATATATATATATAAAAATCGTTCTTCGCTAATTTGTTATTAATTAATTAATAATTTGTCAACCGCGGCTTAGAATTAACGAGACATACATTGAATAACAGTTTTATAGATGTATAAACATCAACATTTCTTCTCCTACTACTGGAATTATCCACAGGGATATTTTGCAATAATAAAAATGTGACAGGACTTGGTAAGTGGTTTTACCATTTTATAAAAGAGGGAACCTTTCCCTTCAGACTTATTACGGATTTTCAATATAAAAGCTTGAGGTTAGTAAATAGACCTTCCTCAAAACTGATGACTTTAGTTTCCAGTTTCGACCATGCTATCTAAGTTTATTTGGTCACCAGTTGATACTAAATTGATTTGTGGGGATTTTTAAAATTTTTTCTTTTAAAGAAGTTGGTTATCGAACCAAATTTACAAACTTCTATTTTCTTGAAACGAAGTTCCTTATGGCATGTTCTGGAGCCTGGGAATGAATCCAAAATCACCGTCACGAAATCTACCGATGACGATAACTTGAGTAAAATATCACCGAGTTATTTGAAATTTGGTACACATGTTCATTGTACCAATGCCCAGGCTGAGTTCTATGGAAAACGTTATCCGCCACAGCGTTCACGCGCAACGCTCGCGTAAACGAAGCTTCAAAAAGACGGAAAAAAATGTTATTATGGAAGCCTGTTACTTGACTTGTTTATTTTTGTTATATGTCAAAATGTCACTTGGTTTTGTAAATATCGAAAATATAATCACGGTCTTGTTAAAAGTAAAATTGATCTTATATTATTATAATACTGCGTAATTCAATCCAAGAAAAAATTCTAACTTTATCAATTTAATGAGACAACAAACTTTTTTAAAAATTTTTTTTTATTAAAATGAACACCGACACTGTTATGAAGTGATAAAAATCGCTAAATTTATTAAAGTAGACCCAAACGTTTAAAATAAAGAAAACAACGTTTTAACCGATATCTTCCGTTCTATCGTATAACGATTTTAATAAAACTTCTTACACATTGTCTAAAGTACAATTGAAACAGGCATGTAAAATTTCAACCGGATTCAAGCAGAAGCTTTAGAGTAGGGAAGAGATAAATTTTATAATGTTTTAAATTATTTGGCCGGGTATGTAGAAAACAGTCCTATTTCAATCCAACATCCTTTATCAAACATTCTCTTTCAGTATAAACTCATCATGTCAACTTTTTTCTTATATTCAATATATATTTATAGTAAGACGCTTGCTTTAATTATACAAATAATGATTTTCTTTTAATTTTGCCTTAACTCTGCCAGGTACAAACAGTTCGTTACTTTTAATTTTGTCTCTTTTCTAACTCCGTCATGTATAAGTAGTTAGCAATGTATACGTACTTAGCACTGTGATTTTATAATTCATATTTAATGAAAAATGCAAGGAACTTGGTTCCTACCGGGTGTCCCGCGGCACCACACGTAATTTTTTTAATATTAGTTATGGCGTGTGGTTATATCTTTTCTTTTAAATCGCCAGGTACCTTACTTAGAGGCATTATAGGTGCTGAACTGTATAACGAATTCCTTAATGTAACGGTGGTGTGCATGACCAAGTGACGTATATTAGAGTCTTCGATTTAAAACAAAATATTGAGTGGAACCTGAGATATAATAAATATAATAATAAAACTGTTTTATTCTATAAATTATAAATGAACGCTTTGAAAATTATTAAAGAACATAATTTTTTACTTTATCATAATATAAAGAGAAAGTATTGTGATGGTGGGAAAATTAAATTTTGAGATGTTGATAGATTTACACGTTTTGAGATCCCATGAGTGCAAAAAATTGGTTTTTAACAAAAGTCTGTCTGTCTGTCGTCTTTACAGACTCGTGGATTCTAAACTACTAGGCCGATTTCGACGAAATTTGGCATAAATGTTCAAAACAATCATACCCCAAGGGGAAATTGAGTAATTAAATTTAACTCCAAATTTGGGGTTGCTAAACCCCCTCCCCCCCAAATAACATGATACAATTTATAATTATTCTATTTTTCACAAACGATTCCGACAATTTTGATAAAAAAAATTTTGATAAAAAAAATATAAAATATAGTCCATTTAAATACGAATCTAACGATATAAGCCGTTTTCCCAGGAAAAATCTTGTTCCTGAGAAAATTGCTTAAACGCGTATGGAGAGAGGCCGGGTTCGATTCCCCACCGAGGAGAAGTTATTTTTATGATACATTTTTATGAAATGTTCAATAATAATTAAATGTACATACGAAAACTAATAAATGGAAAACACTGGGCTAAGTAATTATGAACTCGTTTATGAGAAAGTTTGTCTGAGTTGTCTCGGACCGTTTTTACTTTCTCATATAAAGAGAAAGTATTGTGATAGCGCAAAAATTCGATTTTGAGATTTTGATGGATTTACACGTTTTGAGGTCCCCTGAGTCCAAAAAAGGGGTTTTTAAATAATGTTGTCTGTCTGTCGTCTGTGCAGTGTGACGCCTGGAGCCTAAACTACTGGGCCGATTTTGACGAAATTTGGCATACATGTTCAGAAAAATCATACCCCGAGGCGAAATCGAGAAATGAATTTTAGCTCTAAATTTGGGGGCGCTACCCCCCAAAAACTCTGAAAAAACATGAAAAAAAATTATTTCTCGAAAACGGTTCCGACGATTTTGATTAACAAATTCTAAAATGTAGTCCATTTGAATACGAATCCAACGATATAAGCTGTTTTCCCGGGAAAAATTAGCCTAAAACGCGGACGGAGAGAGCCCGGGTTCGATTCCCCGCCCAGGAGATGTTATTTTTATGATAAATTTTGATGAAATGTTCAATAATATTTAAATGTACATTTGAAAACTAATTAATGGAAAATACTGGGTTAAGTAATTATGAACTCGTATATGAGAAAGTTTGTCTGAGTTGTCTCGGACCGTTTTTTATTTCATGAAACTGCTATTTTTTTATGATTTTAAATATTTTCGTGTGATTTGATTAATTTGAATTATCATCGGAAATATGTAATCCATGGAAGCTTTAATCTTTTTTTTTAGCTATTTAGTCGGAAATTGGTTTAAAAATTAATTGCAGAATTTGAATACCTCACAAGCAAACGAAATTAAGTAGAAAAACCTACATAATAAAAAAAATATATTTACTGAGTTCTCTTCTACGTAGCCCCATCAACGGAATTTTTACGAAAGCTTTCAAAAGGGAATAAGCTTTTCATTTAATCTATTGGCCTGAGTGATAACACTATAATTTTCTATTATGGAGCCCGTGGTGATAATACAGGGTGGAGCACGGCAGACGTATGAATTTAAAAATGTAATAAAACACAGAATGTTACAAAATAAATATTTTTTAAATTTTTTCCTGATTTAATGACATGGGAAATTTAAATTTACCTTGATTTAAACAAAGTATCGGATAAGTGGTTCCCCTTACACTCCAAACACTGATTAAGCCTTTTTTTTTAGTTTTTGTGCACTCTTTCGAGCATTTCCACAGGAATTTCGGCAATTTTGGCTCGAATGTTGTTCTTGAGGGCTTCCAGGGTTCTGGGACGATCGCTGTACACCAAGGATTTAAGGTATCCCAACAGAAAAAAATCACAAGGAGCCAAATCAGGCGATCTTGCTGGGCAGTTTAAATCGCCTCTTAAAGAGATGAGACGCCCGGGAAATCTGTCTTGCAAAACGTTTACGCAAACCCTTGCTGTGTGGGCTGTGGCCCCGTCCTGCTGAAACGTGGAACATAAACTTCCCGTCCCCCTCTTTCAAACGACCCTACTCTCAACCATCTAGGACCAATAGGAAGGGAGCAATCTCTCTTCAAATTCATACGTCTGCCGCGCTCCACCCTGTATAATAAAATATTATGTATATTGATTTATGTTTTAATTTTATGTAATTATTTTTCAACAAATTCTATTTTCAGTTTTTTTATTCATAATTTCTCGAAGCTGTGACTTACAAATATAGAAGAAAAAATAAAGCAATGAGATATTATTTGCTAGAAAGATTCCAGCTATTCATTAGGGTCCGTAGGCAAAACCAAGGACCCTTATATTTTCCTGCGTGTGTCTGTCCGTCCGTCCTGTCGCCTGCTCTCACGGCTACACTTTTCGTCCGATCACTTTGAAATTTGGCATGTATGTGTCTTGTACCTGGCCACATATTTTAAAAATATAGCGACTTAAAAAAAAAATAGGCTAAAAAAACTAATGGTTAACATTTTTTTTTTTTTTTTTTTTTTTTTTTTTTTTTGACACCGTGAGAGGTATCATATGAAAGGGTACGTTGAGCTGATTACAAAAATATATAATTCTTTGGTTATAACTTTGATTGGGCGAGCGTAGGCGAGTTTGATGTTGGTGTGAAACGTGTCCCCCCCCCCCCCCTCTATCTCGCTTATGTGAAGTGCAAAAAATCTGAAAAAAAAATCCTGAACATTCTTCGACCAAAAGTACCACTTTTAGATACCACTTTTTACTTCCATGAAAATGGAAGTATGGTGATACCCTCCAAAACGTGATTCCGAGATCTCTGTGAAGGAGGGGTCTTACGGACCCGGGGGTATCATTGAAATCCGTTTCATATACATGTATGTCTGTGCGTACGTATGTATGTACGTACGTACGTACGTATGTTCGTTCGGAACTTAAAACCTTTATAACATCGCTTCAAGACATCGTATTGAGATGCGGTTTTCGGCATTTTTTAGAACTTTGGACGGAAAAACTGATGGCGCAAACCCGAACATCGTAGCTTACGACGTTTCGGAGCTACAGTCACTTAAGTACGAAATCGGTCTGTCGACGATAACTTTAGTAGGCTTTATTTGATTTCAATTTCCTTTGGGGTATATATGTGTCCTATATGGTAGATTGTACCTATACTTTTTGAGCAAAATCGGACAAGCGGTTTGGGAGATATTGGTATTTTAGTGTTTTTTTAAAAGGTTTTTTCGGAACCAAATTGCGGCTAAACTGAAAGTCGTATCGAAAAGCGGATAACACCAGTTTAACCAATTTTAAATAATCTACCACTTTTGTAATATGACTTTTTGTCGTAGGACCATCTCTTCTACCTTAAATAGTCATTTTTGTTACATTTTCGACTTTGAGCTCTTATTTTATTCGAAATAATTGACCGATTTATGTTACTAAACGATTTATGTCGCCTTTGTGACTCTAATAATGATTAGTAAATCTTATACATTTATAAATTTGTTTTGTTTATCTCCATCCTTTAAACGAAATATTACACACTTGAAGCAGGTATCTAAATTTGAGGGGGCGGGCTCTCAATATTTCACAACCTTGGCCGTTTTTTGAAATCCCGGATTGTATTGCAAAACTATAATCGATATTAGCTGTTTGTACGATGTAGTTTACACTGAGTTCTCTCTTGCTCACGTATTGACACCACAACATTTCATGGAAGTCATGTGTGGGATTTTTTATTGACAAAATATGTTTTTTGTAATTATGGTCTTTTCGATGTATTTATATGGTTGTAATCCGGTTCAGTGGCAAAAAAATACTTTACCAGAAGTTTGTTTATGTGTTTTGAGAATATCAGATCCATAGGATAGTTCAAAGTAAGCTTTTTAGCATTTTAAAAAACACCATCAATAGGGTACTACTTAAACTATACAGGTTGCCTACGGACCCTCGCTGCCTGCTGACTAGCACACACTTGACCTGTTTATTAAGATATGGTTATTTGCAAAAATGTTAATCTCCAGATCCACAGGCAGACACAAGTTCAAAACTGTTCAATATTGTCTGAAACGGATTTTTGGATTCGGAGACAAAAAAAAAAAGTTGTCCTTTAGATAGATCGGAAGGAGATATATATTCCCATCATATACATAGTTTGCTTTTCCCACATTCTATGTAGCTTAAATTCGACAGTTCACAAAGAATTCATAAAATAATATTTTGAGATTATAGAAACAGATTTCCTGCAGAAGACAATCAATGTTAAATATGGAACATGGAAGATAAAGCCCCATTTTTAAACAAAAAAATAAAATAAATAATCAATAAATGAATATATTAAAATATAATATATAATAAATAGAGAGAGAATGGAGAATTTATTTTAGTTACTAATGCATGACTACAACCCTTAATAAATTCAATACCATTAATTTTGGTTAATAACAGCGTATTAATATTTATCTTAAACATTTCATTCATTCAAAATACTTTTATTTATTAAATTATATAATTACAAGAAGTTGTATAAAAGTAATTACGGCAAGGCATCTTAAACATTTAAAAATAACTAATATTTGATCTAATGTTTTGGGTATTAAAATAAGTTCAGCATTAAGTATTATACTAACGCTATATTCTTATAGGCTATAGTTTAAAATTAGTGTTACAGAATTCTTAATAACTACGCTTACCAGTATCGCCACTAAATAATATAAACTACAAGAACTCTATACTAAATAAATTATGGTGAATAGGTGAATTTAATGAGATAAAACCCTAGGGTTGCTGTAGTATAGATTAGAATATCTTTAACAATAATTATCAGTAAAGAAAACCACTGTTTTGAGTATTTTCAAAACCCTTATGCCGAGGGTGATGCGTTTGTCTGTCCATCGCACTAAGGTTCGTATCTCCCGAATCGTCCAAGCTATTGGAATTTAAAAACATGGGTTTTGGAAAAATATAGAGAAGTTAATAATTTAATAAGCGCATGCGCATAAATGTGGTATGCTCAAACATTTTTATTTTATAATTTTCAAGTGGGGTATCAAATGAAAGATTTTGGAAATACCCTTTTTATAAGTATAGTACTTTTTCTTTTAGTATTATTGCTTTTTATGGTTTCGAGGTCATCCTAGAAACCCTTATGCATTTGGTAGTTCGTCCATCCGTCCTTCCGTCGCATCTTGGAGTATATCTCCCTACCTCATTTAAAAATCATTTTAAAGGTATTGAAATTTGGTTCACAAAAATATATCGTGTTCCCAAAATGGCGGCCATTTTACCCTCCCCCCCCCAAATTAAAACAAAACGCAAAACAAAATGTACCCCCCCCCCCCCGCTACCCCATTAAGACAGGTCCTAAAAATAAGGCAATATACAAATATATGCATCTCTCTAGTCCAATGATATTTCCGGGAGTTGATATAAAAAAGTCAAATTTTAAACATTTTAGGGGGCCGTAACTCGCGAGCCCCAAAATGTTTGTCATTTGAAAATTCGAAGTTGGGTATCATTTTAATGGTATTGAAATTTGGTTTTGGTTCAAAACTATATCGTGTTTCCAAAATAGCAGCCATTTTACCCCTAAAAGAACCAAATAAGTTTATACCGAAGATAGTTAAGGATAATTATAATATACCCACACCTTGTTTCTTAGAAGTGAATTTTTTATGCATATTTTTGTTAAAAAAAAAAAAATAGTAATGTACTTATGAATTCTTATGACCGAAGAAACCCTTTTAGTAACTTTCTGGCAAGCCTTTGACGGGATGAGTATTTTAGCGCCAAAATAAATGCGCCCCTCCCCCCAACCACACTATAGCGTATGCCAGTCCTATAACTTTGAAATTATTTAGCCTAATACCATGTGTATGTACCAAATTTTGTGTGCGCACATGCGCAGTGTGCCAAAAATCTTGAATGGGGTTATATGCAAGACCTAGGAGCGTCTATGGAGGTCATCTTATATGAATTACACCAACTGTCTCTCTAAGTAAACGTTTTACATAGAGAGACCGTTGGTTATTACTTCGGTTATTGTTATTTTATTAAATATTTAAGATTAAAACTGGAAAATTACTCGTTTGACATTGGTTCCAAAATATGCTCGCTTTTGGTTAAGATTTACTTTCAAAATAATTTTATCTACGATTGTTACGAAATATAAACATTGTATCTCTGTTTAGATGCGTAGAAAGTGATTCTTTACGTACTTGTATTCATTGTGCATGCGCGTCTCGCAATTCCTCAAGAATTCCTCTTTTTTACCGCCTTAGGGTGGTAATATAGAAGAATTCTTCAGCTTTACGCACGATTAGCGAGATTGTTTACTTTTAACAAAACTAATTTGCTGTTTCTTTAGTAAAAGTAACTTTTATATCGAGTTTTTTTAATGAAAATCAATGAGTGATTCAAATGATTATGACGAATATGAAGAGAATAATACGCCTCCCGAAATAATTAATTCAGCACAAAATACAACTAATGAATTAATGTCATCTTTATCAAAAGAGAAATACGAACTTACATACAGCAAGTTTATTTTTTTCTTTATTTATTATTTAAATCTAACAATCGTAGATAAAGTACGGTACGCAACTCGTGTGAAAACGGCATTTTGCATTGATCGTGTAATTTGACTACCCTCGCTGTCGCTCGGGTGCAAACTCCACACTCGACGCGTAATGTACTATTTAGTTACATACATAAGGAATTTTTGTGAAGAAAGACCAAGGTTGAAACACATATTAAAAATTGGTAATGCGCTTGTAGCTTGTATATCGGACTAATCTCTCAATAAGCGTTCTCAATATACAACATTGTGTTTTGGGTATTATATTATACGGGTCATTTTCAAATAAAATGTACATTTAGGAAAATCAATTTGGCTACTTTATAGAAAATTAAAATAAGCCTTAGACATGATAATATTGATTATTCTGACACATCAGGGACTTAGGATGACATTTTCGTTCAAGAACAGTCAGTTTTCAAATTCATTTATATATATATGAACATATATACATAAAAAAATCACATTTTTGTCATAATGAGTGTTACTATCATAAAAACGGTATTTTTTTAGATTTTATTTCTCTGTTTTTATGAAACGTTACTAAATTGTATATAATATGACGTAAATATTCTCTTTCACCCCACCAGAAATATTTTTTATACCTAAAACATTTGCAATTTTTTAAAAAAAGTAATGAGTGTTACATTTATTATCATCTAATGTTTCCTCAAAGCTTCAAAAATGCAAATGATACGTTTTCAGTGCATTGTAATAAAAGTTTTTATTATAAAGAAGAAGAAAAAATAATTTTTCTTTATTAAAAAAAATAGTTGGACACGGCTACCCATAAGAATTTATTTTTATTCAAGTAACACTCATTACATTATGGTAACACTCATTACACATTTATATATTGAACCTAGAAAAAAATAAATTTTAACACAAACTTTAAACATTAAACATTAAACTTTTATTTACAATTTTTTTTTACATGGTGCAAATTTATTTTTTGTAAAAACATTAAGCTCAATAATTTTTGTTAAGTTTTAAAATATACAGTATTGTAGAACTAACGGAATAGTAACACTCATTACAGGTAACACTCATTACATTTTTAACTTTAAAAAATCTTTCCTAGGAAACTATGTTTCTTAATTAAACCAATTTCATGTGTTCTCATTATATTAATTAATAACTACTAAATTATATTAATAACATAAATAAATGTTGATTACAACTACAAAAAATGATGGTAACACTCATTACAATGAATAAAAATAGGCACCATTTTTTTTTAATGAAATATTAATTGTAGAGAAGAATAAAGTGCTATCAATCCAAAAAGTCGTTGATTACTGACTTAAATAGCTTCTTAACATAAACAAACCCTAATCCCCCCCTTCTTTCTTTCATACTCACCCTCTAATTCTGCCAACTCTTATCGGTAACACTCATTACAAAACCCTTGGGACATACATATAAATATATTTGTTTCGTTTTGTACTAAAGTTTTATTTTTTCCTATCCCATTTATATAAACTTGGATATTTTATAGGTTGAAAAAAATTATAACAAAAAAAATTTATGAAAAAAATGAATAAAAATCATATTACATGTTATCAAAACTACTGTGGGACGTAACACTCATTACAATTTTTAATATCAAAATTTTTTGAAGCAAGAAATTTTCACCTTATAAGCCATAAAATGACCCTGATTAACACAATAATAGACAGACATCTGATCAATAAACCTAAAGGTTTTTTTATTTTTCATTAATATGAATTATTTTAGTTAGTTAGTTTTAGTTAAATTGTAAAATCTTGGGACAGAAAAGGTACATTTTATTTGAAAATGACCCATATGCTTAGTCAATTAAATTAGTTTAGTTATATCTCTAAGTTATTTGAAGCTATAACCATTTTCAGAAACGTTCCTATTTTCTTTTAGAATCGTAAGCTTACCTTTTGCTGAAGTTCCAAAGTGGATAGGATACTTGAAGTAAGGTCTTGGATGGACAATGATGAACGGGTCGTGTACTTAGGGCTCAAGGGAGAGGTCTAAGAGGATGTAAGGCTACTCAAGGGTTTGAAGGATGGGTCTACCAACCTACCTATCCCATCCCCTAATAAGGTCTATCATCCATTTTTTCATCAAATTTAGCAATATTACCCTCAATTTTTCCCCATATTATTAATAGAATTCGTTGCTTTTAATATTATTTATGAGAAAATTTTTAGTGAGCTTATTATTTTTTTAAAAAAATGTATTCCTTCAAATATTTTAATATATTTATAATCTTTTTTTTTCTCCAGCAATTTTATAAATATCCATCTAATGAATTATTTATAAAATTAGACATAAAAAAGGCTCAAGTGGGTGGAGATAAATTTAATAGGATAACCAGTGAACTGATTATAAAAGGAAAACTCTAAAAATAACTTTATTTTTAACCAGCCACATCTACGAATGGTATAAATTCTTCCAGTATTTTCAATTTAGTTGTTATTGGTAAAATTGATATATTACTGATCATTTTGAGCCTAATTTATATAAAAATAATTCCATCTCCAATTTAATTAATTTTTAGGGTCCGTAGGCAAAACCAAGGACCCTTATATTTTCCTGCGTGTGTCTGTCCGTCCGTCCTCTCACATGCTGTCACGGCTACACCTTTCGTCCGATCACTTTGAAATTCGGCATGTATGTGTCTTGAACCTACCCACATATTTTAAAATTGACTGCCAATTAGTGTGGCACATAGCTTCCTCGCATCCTAACATTTACTTTATTGTTATATTAACATTAAAATTTTATTGTTTTTTGTTTATTGTATAAAAACTATTAATTTTGTTTTAGCGATCTTTAACACTTCATAGCGGTGTCGCAGTTGGTTTTACTAAAAAATTGAATTTGAAAAAAATGTTTGTCCCATTGAAATAGATGAAGTTTTTTTTTCTAGACCTAAAATTCCAATTTTTAATTTGAAGTTCACGTTTACGCGAGCGTTGCCCGTGAACGCTTGAACGGTTAACGTTGTCAAACGAACTCGTTCTTGGCATTGGTAAAATAAATATGTCTACCAAATTTCATCAAAATCGGTCGACATTTACTCAAGTTATCGTAGCACGTTTCAGGATTCGCGCACACACAGACAGACAGACACGGAACCAAAAATGTTCCCTGATGTCTGAAAAGGATTTCTGTCTTGGAATTTTTAAAATCGGAGATATAAAACGTTTTTGTTTTCAAAAGTACAATGCTTCCGTTACCTTCGGTAAGCTCGGAAGCAATTAATTATAAAAATTCTTTAGAATCCGGTGTTTTCTAAACTATAGGAACAGCGCTGTGGCAGGGCTGGAATTTTCACCAGCGCAACTATTGATGGGCCGGGTGCTACCTGCTAAGTTCATAACTCCCCCCCCCCCCCTGCAACTTACCGCCTTGCTGATACTAGAAGCTAAAAACCACGAAAAAATTTTGCGCCGGAAGGTTATAGTCATGTTCATGTTATAGTTGAACTCAACAACAGGTTATAATAATAGTTTTTATTTACCGTATCAGTTTTAAGATATGTTTCTTCATCTTTAGCAAATTTTCATTGGAGTAATTTACTAATGTGCCTATTATAGTGCCATACTTCATTTTTTCTTTCATTAATAAAAATAAATATTGTTTTGATCAAAATTGTTTCACTCCCTTTCAAGAAAATAGTGAGAAAGAGAGCTCGTACTTCACCAATTTTTAAGTTCTGCAAAAACACTAAAAACGTTAGTGTGAACACAGACTCCTCGAAAAAGAAAAGAAAAACTTTCTTTAGCCAGAATTCAGTAATAAATCGTGAATATGTATTTCTAAAGAATTTCATTAATGTAAAAGAGTACTGTAATTTATGTTAAAAAATCAAAACAATTTTATTTTGACTGATGTAAGAAACGGTGGAAAATTAAATAAATTTACAACCATACGAAATTGGCAGTCTATTTCTCCTTTATTTATTTTTATTTTTTATAACAATAAAGGGAATAATGCAGCTTTTATGAAATTTAAGTGGGCTGTTTTGTTGATTTCAAAGATTAATGTGATTATATCAACATTAATTTTATACTCCGGGTACGGGTTATAATGAGTACATAGTATTTTTCTTAAAGAAATGTAATAAATTATACAAATTTTTTTGTAAGTCGTATTCCTATTGAATATTGAAGTTTATTCAATTCAGATAAATTAAACTATCACAATATTTTTTTCAAACAAATACCAGCCTCTTTAGTATTCTTTATTATAAGTTTTAGTCTTAGCCTTAGCCTAGCAGAGTTCAAAATAATTGTTCTATGAAAAATTTAATATTTTCCAGACTGATTCCTGTTATTTTTAGGTACATGTTATTTACTACATTTTACAATTTATTTATTAATTACTATTATACAGATAAATACCAAAAAAGTAACGCAAAACATACTATTCAGTAAACCCATACAACGTTCACGAGTTATAAGTTATAACCTTCTCTTGTTGTTGAGGTTCTATTGTAACCTATAATCTAGGATTGTAACCTCCCGGCGCAAAACTTTTTCGTGGTATTTAGCTTCTAGTTTGCTGATATGTTGACAGTGAGGACAGTTCCAAACAAAGCTAGAACTGACATAGACAAGAACTATCAAAAGAAACATTATGACAAAAATGCGAAAACACATGAGACAAGTTGTTTACAGGGACAAACAATATACATACAAAATGTTAGAACTAAGTACTGGGAACCTTGGGTTATACTTAATACTGTAGAGGCTCCAAGATCTTATCTTGTGAAGACTGACTCAGGACTGACATACAGACGTAACTCTCATTTCATCAGACCTAGGATAGTATGTGTCTAAAAGGGGAAGATGTTTAATAACTTGTTGTTTACATTATATAATTTAAAGCAGTGGCGCACCCAGGATTTATTTTTGGGAGGGGCACAAATTAAAAAAATAAGGGGGGGGGGGGGGGGGGGGTGTAATGTGGGCTTAGCATTTCCACAGACAATTAACCAGTCTGGTTTTCTTTGTTCTTTAATTACTTCATATCAAGGGCAGATCCAGCCGATTATGAAGGGGGGCTGGCTCTCTTTTAGGGGGGTCCTCCCCCGGGAAAATTTGTATAGTTTACGTTACTTGAAAACGTCTTTTTAGCCTATTCTAAGAGCATCTAAAATGTTATTATATACAAATAAATTTAAGTTTTTTATGAATGGGACATGAAGACCGGGGTATTTTATAAATAAAATTATATACATACTAATAATATTTTATTATTAAAAGTTGTACGTTATATAATAGATTAATGTTTTATTTTAGTAGCCAGAAAAATAAATTGGTACATTTTAAAAATATTTTAGTTATGTGAATAAACAAAAAAAAAGAAAGAAAACAAAAAATACGTACGCCAAATGAATTTTTCCAAATGAATTGAGTTTAACAGAAATTAGCTGATAGTATTAGGTTAAAAATAAACATAGTAGGGTATATAATAGTCCAGTTAACGTCTTATTAAACGCAAAAAAAAAATTGTCGGGCTAAACTAGGTATATAATTACTTATTTATTTGACTATCACAACACTATTAATTAACACACGTGCTGCGGAATTGCATACTTAAATTTTAGGTCTGGCTTTGGGGGGGGGCACGTGCCCCCCGTGCCCCCCCCCCTGGATGCGCCACTGATTTAAAGTGATTATTTTAAATTGTGACATTATTTGTACATTTATGAAAAATACGAAGAAATAATATTTAGATCGTTCATGTTCAAACTATACACGGATCCGTGTATAGTTTGAACATGGCACATTTGGGCTCGTGTATAATCGTAGATAAACATAGTAATAATAAAATGACCTATGTACTAGGCTCGTCCATGTTGGTTCGCAAAATTTGAGTGACAGACAGACACGAAACCAAAAATGTTCCGTGATATCTGAAACGGATTTCTGTCTTGGAATTTTTGAAATCAAAGACATAATAGTTTTGTTCTTCAGAACGATCACATAGCTTTCGTTACCTTCGGTAAGCTCGGAAGCAAAAATGTATAGAACCAATGTATACCTATACATAATACTATACATCTATAAACTAATATACGCAAACGTAGTCAAATATGTATAACAAGACTTAAAACAATATTATGTAAGCAATTAAAAAAAAAAAAACAATATCAGATTAATTAACAGTTAAAATTTGTCTGAAAATTTCCTAGTATAGTAGTGAAACAGATATTTATAATATCCTACAATTCAACTCTGTCATGGAGCATAAAATATAAAAATGTTGAATCAATAATTATAAAATGATTATGTACTTAAAATAAATTTAAGTATGAAATGTAATTGTTTACATTGTTAATGAGCCTTCATTAATACCTTATCGCAGTTATTTATGTAATCTAATTAACATTGTAAACAATGAAAACGGGAACGAATTATCATTAACAGAATTATTACATTATCTTTACTCCGGTTTCGGCTACACACTGTTGTTTTCACATTTCTCAATGTATTTATCATTTCGAATTTATCTCTCCACGTATTACTCAAACAAGTAGGCTTTTATACACATTTTAATTGTGATTCACAAATTAATTTTCATTGTGAATTTATTACATAAGAGGTAAAGGAAATGAGATGGGATAATACCTTCAAAATAAATTTATAACAATAATTTACCAATTATTGGAAAAAAGGTCTTTTGAGGATAAAATAATGTGCGATCTCACTGGGTATTGAAAGTTTGGAAGTTTGGACCGGTTTCTAAATGACCCAAACGTGGTCTACTATCTACTGGGACAGGTTTCAAAAGGACCCAAACGTGGTCTACTATCTACTTGAACTGGTTTCAAAAGGACCCAAACGTGGTCTACTATCTACTTGAACTGGTTTCAAAAGGACCCAAACGTGGTCTACTATCTACTGGGACAGGTTTCGAAAGGACCCAAACGTGGTCAACTATCTACTGGGACAGGTTTCAAAAGGACCCAAACGTGGTCTACTATCTACTTGAACTGGTTTCAAAAGGACCCAAACGTGGTCTACTATCTACTTGAACTGGTTTCAAAAGGACCCAAACGTGGTCTACTATCTACTGGGACAGGTTTCGAAAGGACCCAAACGTGGTCAACTATCTACTGGGACAGGTTTCAAAAGGACCCAAACGTGGTCTACTATCTACTTGAACTGGTTTCAAAAGGACCCAAACGTGGTCTACTATCTACTTGAACTGGTTTCAAAAGGACCCAAACGTGGTCTACTATCTACTTGAACTGGTTTCAAAAGGACCCAAACGTGGTCTACTATCTACTTGAACTGGTTTCTAAATGATGGTCTTTTGAGGATAAAATAATGTGCGATCTCACTGGGTATTGAAGTTTGGACCGGTTTCTAAATGACCCAAACGTGGTCTACTATCTACTGGGACTGGTTTCAAAAGGACCAAACGTGGTCTACTATCTACTTGGACCGGTTTCTAAATTATGGTCTTTTGAGGATAAAAAAATGTGCGATCTTACTGGGTATTGAAAGTTTGGGCCGGTTTCTAAAGGACCCAAATGTGGTCAAGTTGTTGGACTTGGCGTCCCCGCCGCATTACTACTACTACTTGGACCGGTGTCTAAAAGAGCCAACGCGGTCTACTATTTACTTGGACCGGTTTATAAAGGACCCAAAAGTGGTCTACTATCTACTTGGACAGATTTCTAAAGGACCCAAATGTGGTCAAGTTGTTGGGCTTGACTAAAAACTTGACCACATGTGGGTACATGTGGTCAAGTTTTTGGGCTTGGCGTCCCCGCCGCATTACTATAACTACTTGGACCGGTTTCTAAAAGACCCAAACGTGGTCTACTATCTACTTGGACTGGTTTCAAAAGGATCCAAACATGGTCTACTATCTACTTGGACCGGTTTCGATTCCCAGTGAGGCAACATTTATTCCTCATCATTATCAAATGTGCGTATAGATGGATGATATTAATGGAGTATAATCTGTGAGATACTTTCGGCAAACCATCCGAATGGAATAAGCACTTATAAACATGTATGTTTCTCCATTTCATGGAAAAACATTGGATGATAAATATTATGTTTTTGGGCATTGAATTCATATATCGAAATTTCAATGCGTTTCTATGAACTATAGAGAACCAGTATACATTTGTTTAATTAATGCAGTATATGGATCTTAAGGTGGGAAATTATGTAATATTAATCCGTTTTAAATACCATTTGATCCACTAGGAGCTCTAATATCATTCTATTTAAAATTTACAAACATCTATCGGTGAAATATTGTACTTCAATGAATTCAAGCGAAACCGAAAAGAACCAATCACATTCTAACTTCTTGCACGATATTTAAGAGCTTCACATTTTTGAAACTTCTGTCCACCTTGGGTCAATATATTGTACTGTAAATGAAAACCTATTCACCTCCTATCACATCGTAACTTCCTGCACGATATTTAATAACGGACCAACAAGCAGACAAATATTTCCTGCTGTCTAAAACTATTTCTATATCTACAATTTTGAGACCGAAAAATCTTTTCTCTCAGAATTATCATAATACTTCTATTACCTTTAGTGAGCTCTACAGGAAAAATGTCAAAGGAGCATTAACTGGAAGGGGCAAATCGAAATATGCATAGTGATTTTATGCAATGATCGTGTTCCTTTTTTTAAATTGTATTTTAAGCAGTTCATTCGCGAATCGATTATTTTTTTGTGTTAATATAACTGAGATTATATCAATTTATTCAAGGTAATATTTAAATGTTAATAGTTTTATGACATTTTTTCTAAGTACGATTGTGTGGATTGTTAAAAGTATTCTCGTGGTTAAATATAAATTTATTTATTTTTTTGAATTTATCCTCTTGTTTCATGCACAAAAGACTTTATGACAAGTGCAAAAGATTCTAAGAATAAACTGAAAAAAGAAACGAAAAGTATCATATTGTTACAATGGTATTTATTTTTAGATTTTGAAAAAAAATAATAAAATAAATGGACCCTAATGTAAATTATGACAGACAAAAAAATTGCATATAAAGCTCGTTAGGGTCCGTAGGCAAAACCAAGGACCCTTATATTTTCCTGCGTGTGTCTGTCCGTCCGTCCTCTCGCGTGCTCTCACGGCTACACTTTTCGTCCGATCACTTTGAAATTTGGCATGTATGTGTCTTGTACCTACCCACATATTTTAAAAATATAGCGACTTAAAAACAATACTTTTCAAAAAAAATTCGGGTAAAAAAACTTAAGGGTTAAAATTTTTTTATTTTTTTTCGACACCGTGAGGGGTATCATATGAAAGGGTACGTCGAGCTGATTACAACTTTGATAGGGCGAGCGTAGGCGAGTTTGAAACGTGCCCCCCCCCCCCTCCTATCTCGCTTATGTGAAGTGCAAAAAATCTGAAAAAATTCCTGAACATTCTTCGACCAAAAGTAAAGATACCACTTTTTGGAAACTTCGAAGAAATATTATTTTATTTTTTATTGACAAAATACGGTTTTTTATAATTATAGTCTTTTCGGTGAATTTATATGGTTGTAGTCCGGTTCAGTGGCAAAAAAATACTTTATCAGAGTGTGTTTTGAGAATATTAGACCCTTAGAATGGTTCAAAGTAAGCTTTTTAGCATTTTAAAAAATCGGTCCGAGACAACTCAGACAAACTTTCTCATATACGAGTTTATAATTACTTAACCCAGTATTTTATTTTCCATTTATTAGTTTTCAAATGTACATTTAAATATTATTGAACATTTCATCAAAATGTATCATAAAAATAACTTCTCCTGGGCGGGGAATCGAACCCCGGTTCTCTCACTGTTTATACACTTTACAGTTTTTTTTACAGTTAAACACTATATAGTGTGGCCTACGGACCCTCGCTGTGTGCTGACTAGCACACACTTGACCTGTTTATTTAACGAATAACATAACATTTTAGAGCAGTCAAATCCAATAAAAGATTGAAACAAATATAAATGATAAGGGTGCCACTATTAAGGATATAATAACCAATGTACAGAGCAGACGAGCACTACGGTAATGCTCAGTTCTATGAATGTGGAAGGTCGCTGGAGTAATTGATAAACCAATAATTGGACCAGTTCAATTACTGACCATACAACAAATATTGCGTTTCCATGAGTTTTCAAAACCGTTTTGAAAACTGTTTTGGTTTCAAACCAAAATTGTTTCTATGAGGAGTTTCTAAAACAGTTTTCACAACAATTTTGAAAACTATAAACTCCCAAACTTGTTATAGTTAAGTCAGGTTATCATATCTCTACTTAGCATAACTACTGTACATGTCTCAATTCTGTTTTCAATTTATCCTATTTTTTCAAAAAGCGAGATACATTTGCATTAAAAAACAAAAATTTGCTGTTTTGACCTTGAACTCAAAACGTTTTGAAATCGCCGTTTCCATGGGGTTTTGAATACCAAAACCGTTTTCAAATTAGTTTTGAAAACTTATGGAAACGCCTGTCGAAGTGCTCTTCTTGGTCCAACTATAATCTTTAGTCTAGGAAAAAATGTTCATTCATCAAAACGATCACGTAGCTTCCTTTACCTTCAATTAGATTGGAAGCAAAATTATTTATTTAATTAGAATTAATTTCTTATTAATTTTCTCCATTATGAATAGTATATAATTATATTAATTGAATAATTTAGTATGGATAGGGTGGTCCAAAAGTTCCCCCTCCCCTCTTAACTCAAATATGATTTCAGCACCTTGGGGCAAAATGCATGGTTGCCCCATGCATGTTGCCCCCAGGTGCTGAAATTTACCATTTTACTGCGTTTTTATTAGCTTGCATTCTTGTTTGTTTGTTTGTTTGTCCGGTACAAATCTGGCAATCGATTTCTAACTAACTTCCCGAATAGCTAGACATTTGAAACTTTTAGCATAGCTCAGAACACGATGACAATGCATTATTTTAATACTTTTAGCCATCTTTCAGCAGAATTTAATTAGTTTTCAGCAAATTTTGCTGTGCGGAAAGTTAGTTCGGAAAAAATTATTTAAAATAACCGCCAGTTATTTTATTTGTTTTGCCATATCCAATATTTACGCTATCTTCATTTTGACGGGTCTCAAATTTGTGATAGATAAACATTGAATGACAGCAAAATAGTAAATATCGATTATATTATTTATCGATTATATTATTAATATTATTTCAAATATATCGATGGCATGCTTTAGATTTGGTGTTTTAACTTTTATAGGTTTAAGATCAGCTCTCTGGATGGTTGTCATTTATGTGAAGTAAATAAATTCGGAACTATTTTTTTTTACTAACATTATATATTATATAACAATAACAATTATATAATCAACATTACATACGATTCAACAGAAAATTTAAAAACGTAGTATATAAAAAGTTCTTTTTATCTTGAAATTATTTATACTTTTGCCCCATATAGGGGGTAAAATATTGGAGATATATAAGAAAGTTAGAAGTAAAATATTCTTAATTTTCACTGTTCAATCCAAATCTGCTATCAAAAATATACATTCCAATTTGAAATTTTAAAGTTGAGTGGTCTGGGGACAAATTTAAGGCTCAAAATTTTAAGTTGAGTGGCCAAAATATGTGGTTGTCCCAATAGTACTCGAGTAGAGGAATTCAACTTCTCTTTACATGGTACAGGTACGGATCCCCCAAGTTTAAATTTATTGCACACCTGGTGCGTAGGCTTCCGTAATAAACAGCTTGGTTTTCCGGTGAAATCCACGTCACGAAGGGGGTGAAGTCCTTAGTTTCGCTTCCACTACTGGAAGCATCTTCAGGGGTGTGGTGCATCGTGATGTTTACTTGAACCAACAGTCAGTATGTCAGTATGTCTTGTTGTTGCTTCAAGTAAACATCATGATGTACCACACCCCTGAAGATGCTTCCAGTAGTGGAAGCGAAACGTCGGACTTCTTCCCCTTCGTGACGCGGATTTCACCGGAAAACCAAGCTGTTTATTATTGCACACCGTTCAAAATTTAAGAAGGGGGGGGGGGACTTTTGGACCACCCTGTATATAATGACAGTATTATCGGATTTTTGGGAAAGCCAAAGAGAAAAGGATGGACTTAATCAGTAAAATCGGTCACTATTTTCCAATATAGAAGAAGTTTAAGAAAGAAAATGATTCTGCCTCATAAAAGCAAGTTGATGGAACGTCCCTGAAGATATATGTATTAGTTCCATGTCAATATTTAATGAATGAGAGACATTGAAACCTTCATATATAATTCAGAGCTAATGCTTGTACAACTACACCAAGAAACTCTTGTGTCCTTCCAGAGTAAATCTATAACAGAGAGATGTCAAATTAATTATATATATAAGGTCTCCGAGCTAGCTTTCTGTAGCCGCTTAGCTCGGTCTAACTTAAAAATCCAACAATAAATATTTTAGGACAGCTTAAAGTGACATTGTAGTTTTTTTACGACTACTAAAAAACAATTTTCTATTTCCTCTTCGATATAATAGAACAACATTTAAAAAAATCGGTCCGAGACAACTCAGACAAAGTTTCTAATATACGTTTTTATAATTACTTGGCACAGTGTTTTTCATTTATTTGTTTTCGTTGGTACATTTAATTATTATTGAACATTTGATCAAAATATATCATAAAAATAACTTCCTCGGCGGGGAATCGAACCCGGTCTCCCTCTGCGTTTAAAGCTATTTTCTCAGGAACTAGATTTTTCCCGGGAAAACGGTTTATATGATTAGATTCTTATTTAAATGGACTACATTTTAGAATTTTTTAATCAAAATCGTCGGATCAGGTTTTGAGAAATAATTTTTTTCATGTTTTTTCAGTGTTTTTGGGGGGTAGCGCCCCCTATAAGTTTGGAGCTAAAATTCATTTCTCGATTTCGCCTCGGGGTATCGTTTTTCTGAATATGTATGCCGAATTTCGTCAAAATCGGCCCAGTAGTTTAGGCTCCAGGCGTCAGACGACAGACGACGAACAGACATTTTTTTTAAACTTTTTTGTCAGGGGACCTCAAAATGTGTAAATCCATCAAAATCTCAATATCGAATTTTCGCGCCATCACAATACTTTTTCTTTATATGAGAAAGTAAAAATGAGCGCATAAGGTTGCAACTTATATGGGACCGACAATGGGCTAATTATGATCTACCATCTAAATTTCATTACAATCGGAGGAATAATTTTTAAGTTATGTTGGTTCACAAAAATCAAGCGACAGACGCAGACTCGGAACCAAAATTATTCCCTGATGTATGAAACGGATTTCTGTCTTGGATTTATTGAAATTGGAGACAACAAATATTTTCGTTCTTTAGAACGATTATGTAGCTTCCGTTAACTTCGGTAAGCTCGAAGAAAAATTGGATTTTGCAACTCACTTTTCTGTTTTATTTATTTAATTTAAAAAGTTTATAAACTAACGTCAGGAAACATTATATTTTGCTAAGCGAGAATATTCATAGATGCCCCATAGAAAAAATATAATTTGCAAAACTTCCTAATTAGTAACTGATTCCGAGTAATGGAGAAACATTTTTAAATTATAATTTTCCCGGAAAAGCAGAGGATTAGTCCTCCTAATTACCCCCCTCCTAATCCCCACCCCCTTGCCTTGGTGTCTCCTCGCATCCCTGGCTTGAATTGGAAATTCCATTTATTAATAGTTGCTTACTTTCTAAAAAGAACGCCTTTCTCATGTTGTAACTTCCTAGCTTCAGAATAGATCAGTCTCTCCTTTATTATTACTATGTCCCTTATATTCTACCTAGGGATTGAATTTTAGATTTTTTTTTTTTTGTTGGCAGATATCGCTGTTATCATAAAAATTGTCATTCCGTTATCAAATACAATAATTTTACTGTCAAAATTACGTTTAAAAGAAGTACTGATAATTATGTTAGAAGATTTAAAGTAAAATATTTATACTCGTATATAACCGCCATTATGAATCAAAATGGCCGATCGAACTTCCTCACTAAGATAGGATATGGAGCGTGAGTGGAGTTCATCATTAAAAGTAGAAGGAAAAGTCTCTCCACGTAAGAAAATTTTTATTAAAAAATTCAAAGCAGCTTTCGGCCTCTATAAGGCCATATCAGTGCCGAAAGAGGTGAAAAGTGAATCACCTAAAGGAACTCATAGGGCGGGGTGAGTCATGCGAAGCCAGACGCTGGCACAAGACTAGTCTTGTCTCACCCCGCCCTATGAGTTCCTTTGGGTGATTCACTTTTCACCTCTATTGGCACTGAATATGGCCTTTTAGGCCGAAAGCTGCTTTGAATTTTTCAATAGAAAATTTCTTACATGGAGAGACTTTTCATTCTACCTTCGTCACTAAAGTTGGTAAAGACATAAATGGAAGCTAAACTTCAAGATTATGGTGCAATTGCGGTTTCGGAGACATCGTCATGATAATTTCGCATAATATTCTAAATTAAATTAAGTACTTGAGTGGCTTTAAATAAATAAATTTTTACATAGGGTTGAGTGTTATAATAAGTTTGAATAAATGAAAAAATATTTAATATTTATTATTTTAAAAAATATTGTAATATTAATAATTTTTAATTATCCAAAAATGAAATTTTAGCAATTATGCCCATTTACTTCCCTGCAATCGATACACTCGTGATAAATTGATCGTAAAAATATTTTTTACCGAGCATTTAATTACTAAGGAAAACCTACCAAATAAATTTCATGGTCTTATGTCCAATGGTTCCAGAGATTGGTATATGATTAATAGACAAAAAAATGTTTTGTCCAATGTACTATGGGACAAAGGAATATCCCACTTCTGTTTTTATAAGGGGAGTAACAGTCTAAAGAAGAACATTCCATACGATTGTTACTTCTCTCTATTTGTTTATCAAGTTACATTAAGACTGAAATTTCATTTGTACAAATAATCCTGTGGTGAAATCAGATAGTGTACACATTTCATATGAACACAAAAACATATATGAGGGAATATGTATTATTTCAATGTAGTGGAAATACTCGAAGTAGAATAGAAAATATTGAAAATAGGTACATATATATTATTTATTATTTTTTAATAGAAATCTAAAATTCAGGCAGAGAAAATTGCGAAAATTATTAATGGTGGATGATTACAATAATTACAAAAAAAATAATTATAAAATTATATAATTAATAATTTAATTATTACATAAGAGTAATCCCCGTAAAATTCCATTTTGAATTTTCCAATATACAAAAAATGTTAGCACAAAAAATTAAAAATAAAATAAAAAACATTTTTATGTAATACAGTTGGATCCACTTAAGGGTTAAAGAAAATATATATTTAATAATTCATAATATAAATATAAATATTGAACAAAGGGTACTACCACTGAAAAAAAAAAAATTTTGCATGAGTAGTATCGGTTAGATTATTTTATATAATATATTTATTTTTAAATTCAACCACCTTTTTGTTTAATCGAATTTAAAACATAATATATTGTATTGCTGTTTGTGACTAACACGATAAAACCAGGCGACTTGATGTATAGAGTTTCATATTTTTTATTAAAGGTTTTATGTATAAATATTTTTACTGTTTATTAAATTTATTTTATACATGAGAGAATTACGAACGTATCAAGTATATAGACTATTAGGTTTCAATTTCTAATATAACTCTAAAAATCCTTAAAATTAATATTGTATAAGGAGTATAAAGAAATTACTGTTATTTTCTAATCTCTTAAAATCTTTTTACATAAGCACTCCAAGTTATGTTCTGAAGTATGAAAGTGGAGTTAACTCCTTCATCTAGTTATTTTGTCGAAAATACTCAATAAGAGAGTTGCCCTTGACTTTGCTCTTATAACACTTGACTCAAGAAGCAAGTATCGTAATTGGCTTTTGGTGTCGACGAACCTTTAACGGTAACGAAAACGCTTCAAGCTTGAATAAAACCGATAATGTTTTAAAAATAGAAGCTCCTCTTGATATAAAAAACTAATTTTTTTTGTTTACGTTATTCAACTTCAATTTAAATGCATTACTAATGATGTCTGATTCTCTATTACAGAGATTTTCCTATTGCAAAAATTAAAATGAATGAATTTAGCATAAATTCAAAACAACTTGGAGAAAAAAACACTTGATTTTTAATATTTATATAATATCTATTTGGATTTTTATTTTATTTTTTTCTTCCGAACTTACCGAAGATAAGGGAAGTTATGTGATCGTTCTGAAGAGACAATAGTTATATGTGTAGTGTGCAAGGCACTTTACTGCACTCGAGAGAAATACTTACGCACGAGCCGCAGGCGAGGGCACCAAAGACACAAACACACTTTAAGCAAAGGGGAGCAAAGACACTTTAAGCTGCACATTAAATTTTTCCTACAGTTAGTTTTTAATCTGTAAATAATAGTTATTTATGTAACTAGGCAGCAAAATGGAATTTTACTGACGAGTGATTAGATTAGCCTCCGAGCCGAAGGCGAGGACAGGCTTTGATAATTAACTGCCGAGGCGAAGCCGAGGCAGGTAATTTACCTATTTGACAATGAATAAACATTGGCAATGAATAAACGAGGCAGAAATGTTTCCTTTGCTGCCTATTTATTTATTTAATCTTATATTGCTTAAAAGAAAAGAAGTAACTAGGATAAATCAAGAAAAATAGCTAGTCTAATCTAGAATGAATTCAATAATAAAAATAATATGGATGTTCAATGTTTACATGACGCTGCAGTATATCCAGTGACTCTACTATTTTTTTAATTAAAGATCTACAAATCATTGAACTTATTTAACAGAATTATCAAATATAAACAAATTATTTTATAATTAAAACGTTTATTTATTAAATATTACTTATTAAACTAGGTATAATATATGATGTTATAAGATAGAGATAATAGTATAAACTGTCATTGCCAACATTATAAAAGTAAAAATTTTACTGCCTAGGCTGTAAAATTTTTCCTGACTTTTACCGCCTAGGCAGTAAAATTACATTTCTCTGCCCGAAATCGGTTCAATAATGCCTCATTTTGCTGCCGCAAGTAGATAAAATATTAAATAATAGAGTGTTCATCAACATGTAAAAATTTTTGGGTCCACGTGTCTGTCTGTCGGTTTATCGCTAAATTTTTGTAAACCAACATATCTGGTTTAATTGAAATTTTGATGGTAGGTCCATAACTAGCCCATTGTTGGTCCATTATATTGTTTCTCATCCACATGCGCACAAACATACATTTATTTACACCTATATAATCAAAAGTACTTATATGATTTTTATGAAATTTGGATGGTTTGTCGAAAGTGGCCTTCAGATGGACCCAGAAATTTCAACTGTCTGCGCTCCTTAAATTTTGCTAAATTGATACTTTAATTAATGAAACCAAGTAAGGCGTGCTTCACGTAAGTACGTGAGGCGATACTCCCCGGTTTCTGTACGATTAAGTTAAAATGATCAAGTGGCAAATTTTAATAGCTGCATATTCTTTTTCTACAGTTAAATTGATGTATAACATGTCATGGTGACTAAAAACATTTTTTAGTCGCCCGCCATATTGAAAATATTGAAAATATTGAGTGTGAAAACTCCAAAAAGTGTACAGTTGTCACAAATGCCGAGATGCACCTGTGTGCAGAATTTCTTGTTCCTAGCTATAGTAGTTTATGAATTGAAGCATGCTAACAGACAGACACCAACAGACAGATTCCAACGAACAGACAGACAAAGCTGTTATATAAGGCTTTTTTTCGTACTCCGTACAGAAACCTAAAAATCAAAACAATTTTGACAGTTTTAAAAAACGGGGAAAAATTAAATAAATGTGACAATTATAGGTTTTAATAGTATAAAATCATTAATGTATACAAAATAGAATGCGAGGAAGCTATGTGCCACATAATTGGCAAATCATTTTTTTGTTAAAATGTGTATATTTTTTACTACGTTTTTATTAGCTTGCATTCTTGTTTGTTTGTTTGTTTGTTTGTTTGTCCGGTACAAATCTAACAATCGATTTCTAACTAACTTCCCGAATAGCTAGACATTTGAAACTTTTAGCATAGCTCAGAACACGATGACAATGCATTATTTTAATACTTTTAGCCATCTTTCAGCAGAATTTAATTAGTTTTCAGCAAATTTTGCTGTGCGGAACGTTAGTTCGGAAAAAATCCGCAAGTTATTTTATTTGTTTTGCCATATCCAATATTTACGCAATCTTCATTTTGACGGGTCTCAAATTTGTGATAGATAAACATTGAATGACAGCAAAACAGGAAATATCGATTATATTATTTATCGATTATATTATTTCATATATATCGATGGCACGGTTTAGATTTGGTGTTGGGGAGATCCGTTGTACAAAAATTTATCCTTTTATAGGTTTAAGATCAGCTCTCTGGATGGTTGTCATTTATGTGAAGTAAATAAATTCGGAACTATTTTTTTTCCACTAACATTACATATTATATAACAATAACAATAATATTATCAACATTACATACGATTCAACAGAAAATTTAAAAACGTAGTATATAAAAAGTTCTTTTTATCTTGAAATTATCTTCTATAGACTTACGTAGTAGAATTTTTATTTTCTTTAAATCTTTACTGTAACATAAGAAATACCTAATAAAATCGATAATTCAATCATTGAGCATAAATGTGAAAGTGTATATACTTTTTTTTTTGCGGTACGTTTCCACTTCTTTTTCACTTACAGAACCCAAGAAGTTTTTTTTATTCCGTACAATACTCTATACTCCTTATCCTGTCTAGTATACAAGGCGAGGAAGTAGACTCAAGTTGTTACCACACCCCCCTAGGAGTTCGAAGACTCATAAATCAGGGTAAAGCGGATGGAAGGGGCAAGTGCGCAAACTTACCCCGGAGACAGGGCTAACACGAGAAGTGGGAAAAAAACACTTTGGAGATTTAGTGAATTATTATTTAACCTTTCTTTTACTTGGATCTGAAACTGTATAAGATTGATGTTATATTTAACACATCGGACGAAACTCTTTTCAGAAACCTTCCTACTTTATATAATAAGGTTTTTTATACTGCAGTAGTGAAACGTCCAAATGCAAGCCACTTGAATCTCCATAAGAAAATACTAATTTACTATAAAAAATTAAAATTGGAACATCACTAATATTGCTTCCAAGTTTACCAAAGATAACGGAAGTTACCTCATCGTTCCGAAGAACGAAAAATTGTTCTGTCTCCGCGATTTCAAAAGTTCCAAGACAGATATCCGTTTCACACATCACTGCACATTTTTGGTTCCATGTCTATGTGTCTAGCCCAATTGTTGGTCCCATATAAGTTTCAACCTTCAGTTCCCATTTGTTTTTCTTCCACATGTACACCTTACATAACATAAATTTATTAATACCTGTATGCCTTTAAAGTTCTTATGTTCATGAAATGTGGATGATTTGTCGAAAGTAGTCCGGAGATAGCCCCAGATTAATTTTAACCGTCTGTCTGCGCTCTTAAAATTTTACATCACATTTCTTACCTACATACGTAAATTATCTTTTGTCTGGTTGTTACCAGAAAAGTCATATTTATACAAAAAATTTTCACTCAGTGTTACACACTGTTTGTCAATAGTTAAGAACTCTACCTAGAACATACATTTACACTTTTGTTTTATCTTTGTTACTCTATAGTTTTCAATTTTTATAAAAATCATCCTGTCCAATGTTTGAAAATGACTGTAAGAGGTCGAAATATAGCAGACATGAGTTAGAGGAGTAATTAAATAGAATGTTTTTTTCATCTCGATAGACCCACATACCTCAGAAAAATACAAAGTTTTAGGGATCACCTTCATCTACAAAAAAAAAAAAAAAAAAAAAAAAAAAATCCAAGGGTTGTTTGGTGAAAGTGAATTTTGTTTTTTAGAATCGAGGTACTGATTTCTTTTTATTACAAAATTCAATGGCACCGTACAATTCAATATAGCCGATTATTTTTTAGTTTGTAATTTCATTTATTTAGGGGAATGTATCATGCTCATTACGTTTATTTATTTATTTATCTCCAGTAGGGGAAAAAAAAGTTATGATTTTGAATTAGTTTAGAGGGACTAAAACAGGTCTTTTCATCCCTAACTCAAAAAGTAGGGAGAAAAAGTAAAAGTAGGGCGAAAAAGTAAAGTAGGGCAAATAAAGTAAAGATTGCAACTTAATTATTTTATAAATAGTAGAAAATGTATGGCTAATGTAATGAAGTTGACGAAATCAGGTTGGCGGCACTGCGCTTTTTTGACCATGTTAATCTTTGTTTACAACATTATAACCTGCATCTAAATAACCTTCTATTTGAGTTTAATTCCAATTCTTATTTGTTTTTAATATTGAATCTCTTATATCTGCTATTAAAAGTGCTAATAATTATTGTTATTTATTAAAATATTAAATAAAAACTGTTCAATGGACGAAAATGTGAATCTTTTTTCTACTGGAGATAAAATATTGTATGTACCTCGTGAGTAAAGTGTCATTATTCCCCTCGCGATAATTATCTCCCTCGGCTGCGCCTCGGGAGCTAATTAGAGTTATTCTAATTCCCTCAGCTTCGCCTCGGGATTTAGGGACCATGGTTCCTTCGGCTTCGCCTCAAGAACCAACTTTTTCGCTCAGGGAATAATGGCTTACTTTACTCCCTAGGTGCATAAATAACTATTTTGTTTTGGCTAGATAAAGTAAAAAAGCAAAACCGAAGTTGAAAGTTCTACCTTAAGGTTGATTAGAATGAACCCCTAACTCAAAAGGCTGTTTTGAAATTGTAAATTTATTAATTTAGGTGAATGTATAATTTCAACTTTTCATAATATTATAGTAATAATTAACAATTAAACATAATTTAATGATAATTTCTAATCTAATTAAGATTGTCAGGAAGTATTTACTTAGTTGTAATGCTACAAAATAACATTCATATGTTTCAGTAAATTCTATATCTTGAAATATTACAATAGCAGTTGGTAACGACAAGAGAGAATGTCTCGTGTTTCATTACCAACTAATGCTAATATTAATTCAAACTTTCAAACTAATGCTAATATTAATATTAACCAAATCTACTTATTGATTTGGTGTGAATATAAAATGAATATTATCTGGTTATTTAATATGAAATATGAAATGACGTAATTTGATTTTTTTCTTTGAGGCTTGAATCGATCATATCTGGTTTTGAATTGCGAGCTTGATTTATGATATAATATTATAACCTCTTTGCTTCTTACAATCTCTTGTATTGATTCCTTTTGTCTTGTTTATTGTTTTCTCCTATCTTTTTAAAAGTAATCTATTCATTCTAATTTTATAATGTTGAAGAACCTTGGTGTTATATAATTCATTGATTTATCCTTAGTTTTGCTTTTGTTTTGTATTCAACTTATCTTTTAAAAACGTCTTCATCTTTCTCCAACTCTCCATTTATTAAGCTGTTAATAATATTTTTCAGAGTATTTTAATAAAACCTATGATATAGGATAGGATCACATACTTTATTGATTTTATGCTTTCACAGCTATTATTGTCTATTTTGCTTCCGAGCTTATCCGAAGGTAGCGGAAGCATTGTGTTCACTTTTGAGAATGAAAAACTTTTATGTCTCCGATTTTAAATATTCCAAGACAGAAATCCGTTTCAGACATCAGGGAACATTTTTGGTCTTGTGTCTGTCTGTCTGTATGTCTGTCGGTCTGTGTGTCCACGAATTATGAAACGTGCAACGATAACTTGAGTAAATGTCGACCGATTTTGATGTAATTTGGTAGACATCTTCATTTTACCAATGCCCAAGACGAGTTCGTTGGACAACGTTATCAGTCCAAGTGTTCACGAGCAACGCTCGCGTAAACGTGCACTTCAGATTTAAAATTGGAATTTTAGGTCGGGAAAAAATCTAACTTCATTTATTCAGTGAGACAAACATTTTTTTACGAATACAATTTTTTAGTAAAACCAACAGCGACATCTGTATGAAGTTTTAAAGATCGCTAAAACTAATAATAGTTTTTACACAATATAATAGTTTTTACAATATAACAATAATTTTTTCCGTGGTAGGCTGTAATGTAGTAACTTTAGAGCCTAAAAAACATAGCTAAAATCTATTTTTTCATTACGTGGACTTAAAAAAATTTTACGTCCTAGGACAAAAAAAGTTTTTATTGTACTGCTGGCAGTTCTCAAAACTTCCGTTAGTAGCGCTGCAGTCTTTGTAGAAATGCTTAGTACGATTTAATTCCGCTAGATGTCAATTTGTTTTATTTATCTTTCCTTATAGTGGAACCTCTTTTTTTAAATCTTAAGTATGTACTAATATTTGTTATTATTATATTGATTATTTATTAATATTTAATGTTTTTTCATTGTCTGCTACCTTGGAAAAAATAGCATATGCTACGCGACTGTGAAGTGTTTTTTCTTTACCTTGGCAATATTTACTGTCTCGCTTCGCTCGACAGTAAATGTAATTGCCGCGGTAAAGAAAAAACTCACTTCACAGCCTAGCATAATATACTATTAATGTTAATGTATCAATAAAGTACATGATAGGATGCGAGGAAGATATGTGCCACACTAATTGGCAGTCTATTTTTTACTCGTTTCCTCCATTTATTAATCTGTCAAAATTTTTTACATGAATTAAAGTATCAATATCGCAAAAGTTAAAGAGAGCAGACTGTTCTGGGGCTATCTGCGGGCTACTTTCGATAAACTATGAAAGTTTCATACAAATCAGTACTATTGAAGCTATAGGTATAGATAAATCTTTTTTTGTGCGCTTGTGGAAATTTTGTTACCATCGTTAAACTCGAAAGCAAAAAAAAATAAAAATAAATTAATGGGAAATAATAATATTGTAGAATCGCCACAAAATACTTGGACCTAAATCTTAAAATTTTTATTTCATCGTCCTTTTAACATGAATATTTGATCTTCCATCCATTCTAATTTATAAATACCATTATATAGGTTTAGTATGTGTACATATATAGTGGTTCTAAAGGGACCTATGTCACCATTCAATATACAATACCCACCCTTATTTACTCTTTAACCTTCACTTAGTTCACTTAGAACCCAAATTCTGTATGGGTTCTCTCATCTTGATAAAAGGGGAGTCTGTCAGGTTTCATAAACCAGATACTTAGGAAGATAGGAGCCCTCACACTTAATCCTTGTGACCCTTCACCATTGTAGTAAAATATCATCTGGTAGGCCTCGTCCCATTATTGGTTGTTGCATCATTGATGATAATTATTTATTGAAATACATTAACCTGCATAATGTATGATATTACATTTTAATAATTCATTTACATTTAGATAGTCAAAATATTAAACATATTAAATAAACCAATTTAATCATGTGTTACCCAAAGAGTTACTCAACACATTGTATTGTTGAAATAGGTGTTATGTTCCAAATCTTGGGTGTCAATTTTTAGATATCTGCACGAAAAGAAACCTTATATAACGGCTCTGTCTGTCTGTCCGTTGGCATGTTTCAATTCATAAACTACTATAACTAGGAACATGAAATTCGGCACACAGGTGCATCTCGGCATTTGTGAAAACTGTACACATTTTGGAGTTTTCACACTTAATATTTTCAAGATGGTGGCCAACATGGTGGGTGACTAAAAAAAATGTTTACTCACCATGACATGTAATACATCAATTTAAAAGTCTAGAAGTGAAGAAAAAGAATATGCAACTATTATTATTTTACACTTAATAATTTTAACTTAATCGTACAGAAACCGGTGATTATCGCCTCACGGACTTACGTGGAGCGCGCCTAACTTGTTTACATTAATTAAAGTATCAATTTAGCAAAATTTAAGAAGCACTGACGGTTGATTAATTAATCTGGGGCCATCTGCAGGCTACTTTCGACAAACCATCCAAATTTCAAGCGCGCCTTACTTGTTTTATTTTGAGATTATGCCCTGTTTTTTTTTTTTTTTTTGCTTTGGTTAATGCTGTAAGAGTTGTTTTTTCTTTTATATCAACTCATCTAAAATATTTTGAACTGAGTTCAAATTGTAGTGCACTCAGTGTCTACATTATGTTGTCTGAATCTAAGCGTGATATGAATTGTTAATTTATATGAAGGGCTGTTAAAATCAGTTATGTTAAGGAAGTTTCTTGTTATAATTGAATCTTGTTAAATTAAATTTATAATATTTTAAATTGATTGCTTTCGAGCTTACCGAAGGTAACGGAAGCTACGTGATCGTTCCGTGTCTGTCTGTCGGTCTGTCGCTCAATTTTTGTGAACCAACATCATAAAAACTTTTATTATAAATTGGATTTTATTGAAAATTGGATGGTAGGTCATAATTAGCTCATTGTTGGTCCCATATAAGTTTCAACCTTCAGCGCTCATTTGTTTCTCTTCTACATGCGCACATACATATATTTATTTACAACTATATCTTCAAAAGTACTCAACTGTTTTTTAAGAAATTTTGGTGGTTTGCAGGCTACTTTCGATACCTTAATTCATATGAAAATAAATAAGAAAAATTGCTTGCATTCGAGTCTACAAGACAGTGAGACATTTTTATGTAACGCTTTTTGGTGTCGTTTTTCGATTTTATGTGCGTAAGTAAAGTAAATGACCTATTTACAGCTGTTTCTACGATGTTGCAATATTAGCAGTAGTGTAACAACACTTCATCTAATGTAAATAGTATTTGTAAAAATAAGGGGTTGTTTTTACAGGATACCCACAGTTAATTACACAAAAAGGGGTACGTGGGTTGAGAACTGCTGCTCTAGAGTCTAGACTAGACTTTATTAAGTGGAGTAGAGTAGAAGAGCGCTGGGCTACAGGCTATAGAGTGGGGGAGAACCGAAGGCAGCCGAACCTACACGTCCCGTCCTCGGTTACATTCGAGTCCGCGGTAGGGGAAGGTCCTACAGCTGTACACTGGATTGCAAACCTCCTATAGGTTTCTGAATCACACTTTTCTAAGTTTTTATGTAACATAACGCTTTTTGAGGTATGTTCCATAGCCGAAACATAAAAATGTCAAAACAATTTTGACAGGTTTAAATAAGGGTGAAAAATTAAATAAATTAGATAATAGGTTGTAAAAGCATTACATCATACATTTCTCTGTATGGAAATACTCTGTAATTGTATGCCTCCAAACGGCATGCAAAAACAGCCAAAGCTGAGCATGAGTTAGTAAGCAAGTTGGGATGTTTCTTTTGTCAGAAAAATGGTCAGTTTACCATTGCACCAATTTTTAATGTGTATAAAAGTTCTTAGTTCATCAAAAATTACTAACTTTAATAAACGTAAAAGAAGAAGTAAGAAGAAGTTAGATATACTTTAAAAAATACGTGTGGTGTCGCGGGACAACCCGGTAGGAACGAAGTTCCTTACATTTTTCATTAAATATAAAATCACACTGCTAAGTACGTATACGTTGCTAACTACTCGTTCCAATAAATATTTTTGAATCAATTAGAAAATTATTATTAGTAAAATTATTACATAAAACTTATTACAAAAATCCCTTGATCCGCTTATGAGCAATATTATTTTATTACATCAATTTATACTTATATATTACTTATTTATTATTATCAATATATACTTATATATTTTATATTTATACTTATATATATACTTATACTTATATATTTATAAGTTTTTCTGGTTTATAATTTAACACAGTCGACACTGTCAATTTTTGACGATTCTCTTGGTGCACTTTCCATTTTAAATAATATCAGAATATTTTTCTCAATGATAGAAACAATAATTGAAAAAAGCGTTGTTTTGTGGATAAATAGCGAGTTTGACAGGAAGAAGGAGTAAGAGAGAGAGAGAGTATAGTGAGAGAGAAATGGAAAGATAGAAGAGTTGGGATTGCGCACAAAGGATACCAAACCAAGTATAGTAGAGGGGGAATCACTCTACATACTTAATATTCCACCTATATTAACTACAAACCTCATACTTCCGAACATCCGACATCGACTTTTAAAAATTGTAAAATATATCACGTCACTGTCAAAAAACTGCTGCTTGTATCAGGTTGAAATTTTGCATGCCTGTTTCAATTGTACTTAAGACGATGTACATTAAGTTTTATTAAAATCGTTAGGTTAGAACGTAAGATATCGGTAAAAAGGTTTTTTCTCTATTTTAAACGTTTAGGTCCGCTTTAATAGTTTTAGCGATCTTTATTAATTTATAGCAGTGTCGTTGTTGGTTTTACTAAAAAATGTTATTTGTAAAAAATGGTCGTCTCATCGAATAGGTGATGATAGAATTTTTTCCCGTCCTGAAATTTCAATTTTAAATTTGAAGCTCACGTTTACGCGAGCATTGCGCGCGAACTCTTGGATGGATCACGATGTCCAAAGAACTTAGCCTGAGTATTAGTAAAAGGAAGATGTATACCAAATTTCAACTAAATTGGTCAACTTTTACTCAAGTTATCGTCGGACACGTAAACGTTACACACAGACAGACAGACAGACAGACAGACAAGATGCATATTTCGTTGAATGTAAAAAGCTCGCTTACGCTCGCTTCAATAATAATAAAATGTAGTCAATTTAAATACGAATCTAACGATATAAGCCTTTTTCCCGGGAAAAAGCTAGTTCTTGAGAAAATAGCTTTAAACGCAGACGGAGAGAGCCCGGGTTCGATTCCCTGCTGAGGTGAAGTTATTTTTATGATAAATTTTGATGAAATGTTTAATAATAATTAAATGTACATACGAAAAATAATAAATGGAAAATATTGGGCTAAGTAATTATGAACTCTTTTTCTTTTTAGATCCACCTACTTTAAAATAATTCATTCAAGGAACATTGTTTAAATAATAATAGAATCATTTTTTAACATAACCGTAGTACAAATACCATGTCTTTCACTATATGTGAAAAACATGTGTTTCTTTAAAAGTTTATAGTTTGAATTGGATAAATAATAGTAAGGGGGGGGGGGGGGGTGGAGTACGAAACTTTATTGATACTTAATTTGGAAATCAAGTATACATGGATCATATTCCCCGAATTAAACAATGTTTAACGAAGTTTGCATAAAGGTTAACTGAGTTTGTTGCTGGCTTTCAGTTAGTTTAGAAGCAAAGTTATCAGTTATTATGTAAAGTATTCATTGTTGAGTACTTTAGTTCGTAAGTGTTGTAAACTTATGAAATTTTATATTGAAGTTGTAAGTACAGTTTAATTATGTATTGGAGGCAGGTCTTATTTGTTTTGAGTTAGATTGAATTCTCGCTTCCATGGAATATTAATATCCTAGGTAAGTAGATGGAATGGGATATGTAGGCAAATAGAATATTATGTTGATTTAGAATAATTGTACTCAAGCGTAACTGTAGAAAAAAAACAAAAAATACGTGTGGTGTCGCGGGACACCTGGTAGGAACGAAGTTCCTTACATTATTCATTAAATATAAATTATAAAATCACACTGCTAAGTACGTATACATTGCTAACTACTTATACATGGCGGAGTTAGAAAAGACACAAAATTAAAAGTAGCGAACTGTTTGTATCTAGCAAGAGTTAAGGAATAATTAAAAGAAAATCATTATTTGTATCATTAAAGTAAGCGTCTTACTATAAATATATATTGAATATAAGAAAAAAAGTTGATCATGATGAGTTTATAGTTAAAGAGTATGTTTGTTAAAGCATGTTGGATTGAAATACTTTTTTACCTACCTTGCCTATTAATTTAAAATATTATAAAATATATCTCTTCCCTACTCTAAAGCTTCTGCTTGAATCCGGTTGAAATTTTACATGCCTGTTTCAATTGTACTTTAGACAATGTCTAAGAAGTTTTATTAAAATCGATATACGTTAGAACGGAAGATATCGGTAAAAACGTTGTTTTCTTTAATTTAAACGTTTGGGTCCACTTTAATCAATTTAGCGATCTTTATCACTTCATAACAGTGTCGGTGTTCGTTTTACACAATTTGTGAGAGACACCAAGGGATGTGCCACGCAAGCGTGACCCATAGGAACTGTTCCAACATCAGACATTGCGTCATTAAGATGTTGGCTCGGCATTACGCCATGTCCTGCATCGTTTCATCGCGTCCGACTCATCAGGGGCCCGACGATGCCCACCCATTTCTGGACCTATACTAGATCAAGAAGATCAGATATAGGACTTATCAGAGACGAGCGTGCTCTCATACCGCCATTCTTGCTTGGCTGGCAAAACACATCAGGAATGTTGGGTGGGCATCGTCGGGCCCCTGATGAGTCGGACGAGACGAAACGATGCAGGACATGGCGTTATGCCGAGCCAACATCTTAATGACGCAATGTCTGATGTTGGAACAGTTCCTATGGGTCACGCTTGCGTGGCTCCTCACAAATTGTGTAGCCTATTGCAGTGTGCAAAAACACGGTATTACATCGCTGATGTGTTCGTTTTACTAAAAAAAAAAAAAAATTAAATTAGTTGTTTGTCTCATAAAATAGATGAAGTTAGAATTTTTTCTTGGACTAAATACGCAGTATTATAATAATATACCTAATATGTTGAAATAAGCGTCAGCACAGATCAATTTTACTTTTAATAAGACCGTTATACGTGATTATATTTTCGATATTTACAAAACCAAGTGTCATTCTGACATATTACAGAAATAAACAAGTCAAGTAACAGGCTTCCATAATAACTTTTTTCCCGTCTTTTTTAAGCTTACGTTTGCGCGAGCGTTGCGTGTGAACGCTTGGGCGGATAACGTTTTCCAACGAACTCAGCCTTGGCATTGGTAAAATGAACATGTGTGCCAAATTTTAACTAACTCGGTGATCATTTACTCAAGTTATCGTCATCGGTAGATTTCGTGACGGTTTCTGCGTGACGGTTATTTTGTGACGGTGATTTTGGTCGTTTTTTTGGATTTACTCCCGTGCTCCAGAATGTGCCATAAGGCTTCTTTCACACGAGGCAACTTAGTTGATTCAACTAGTTCGCCCCCTATATGAGGGCAAAAGTATAAAATTGGTAGATTTCCCATAGATCCTAGATAAAAATTAACTTGCCATTACAGGTTACAGATCCCCCAACACTGTAATAAAATGACGGAATCTCGTTGTTCTCACTGTTCAAAAACATTTAGCAAGCCACAGTTATTGAGACGCGAAAAACATTATTTAAAAAACAATACATTTTTTGCATGTTCTGTAAAAGTAATTCATTTATAACTCGACTCTATAACAAAATCATTATCTATTTTCGATTCATTTAAGACGTGGAATATATATATATATATATATATATATATATATATATATATATATATATATATATATATATATATATATATATATATATATATTTATATATTTATATATATATATATATATATATATATATTTATATATATATATATATATATATATATATATATATATATATATATATATATATATATATATATATATATATATATATACACATATATATACACACACATATAATATTACATAATATTATGAATAGTCATAGTGGTTAAGTCCTTGAGAGGAATATAGAAAGAAGAGGGTTGATTGTAGAGGGTAGAAATAACGGTAGGGCAAGGCCCGATCATAACCGGCTCTACTCTCTTGCATCGGCCTTCGTCGGCTAGACAGATATTGTTTTGTTAACGTCTAGTGGTTTTATAAGATCTTGAGGATTTCTACACAATGAAGCAGTAACTTCATATTTATTTTTTTTATATTTAAAGTATGTTGAAGTGTTTAAAGTGAAAGTTTTATCTTTAAACCTCTGGTGGGAAAACTGTTTCATATAAATTCTTCTCATATAATGAGAATATATTGTGATGGCGCGAACATTTGATTTTGATACTTTGATGGATTTACATGTTTTGAGGTCCTCTGAGTCCAAAAAAGTTGTTTTTAAATAATGTCTGTCTGTCTTTGCAGACACCTGGAGCCTAAACTACTGGGCCTATTTTGACATTTGGCATACAGGTTCCTGTGCCTCGAGGTTAAATTAGGAAATAATTTTAGCTCTTAATTCGAGGGCACTTTCTGAGAAGTCTTTGACCAATTTTTTTTATCTTGTAATGGGAACATCTGCTTGTGTGTAAATTTTCGTTAAGGAATATAGGTCTCACAGGTAATTAGATGCTAATTCTTACGAAAGTAGGAATGACTACCCACAAGACAGACGTCAGAATTCCCTTTGCAGGAAGCATCTGCCTATGAAATATTGCAGGTTTAAAGAAGTACCTAGAACTCATGTAAAAATGACTCCCTTTGCTCAACAACAAAGTTAGTCACGTCGGCGCACGTGACGAACACTTTTGTCAATGTCAAATGTGTCTCTCTTATTATTAGAATCAAACTAAAGGCCCATGTCACTGGACAAACGATGACGCTCCTAGTGACAACAATCAAAACACTATCTGCCTGAGAGGCAACAGGTATTCTTACCAGAGGATAAAGTGCATTATGTCTAAATTACTAAAACCTGATCATGCGACAGTGTCGTAGGTATTCCTACCTGAGGGCCTTGTGGATATTATCTAAATTATTAAAACTGAACATGCGAAAGTGTCGTTCTGAGGGTGCTATGTTCTTACATGGTTATAATATTTGTTGGTACATAGCCTGGGTTTTATACTCGCTACAGAATAATCTATAGGCTGCCTTAACATGACGCGAGAAAAGTTGGTTCCACACAAACTTTTCTCGCGTCAAAGCTATCCTGAATGAAACCTTCCCGTCCTCTTCCCTTTTGTTTATTTTTTTTATTTCATTTTTTGAGTCATCGATTAACATTGTAAATATTAAATACACAATTGTTCTTCATTTTGCAACCATCCTTTTAGAATTTTAAAATTATAATTTAATAATAAATTCGGCTTAGTTTATAACCGAGGAAGTTGGTTTGCGCTGATGAAGGAAGGGTGGGGGAATACACTCAGTGACGTATCCCTGGCATCATGAATGTATTTTGATGGCCTCGTAAATAGCCCAAACGCGCGTTAAAAACGCAAGCTATGAGCCCACATTAAGAAAGAAAATGAAAATAAAATATACCTTTAGTTATGAGTATACTGGATTTATTTCTCCCATAACTCCTTTAACGAGATAATGATGTGCTAAAGCAAGAATCAACTGTTTAAATGGAGTCTGAATTAATAAAAACCACTAATTTTTCGACGAGACACTCATCTTAAGAGGGTGATTGAAAAATCCTTTTACTTGAAGTGGGCAATAAACATTAAAAGTTTGGGAGCCACTGAAATAAAGAAAAATAAAAAAATAATATAGAAAAACATTGGCACTTAGCGCGATCTTGTGGTAGTTTCTAGTACTTGCTTTCTTGTTCCCTACCTCCCACTCTGCTACTCTTCTCTACCTCTCAACCCCTCTTCATTATCTTTATTCCTCTTCACCTCCTCTTGTGTTACCCCTCACCAAGCTACACTTGTTATGCCTTTATCCATTGTCTAGTTTTACTAGGCACTCAAGTAAAGGCATCCTCGTGCAAGACTCTATATAGTGTATATGGCTTTTAATAAGTCTTTTAAAAGTATTATATTTATTATTTTTATACGTTCTTTAATAATTTTACTAAGAATTACTAAGAGCGCCTGTAACGAATATATAGGAAGCCCGTGGTTCAAGTGCTGGGGTCTATTTTTCTCTGCATGTCTCCCGTAGTTAATGATAATTGAAGCGAGCGGAAGCGAGCTTCTTACATTCAACGAAATATGCATCTTGTCTGTCTGTCTGTCTGTCTGTCTGTCTGTCTGTCTGTCTGTCTGTCTGTCTGTCTGTCTGTGTGTAACGTTTACGCGTGTGACGATAACTTGAGTAAAAGTTGACCGATTTAGTTGAAATTTGGTATACATGATCCTCTAACTAATACTCAGGCTAAGTTCGTTGGACAGCGTGATCCGTCCAAGAGTTCGCGCGCAACGCTCGCGTAAACGTGAGCTTCAAATTTAAAATTGGAATTTCAGGACGGGAAAAAATTCTATCATCACCTATTCGATGAGACGACCATTTTTTACAAATAACATTTTTTAGTAAAACCAACAACGACACTGCTATGGATTAATAAAGATCACTAAAACTATTAAAGCGGACCTAAACGTTTAAAATAGAGAAAACAACCTTTTTACCGATATCTTACGTTCTAACGTAACGATTATAATAAAACTTCATATACATCGTCTAAAGTGCAATTGAAACAAGTATGTAAAATTTCAACTTGATACAAGCAGTAGTATTTGAGTAATGAAGTGATACATTTATAATATTAGTTTAAAAGCTATGACGGGTGGTTAAGATTCTTATAGTCGTATTGTGTGTAGGTTTGTTTAGGAAGTAAAACATGGAACCGAGTACCCCCACTCTACTCCACACTACTCTCTTCCACTTATCTTCAACTATGACATTCATCATGATTAACAAATTTTAATATTCAGTATTTTATTGCAATACGCTCGCTTCAATGATAGAGCCACGCGATGCCTAGTCATAGAATATTATCATGATTTTGTTTTAATTTGCATTAACTAAAATTTTAATTTTTAAGTTTTAGGTAGTATTCTCATACTACAGAAAGTTTAAATTTTTATTTTTAAGTTTTAGGTAGTATTCTCATACTACAGAAAGTTTAAATTTTTATTTTTAAGTTTTAGGTAGTATTCATACTGCGGAAAGTTTAATTTTTAATTTTAATCAAATTATAATTATTATTAACAAAGGGAGACAGACAGAGAAAAAAAGACTCCAGCGCCGGGACTTGAACCACGGCCTCTATATTTCCAGTATACTGCTCTACCAACTGAGCTACACTGGAGAATAATTTCCTCTGTTAGTAACGATACCTAGTCCCGAATTAAGCTTTCAATTTTCCACAAGTCTAGGAGTCGACCTTAACGACAATAGAACTAAACCGAGAAGTATCGCTTATAATTATAAAGTACCCATTTAGTACCTGTACCTTGTACAATCAATTAGAAATTTCATTTTTAAGTTTTAGGTAGTATTCACACTACGAAAAGTTTAAATTTTAATTAAATCGAATTATAATTATTATTAACAAAGGGGTACAGAGATTTTCTGAAACAAATATATTTATATGTATGTCCCAAGGGTTTAGTAATGAGTGTTACTGGTAAGAGTTGGCAGAATTAGAGGGTGAGTATGAAAGAAAGAAGGAGGGATTAGGGTTTGTTTATGTTATGATGACATTTAACTCAGTAATTTATGTTATTAATATGATTTAGTAATTATTAATTAATATAATGAGTACACATTAAATTGGTTTAATTAAGAAACATAGTTTCTGAGGAAAAATTTTTTAAAGTTAAAAACGTAATGAGTGTTACTATTCCGTTAGTTCTACAATACTGTAATGTTTTTACAAAAAATAAATTTGCCACATGTAAAAAAAATTGTAAATAAAAGTTTAATGTTTAAAGTTTGTGTTAAAATTTATTTTTTTCTAGGTCCAATATATAAATGTGTAATGAGTGTTACCACAATTTAATGCGAGTGTTACTTGAATAAAAATAAATTCTTATGGGTAGCCGTGTCCAACTATTTTTTTAATAAAGAAAAATTATTTTTTCTTCTTCTTTATAATAACAACTTTTATTACAGTGCCCTGAAAACGTATCCTTTACATTTTTGAAGCTTTGAGGAAACATTAAAAGATAATAAATGTAACACTCATTACTTTTTTTTAAAAAATTGCAAATATTTTAGGTCTAAAAAATATTTCTGGTGGGATGAAAGAGAATATTTACGTCATATTATATACAATTTAGTAACGTTTCATGAAAACAGAGAAATAAAATCTAAAAAAATACCGCTTTTATGATAGTAACACTCATTACGACAAAAATGTGATTTTTTATGTATATATGTTCATATATATGTAAATGAATTTGAAAACTGCCTGTTCTTGAACGAAAATGTCATCCTAAGTCCCTGATGTGTCAGAATAATCAATATTATCATGTCTAAGGCTTATTTAAATTTTCTATAAAGTAGCCAAATTGATTTTCCTAAAGGTACATTTTATTTGAAAATGACCCACATATATCTTTTATTTTTTTTTTTTATAGAGACTTTTTTGTTTTATAGGGAGGAATCAGTCAGACATTCATAAAAATATTTACTTACCTTTGATGATGGTTAGATTATTATTAATTTGTAACAACTCCAATTAAACACTGTTCATATTTTCACTAAAATTTTAAAGCTGCCAGCAATTAGTAATGGTAATATAATATGTATAATAATATAATGCAATAAAATTGCTTTTTATATTATCTTCTTTATTCAGCAAAACTAGCCAACTGGAAATTGTATAAAAAGGGACCTAAGTGAGGGTATGCAAGACTTATTTACCTAACTCCCTCTCCCAGACCTTGGCCTTTAATATACTGTTAGAGGGCTTTTAACTTGGTACTTCAGTTTTTTAAAATCTCTCTCTCTCTCTCTCTCTCTCTCTCTCTCTCTCTATATATATATATATATATATATATATATATATATATATATATATATATATATATATATATATATATATAAATGAATAAATTCTTGACCGTAGAAATAAACAGAAAACAAACAAAACTCAGGATTCAGTCACAAAAATCGTCTCTATGTTACAATTCCGACGTTTCGGTTTTTACTTAAAACCTTCTTCAGGGGCCTAAAAACAAACGAAAAACAAAAAACCCATGAAACAAACACTCATGACAATCAAAACGGAAGCTGCTACACAATAAATATTAACCCAAGACCTAAACTCACCGTAAAACATCAACAACGACTGAAAAATTCTCACGCGTCACACCTATACGGGGAAAAACCACAGCCTCCTTGATAAAAATATACTTTTTTTATAATAATAATAACAGCCTACGTAATAAACATAAAAGAAAATTCTCCTCCCCCCCCCCCCCCCGGTACTCCTAAATATTATAGACAAAGATAAGGGCCAAAGCTAGAAAAGATTACAGGAGTAAACAAGTATCCTAGGCAGTCTGTGGACTGGCTTTAGAGGGGACCAACCTGGCATTCGCCTAGTAAATTGAGGGAAACCACAGAAAACCTCAATTAGGTTGGGCGGACCCGGGTCCTTCCAATAAAACATTCTAAAAACCAGAACATCTATTGGCAGTTATAGAAATCGTTTGTGGGTTTGAGGTAGGGAAAGAACGTCGGGATTGTAACATAGAGACGATTTTCTCTAACCACCTCGAAATCTGAGTTTTGTTTGTTTTCTATATATATATATATATATATATATATATATATATTTATATATATATGTATATATATATATATATATATATATATATATATATATATGTATATATATATATATATATATATATATATATATATATATATATATATATATATATATATATATATATATATATATATATACATATATATACATATATATACATATATATATAAATAATCTTCTTGATCTGGTATAGGTCCAGAGTTGGGTGGGCATCGTCGGGCCCCTGATGAGTCGGACGCGACGAAGCGATGCAGGACATAGCTTTCCTTAATTCGGCACAGATAAGAGTGACTTCAAAAGATTGAATAACTATCACACATTGATTCTGGATATACGCCTTTTTGGAGAACATACTTCTTGCCTGAGTCTCCTTAGTGTGACAAAATCCATTTTTAAACTCAAAATATTGCTATTAAAATGACTAAATATTAACTTTTAAGTTTTAATAGCTTGGGACATAAATTAAATTTGATTTAAGATTAAGCCGTCAAGCATTTAATAGTTTTAATATTTCAATCCATTATCTTTTTATGAGGTCATTATACGATAGCTCAATGCGATCTTAAAAATAGTGTTTTAAAATTAACTGAAATAAAAAAAAATAATAATAAATAAATAGGATTCCTGCTATAAGATTATCTCTTTTTTAAATTTATACCAAATTTTTATCTTAATTTTAGAACTCATAAACAAAATATAACTGCACTTAAAAAAATAGTCATACATTAAATTTATAATTAAAAAAAAATATGCTCCAAAATAAATGTTAATGACCCAAGAAGTGACTCTAAAAATGTCATTGTTACTTATATTTTTTTAAGTGTACTTTTAATAAAGTTGGCAGCTATTTAATAGTGTTTTATGATGAAGTATAAAAATGTAAAAATGTGTTTAAGTAGAATATAAATTGTTCATTTATTAATATTTAGTTTTTGAGAAACTTTTAAGTAAAATGAGCTTTTATTATCAGTTCAGTAAAAAGAATAAATAAATTCTCCATTTTGATGCAATAAAACGACATTTTTCTGGGGACGTTTGTTTCTAATTTAAAATGTGTTTTTTCATGTATTTTTTTACCGATGAATGAAGGTATGTTTTTCACCCAAATGGAAGTGGCTCATCATTTGTTCTTCTGCATTTTCTTTTTAAACCAGACACTCAATATTTCTCTGTTACCATGGATGGTCAGCTGATCTTATATACATTTCTGTGTTCAACTAAGTCCACTGCCTCATTTAAATTACATCACACGTATAGTTAAAGCATAATTACTACCATAATGTCTTCTTAACCCTGGAATATTAATGGTAATTATAAAGAGAAAACTATTAACCCTAGAACGCTAACCATATTTTTTAACCTCTTAAGACTAACCTTGAGTCATATTGACTCCCAAATCTATTATACCCAGTTTTATTAAAATATAAAGGCCTAATATGTACAATATTTTTTAACCTGTTTTAGTGCTAGTTGAAGGGACACTTAGGTGCTTTGTTTCCCATAAAAAAAAAACAATTTTTTCCTTTAAATTCTTGTTTTTCAATCTGGACTACTATTACATATCCGGTATTGTTATCTACCGGAGTGGTTTTATTTACTTTTTTTATGTAACTTTTTTCTTTCTTTTCCTTTGGTTTTTCTATTTCGTAAATTGTTTCAATTAATTTATCATTTTCCTCATCATCGCTGATGGGATCAAAAAAGGCATTTTCTATTTTCAAATCAGGGTCCAAATCACAACCGTCACTATTATTGTCGAATACGCTCTTTTTCATAATCGGTATCTGAATCGGTCATTTCCTTCATCAAGTGATAAATGTCGTTTAGATCATTGTATTTTTTCTCCATTATTTGACTTTATTCATATTCTATTAACTTTATATAATTTAGACATATAACGACAAAATAAAATATAACAATTTATACTTATAAATGAATAAATTACAATTATATTACCTTTAATTTAAAATAATTATTGAATTAAAAGTTATATAATATTTCATTTATAAGATTTAAAATGCCAAAATAAACAATAACACGACATACTATTCTAAAAAATACTATTCTGCGTCAAAATGACCTACAAAAAATTTACGTGTAAGACTAAACTGGAGTCAAAATGACTCCGTAACTGCAGAAAAACAAACGATATGTCCTCTTTAGAATCTGAATGTGAAACTGATAGAAGTGTAGAAGGGTCATTCAAGGGTGGGAGATAGCATAGCTGAGATGTGGGAGTTCTGTGTTTTACAGACACCGTGCATTCGTAGTTGAAAAAAAAATGGGAGTCATTGTGACTCCAGGTTAGCTTTCTAGGGTTAAGAACTCATTATTAAATCTTTTAAGTGAGATATACAAACATTTGATGACAAATAACTTAGTAGGAACATCAGAATAATCTGAAATTTCGTGAACACTAATGCACACGAGGCTATAGGCTCATTCGACGACCAATTAATTCCCTACTTTTATTACTAAACGTTAGTCAAATCGACGAAGTAGCTTTGTCGGGAATTTGCCAGGACTCAAAAGGACTTCTACCGCTACACTAGCAGGTGTGTTACTAACCAGTGCAAGCACTGCAGAAGGATGAGATAATAGGTTAAGGTTCAAACTGTGCACGTCGATTTGACTACCTTTAGCATTCCAGGGTTAAGGTAGAGTCTATAAAGTGTTTGTTTGAGATGTTTTGTCCAAAGATCAAGGAGATATATAGTAGGGTGTTTCATTTTTCCAAAGGTGGGATTTTCATATGACTTTGCTTACGCCCCGAGTCTAAGTGGTGTAAAAGATATATACGACAAATTTCATGAAGATTGGATAATATTTAGAGGTTGCACACTTTGATCAGTTTTGTAATAGTAGGCTAAAAATACCGTTTTTCAATATTAAATATTTTTATTGGGAAAACTAGAAATCAAATACTTAAAAAAAATATATAACTAGAAGCTAAGATTAGTAGGTAATATTATAGGTAAATATTATATTATATTAATTAATTTTGAACGATGCAATATTTTCTTTTGTTCGCTTGGTGACGACTTTTCTGTGATGCTCGACTATCTCAACAAGAATTGTTTTTGATTTTTGTCCATGGGTGTTTCGTTGGACTTTTTTATCAGATCAATTCCCTTTTCTGCAGTATCATTGACCACCTTAAGAGCATGTACCAAGGAGCATGCTTCTTAGAGAATCGTAGTGGATCCCAAACAATTCAACGAAATATTTTGTTTTAGTAGTAACGAAATGGCTTAGGTCTTTTCCTTCAAAAACTAGGTTTTAAACGATCCTCTAATCGTTTCATTTCCTTTTTCTTTGCAGGTTTGGTTTCTAAATTTTTATTCATATTTTCTTTATCTGCCTGAGTAATACGTTCGTCAAAAATCCAATCCTGCATTTGTTTTTGATGGATACCAAATAGTTCTTAGCAGCTGTGAGAGCACTTTATTTAGAGTCTGCATCTGGGAAAGGGCTCAAAAGCTCTAGTATGTCCAAATCATTGTTTGAAGCCCATCGACTTACAACTGACTCGTGCCAAAAGCTAACATATATGAGGCTGACAAAATGGTCAACCCGTTTCATTTCTTAAAATTCAGTAAAGCGGTTTTCCATATCTCCAGCCGTTTACAAATAAAAGTAAATGGCAAACAAAATTTAAGAGACACTTTGAAAATCCTCCTCATTTGGTCTTACATTGGGATAGCAAACTCTTTCCTTTAGATATATGACGCCTATGGGAGTGTCAAAACATTGGAAGATAGAGTTTCAGTTCTAGTGACTGGCAATGATTGTGAGCATTCGCTTGGCTTACCTGTTGCCCTGAAAGAAAATAGTTATTCGGGAAGTGAACTGAGTTGATGCTACTTGAAAATATCATTGGTATATGTTTATAATACTATTTCGTTAGATACTACAGCTTCTATTTCAGGACTAATTCAAGGAACGAATATTGTTGTGGTTGGTTTGCCGTCACTCACTTATGAACTAACATCTAAAGGAGTGTTGTAGCATACCATTTACCGGTCCTGATATCCAGATTTTTTGTAAGTCTGTGGGCTTCATTGGATAAGAAGTCATATAAGACAATGCTGGATGAAGAAATTACCATTCAACGCTTTCTAGAAGAATAACGAGTGAGAATGATAACTACATGCAAAATGTCCTAAAACAATTGAATATTCCTCAACAATAATTTAAAGGAATGAAACGGGTAGACCATTTTGTCAGCCTCATACATGTTCGCTTATGGCACGAGTCAGTTGTAAGTCGATAAAAAATTATTTGGATATGCTGGAGCTTTTGAGCTCTTTCCCAGATGCAGAGTTTAAATAAAGTGCTCTCACAGCTGCTAAGAAACTATTTGGTATCCACCAGAAACAAATGCAGGATTGGATTTTTGACGAACGTATTACTCAGGCAGATAAAGAAAATATGAATAAAAATTTAGAAACCAAACCTGCAAAGAAAAAGGAAATGAAACGATTAGAGGATCGTTTAAAACCTAGTTTTTGAAGGAAAAGACCTAAGCCATTTCGTTACCACTAAAACAAAAATTTTCGTTAAATTGTTTGGGATCCACTACGATTCTCTAAGAAGCATGCTCCTTGGTACATGCTCCTAAGGTGGTCAATGATACTGCAGAAAGGGGAATTGATCTGATAAAAAAGTCCAACGAAACACCCATGGACGAAAATCAAAAACAATTTATTCTTGTTGAGATAGTCGAGCATCACAGAAAAGTCGTCACCAAGCGAACAAAAGAAAATATTGCATCGTTCAAAATTAATTAATATAATATAATATTTACCTATAATATTACCTACTAATCTTAGCTTCTACGCGGTCCCCGACCGTTTCGGACCGGAACACACCCGGCCCCCGAAAACCGCTCTCCTACCTCCACCGGGGGGGCGTATAAGCTTCGGGAAATAGTATTATCAACTAATCTTAGCTTCTAGTTATATATTTTTTTAAGTATTTGATTTCTAGTTTTCCCAATAAAAATATTTAATATTGAAAAACCGTATTTTTTGCCTACTATTACAAAACTGATCAAAGTGTGCAACCTCTAAATATTATCCAATCTTCATGAAATTTTTCATATATATCTTTTACACCACTTAGACTCGGGGCGTAAGCAAAGTCTGCACTTTTTTCAAATTTTATTTTTTGCCTTACAAAATGAAACACCCTAATATATAGCTTAGACAGCTTTATAGTACTCGACCCTAATTACAGCCCTGATCACTGATTAATTAAAACGTAACGACCTTCCTTGTCTTTTATCTTCTTTGAATTATCATACTGTTGCTTGTTTATTAGTAGTCGAATTCATTAATTATTCATTATTACACTAGTCGATCAAATTCTTTACTATAATTTATTGAGGATGAAGGTGATTTAAGGTTTTTGACTGAAATAGTCAGCCAATTAGTGTGGCACATAGCTTCCTCGCATACTATCACATACTTTGTTATTGTTATGCTTTTAAAACCCATTATGGTAGCATTTATTTAACTGTTTTGATTTTTTTCATAAATTAAAGTATCAATTTAGCAAACGTTAAAGAGTAGACGGTTGCAATTAATCTGGGGCTATCTTTAGTATTCTTTCGATATTTCGTCTGCAATTAATCTGAGGCTATCTGCGTGTTATTCTCGAAAAACCATAAAAGTTTCATACAAATCAGATAAGAACTTTTGAAGCTATACGTGTAACTCAATGTATGTTTGTGTGCATGTAGAAGAGCAACAAATGGGTGAATAAGGTTGAAACTTATATGGGACCAACAATAGGCTAATCATGAACTACCTTCAATATTGTATTAGATTCAGACGTGTAGTTTTTGAAATATATGGTTTCGCAAAAATTGCCGTTGGGAGAGAGAAGAAGTTGGGGCGTAGAGCCAGTTACCGCGCAAGGTGAAGATGTAGTCACTAAGATGGCGATCCCGCGGGGGAAAGGCTGAAGGCTCTCTCTACAACCCTGTAGACTAGACTAGGCTATGCAATTTTGAACTACCTCCTGCAACTTTTTATGTTCCTGGTAGCAGTGGAACTCTTTTCGACTTTCTTCGGCCCTACGAAGCGCGGTAGGGGAAGGCCCTACAGCTGGAGACTGGATTGCACACCTCCTATATCTTTATAACTCCCTGTTACACTTTTATAAGTTTTTAAGCGTTACTTTTTGTAACGCATTTCGAGTTCATGTGCCATAGCCAAGAAATGTATACGTCAAAATGTTACGTTTAGAATAGTATTTAGAGAAGAATAACTTTTTGTCTATGTGTGTTTGGTGTAGGACTAGCCCAGTTCTATAAATGACCTATAAATTAGATCTGACTTACCGAAGGTAACAGAGGCATTGCGTTCATTCTGAAGTACGGGTTTTATGTCTCCTACATCTAAAACTCTAAGACAGAAATCTGTTTCAGACATGAAGGAACATTTTTGGTTCCGTGTCTGCCTGTCACTCATTTTTTGCGAACCAACTTTATCTTTTTCACTTAACTTCTTATTAGAACTTTTTTAAATTTTGTGTGTTCATAAACCGTGAGTTCATAGAAGTACTACAGTTTGCGCGTTATGAGTTGTGACTTTTGACAGCGCGGGAAAATCCGAAAAATTAGTGTATGGAGCCAATGAGAGGTCAGGATATTTATTTCTAGAAGGACGGGCCAACTGCGCAAACAAAAATGTCACTAGCTCCACCCCTCCCATAGACCTAGTGGCTTTATTTTTTTTCTCATTTAGGTTGGCTAATCTGAGTGTCAAAAAGTCACAACTCGCAACGCGCTTACTGTAGAGACTAAAACTTCGTAGTCTCTTTCTCTGATCTAAACTTGTTAATTTTATCCTTCGTCTTGTTTTCATTGTTTAAGCTCTTACCTTATTCGTGTGGTAGGAAGCTAATTAGCTGACTTTTTTCTTTTTTATTTAAATAATTTTACTTATGATAAAAATTTGATTTTTTTTTTTTTTTTTTCGCCCATCTAATTACCTAAGAGTTTGCCTAATTAGACCACTATTGTATGTTCTGCTAGTTTAGCGAGATCCAATGTTCTATAGTCTAGTGCTGAAGTTTAACAGAGTCTCCCTTGAGTTTACATTGTTAAATATAATTTACAGTAATTACGAAGTTTACTAAGTAGCTTAATTGTATGCCACTAACGACTATGTAACTTCATACACAATACATACTCATGTATTTCTTTATGTTGTATTTACTTGTATATGTATGTATGTACAACATGTTTTTAATTTTTTAAAAAAATAAGTGGTGTGCATTTATGATAATACTAACGTAACTTCTCACAAATATTCTTGTTAAATGTATCTCTAATTAGCAACTTTTATTGTTAATTACGATTTTTTTTTATCCAGTTTTCGTCACTTACTTAACCCTTAAATGCTAACGGTAATTGGATGGCTGGTATTACTAAACCTTCGTCGGTTCGACTAACATATTATGCAGAAAATACATTTTTTGGGTTGAAACTTCACTTTTGTAAAGAGAAAACTATTAAGAACTCATTATTAAATCTATAAGTGAGATATACAAACATTTGATGACAAATAACTTAGTAGGAACATCAGAAGAGTCTGAAATTGAGTGAACATTAATGCACCAGACCCCATGCCCCAGGCCAAAAGCCCTAGGCCCTCTGCTAAGTGCTCCAGGCCCCAGATTATCGGCCATTGGTCTCTGGCCCAAGGCCAATTACCCTAGGCCCATTGCCCCTTACCCCTAGGCCTATTGCCCCCCAAGGCCCATTTTCCCAGGCTAAAGGCTCATTCGACGACCAATTAATTCCCTACGTCTATTACTAAATGTTAGTCGAATCGACGAAGTAGCATTGACGGGAATTTGCCAGAAAACGAGTGTATGCTCAAAAGGACTACTACCGCTACACTAGCAGGTGTGTTACTAACCAGTGCAAGCACTGCAGAAGGATGGGGTATCCATCACAATTGCATACGAGCTTAAAAGATTAAGGTTCAAACTGTGCTCGTCGATTCGACTACCATTAGCATTTAAGGGTTAATTCAAAGAAATAAATTAATAAATGAATTTGTCTCGATTTGCTAGATTCGAACCCGAGATCTCTTGCACTCGAAGAAATCGCGCATCTCTTTCAGCCACCGAGGCTAGTTTTTTCTCTTTTCTTTATTTACAAAATAGTACAAATGTCTGACAACCAGTATTTGTTTATACCTTAGAATTCGAGGAATGTCAAAAGATCATAAGTAGTTTACAATTTTAACCGCCAAACAGCTCGACCAGCGCTAGTGGTCCCTTTGGATAACCTTATAAGAAGGCTTCGTGACCTGTCATTCTGTTAAACGTATTTAGCTTTATAGAAAAAGAAGTCCGACAATTGAGAATTATAACTTTTCTACACACTAATTATTATATTAAACTGCAAACCTCGATAGAAGTAATGGTTAATTAATTTTTTATTTTTTTGGTTGTAGTTTTAGTCCCGTTCAACAGCTCATTAGGTCATTACAGGACGGGGGTTATCCGGCCACTTTACGCATACATGTCTCACCCCGCTGGGATTCGAACTCACAGCCGGGGTTTAGACCTTGGTTTCAGAGTCGAGTGTGCTAACCCCTCGGCTACACCGGCCCCCTTGGATAGTCTTAGATAACCTTGGATAACCTTATAAGAAGGCTTCGTAACCTGTCATTCTGTTAAACATAATTAGCTTTATAGAAAAATAAGTCCGACAATTGAGAATTTTAACTTTTCTACTCACTTTATTATATTAAACTGCAAACCTCGATAGAAGTAATGGTTAATGAATGTTATTTGAATGCATTGTATTATGCAAATTCTGTTTGGCAAACTTCTCCATCTACTTCTATTGATATAAGCCTTCACTTTCTATAATATTTCATTACTCATATTTTTTTTTTTTTTTTTTTTTTTTTTTTCTTTTGGGTTTTAGTCCCGATCAACTGCTAGGGTTATTACAGGACGGGGGTTATCCGGCCACTTTACTCATCTAATCGATGAGATCATCAGTGTGAAACATGTCTTACCCCGCTGGGATTCGAACTACTCATATTATATTTAACAATTAATTTAAGAAGAAAAAATAACTCTTACATTGAATATTATAATTCATTCGTAAATAAGATGTGAAAATCTATGGACAACATTAGTTGATAAGATCGCTTTTTGTAAAAAGTAGTAAAATAGCCTTTCTTTTGTTTACAAACAAGTTAGCTGCCCCACCCCTACCCACAGACCTAGTGGCTTTATTTTTTCCCCCAGAGAGGTTGGCCAATCTGAGTGTCTCTCAATTTCCCGCGCTGTCAACGCACTAATTCTAGTTAGCTGAAGACTGTAGCTATCTTTCTGTGCTCCTAACAATAATTTATTTCTGTTAAGCATCGTTCAGACTGCCGAACCGAAAAACTATTCGAGCATTGGTTCATTCTGAGATGCGCAGGTCTACTTTAAACTGGGCATGCGCAGATACTAATGTTCGGATCGTTTCCTCTGTTCGGTTCTGCAGTCTGGACAACATTTCGTAAAATATGGGTGACAATCGAAGAATAATTAACAATAATATATTAGACTTGTTGGAAAATATTAAATATAGAAACCTGTCAAAAATAAAAATGGACTGCCAATTGGTGTGGCACATTTAAAATTTTTTTTTCATGAATTAATGTATGAGTTTTTAGTAAAAGTTAAAAAGCGACTGTTCAAATTAATCTGAAGCTATTTGCACCCGCAAGTACGTTTCTGATTTGTATGAACTTCTATAGTTTATCGAAAGTAACCCTACTTTCGATAAACTATAGAAGTTCATACAAATCAGAAACGTACTTTAGATTAGAAGCTATAAGTGTAAATAAATGTATGTTTGTGTGCATGCGTAAGAGAAACAAATGAGCGCAGAAGGAACTTCTGCGCGTTGGTGCTTCTGAAATTGATGTGAAACCAACAATGAGCTTATTATGACCTACCATACAAATTTTATTAAAATCGTGCAGTTTTTAAGATATGTGTGTTCGCAAAAATTTAGCGATAGACCGACAGACAGACACGAAACCAAAAATGTCCCCTGATGTCAGAAACGGATTTCTGTCTTGGAATATTTGACATGGGAGACATAAAATATTTTCGTTCTTCAGAACGATCACGTAGCTTCCGCTACCTTCAGCAAGCAATAAAAATTATTGATTTACCAGCGGTCCAGAAGAAAACATTTTCTTTTTTTTTAATGTTTATATTACCTTGTTCGTGGAATAAAGAATTGTGGCGTGATTAGTCTTGTTTATGTCTTTAAGAAGGAAACAGTATTTACCGAATCGGTTTACGCTGAACTTGAATTTTTACTATCCACGTCTTCTATTTTGACGTTATCCTTAATTTCTAGGTAATTATAATTATTCTGAAATTATAAGTAATTATAATTATCATTTCACCCTAATGATACATGTGTGAAGCAAGAGCCGCTGAATGTTCCTCGTTCACATCACTTTTGAGTTATTAAAATGTTGCTTTTGAAGTTAATCAATGGTCTAATACATAAAGCAAGATGATAATGATAGTGATAAGGGGGTTTTGTTGTTGATGATAAGAGGGGTGAGGTAAGAGTACTCTGTATTCTATATCTATATGATGTATTATCGATACACTGATAGTAGATGATAAGGCTGCGGTCTCTAGCGGATATTATCCTGATTACTAGGGATGGTAAGGTAGGTTTGCTTGGTTCTATTAGAAGCCCTCCGTAACCTTCTCTCTCCAGCTTGATCTAATCAATGTTTATCCTTGTGGAATAATCCTCACAGCCCCCCCCCCCCAGTCTCGTCAGGATAATCCTAGGATACTAAAGTCTACGTTATTCACTAATCCACCCTACGCCTTCGTATAATTTTATTACCTTCTTAAACTCTAGCCAAGTTTCATTACTCGTGTTTTATATTATGTCGGACGTTCCCAAGTGGTTTTCTTCAGTGTCATGTTTGCAATGAAATCTAATCAATTTGAACTAAATGGTTGTTTACCCTATTTCAGACATTATTTTAGTTTATATCCTATACAATTTAATTCTAACATTTTGAAGTTTATTAAGGGGTTGACACACCCCTTATGGGGTTATTGAGAGGACACACACCTCTTAAGATATGTTCATAGAATAAGGGATTGTCTTAACACTAGAATACCTAACTTTCAAACTAGGCGCTTATTCCTTAATATAAGTCATTGAGACTCACTGAAAAATCATAGATTCTTATTACTGTTATTTTTTTTTTTTTTTTTTAAACAAATTCTTTATTGGCATAAGTAACAAAAAAAATATTTGTGTTTACCGGAGCCATAATGTTATTTTGAGAGGGGTTATTTTGTGCCTTTTTTTTTTTTTTTTTAATTTTGATATTTTGTAAGGGATTGGAGCATTTTAATCAAATTTGGGGAAGGGTATAATGGACAATTTTGGAGTATATATTTATACTTTTATTTTTTACTGTTATTTAAAATACCATGATTAACAGTTACTAATGAGATAATGGGAACATATTTGAATAAATATATAACTATATTTAACTTAAATATTTGATCATTTATAGGCGATATTATCAGCATGTCACTGAAAAATGAAAAAAAGTTAAAGAGCGTAGACGGTTCAAATTAATCTGGTGCTATCTGCGGGCTACTTTTGATAAAGTATAAAAGTTTCATTCAAATCAGATAAGTACTTTTGAAGCTATAGGTGTAAATAAAAGTATGTTTGTGCGCATGTGGAAGAGAAACAAATGGGCGCAGAAGGTTAAAACTTATTTGGGACCAACAATGGGCTAATTATGACCAACCACCCAAATTTCATTAAAATTAAACGTGTAGTTTTTAAGATATGTTGGTTCGCAAAAATTGAACGACAGACCGACTGACAGACAGACCGACAGACAGAAACGGAACCAAAAATGTTCCCTAATGTCTGAAACGGATTTCTGTCTTCGGAATTTTTGAAATCGGAGACCTAAAATAATGTGTATTACTTAGCATGAGTCAAACTGACCCACTGACGTTTACTTAAACTTTGCTAGAGAGGAAGTGCGTTATGCCCTCATGTTAACCCTTTGCAGGTTGGAAGGCAAGTGTTTGGTGATAGCATTCCTGACAGGCAGAGTCTCTCCCTCTAGTGGCGGATTAGATAATTAAATTTTAGTTCGTAAGTGAGTCAAAATGACTCATGATGGGTATTCTAGTGTTAAAATCATATTCAGACCGGGTGTTCATGGTGCCCTTAGTTTAAGTCAGTTGTGAATTGAACTAAGGTGTCTTAAACTAAGGACACCATGAACACCCCTGAAGACGCTTCTACAGTCTGACTCATGAAAGAAGACGTGCGTTGACAGCGCGGGAAAGTTTGACACATTGGGGGGAGAGCCAATGAGAGCTCGAGATTTTGGCGGGCAATAGGTTGAGCCAACTAGGTAAAAATAAAAATCTCTAGTGGGGCGCGGCCCTCGGGATAACCGTTTAAAAAGGGTTCGTAACCTCCACCCCTCCTACATTTTCCTTCTCCTTGTTGTTTAGTTATCATCGTGATGAAGAAAAAAGAACTCTTAGAAGAAATATTGAAATATATTCGTAATAAGATGTGAAAATCTATAGACAACAATAGTTAAAAAGATCGCGATTTGGTACGTGGAACATAACCTTCTTTTGTTACAAACAAGTTAACTGCCCCACCCTCACCCACAGACCTAGTGGCTTTATTTTTACCCTCACATAGGTTGGCCAATCTGAGTGTAATCTGATTTCCCGCGCTGTCAACGCACGTCTTCTTTCATGAGTCAGACTGTAGCAGTAGGAGCGAAACGTCGGAACGCACTCCCTTCGAGACAGTGGTCACCACCGGAAGACTTAGAACTTCATTATAATTGTAACCGCGGAAGTCTACCAACTTTAATAACCATAATGGTCTCTTACACACACACACAATGTGATCGCCGATGTGTGATCTCTACCACATCGGCCTCTTCGACCTACAAAACCTACCACTACACGTAAACGATCTATAACTACCACAATCGTAAATTAGACCCACAATCAACAACCATCATAAATTATTATGGAGTCAACACACATTTTTATGAATTATTTAGGGGTACACACCAGACACCCCCTAATCTTCTTAAGAAGAGTCTCAAAAATGTCTTCATATAGTATTTGCCTTCTTTCCAATCCTTTGGTCAATTGGTCAACGTTGATAAATAAATCCCTTTATTAGATGTAATAATAGACTCATAGGTTGTTATGAGGGTCGGTTCCGTTTAAGGTGGCTCTTATTTTGTGTTAATCCAAGAGAATACAGCTGTTAAGTCAGAGGATTTGAAACTACGTATTTGGTCAGGTACAGTAGAGGACTTAAGTTCACCTTGTAGCTATAATTAGAAGATATACATAGTGGAAAGAGATTTGGTTGTGGTCTCGAGAGATGAGGATAGACTAATACCTATCCCTTTATCTGTAGGATTAGTTAACATAGAGTAGTAGTGGTAGATCATTTACGTGTAGTGGTAGGTTTTGTAGGAGGAAGAGGCCGATGTTAATTAGAGATCATTATGGTTATTAAACTTCGTAGACTTCCGCGGTTACAATTATAATGAAGTTCTAGGGCCTCCGGTGATGACGACGTCTCGAAGGGAGCAAGTCCTGACGTTTCGCTTCTAATGCTAGAAGCATCTTCAGGGGCGTTCGTGGTGTCCTTAGTTTAAGACACCTTAGTTCAGTTCACTTAAACTAAGGACCCCATGAAAACCCCTGAAGATGCTTCTAGCATTAGAATCGAAACGTCGGGACGTTTCACTCACACCCTTCGACGCGAACACCACTGGAAGACCTAGAATTTCATTATCATTATGGTTGATTTTGTTGGAAAAAAATATGTCTGTAATTCTAAGAGTTGAGTATGGATATAGAATTAAATTTTTCCGTGGTAGGCTGTGAAATAGTAACTTTAGAGCCTAACAAACATAGCTAAAATCAATTTTTTCATTACGTGGACTTAAAAAATCTTTTCATTATTCCTAGCTGTAAAAAAAAAACATTTTTTACTTCCTAGGACGTAAAATTTTTTTTCTTTCGTGCTGGTAGTTATCAAAACTTCCATTTTAGCGCTGCAATCTTGGTAGAAATGCTTCTAGTACGATTAAAATCCGCTAGATGCCATTGCGTTTTTTTTTTTTTTTTTTTTTTTTTTTATAGTGTAACCTCTTTTTACGGTTTCTTTTTTTAAGTCTTAAGTCAAGGATCTTATATAAAGCGGATGTAATGTTAAGAAGGGGTTTAAGGCAAAAAAGTGACCCCATGAAGGTAAGAGAAATTGGAGAAAAAATCATACTGCGCATGCTCCACGACCTTTGAACTGGGACAAATTACCTTTTTTAACAGGTTATAACCTGACACTATAAACAAATTCTTGGTAACCTATAACCAAGAGGAAGGTAATTTGTCCCATTGGAGCTAATATTTTACATATCTTCATGGGGTCACTTTTTTGCCTCAACCCTCTATCCCCTTTATATAAGATCCTTGTCTTAAGTATGTACTAATATTTATAATTTGTTATTATTATATTGATTATTCATTAATATTTAATGTTTTTTCATTGTCTGCTACCACGGAAAAAATAGCATATGCTACACGACTGAGAAGTGTTTTTTCTTTACCTTAGCAATACTTACTGTCTCGCTTCGCTCGCCATTAAATGAAATTGCCGCGGTAAAGAAAAAACTCACTTCACAGCCTAGTAACATAATATACTATTAAAAGGAATGACTCAAATGTTTTCTCCACCATCAGTGATTGCGGAAGAAATAGTTACATTAACAAAAGAAATAGTCAGAGGCGAATTAGGAGTCTCATGTCTATTTGCGACATTAAGTAGACTCGCCTCTAATTCCTTAGTTAATGTAACTCTATTCTTCCACTATCGATACTATTGATGGTCTTATGAAGTAAACAATTTTTATTTTACGTGGAGAGAAAATTTGTGATATTCCTATATTAAGAACACCTCCGTAGATGCTTCCATATCTATCTAGCTTATCAGATACTTTTGATTTATTATCTGTCATTTGTAGAAATAGCTCATAATAATACTGGTGTATGCTCCATGCCAATTATTAGTCACACATTTAATTAAACAACGCATTTTAATTAAATTAGTTGAAATTTATCCAGAAAGAAGGGTTCGCAGAATTGATCTTTGACTTAATGCAAATTCCTAATAGTCCAAGAGATAGCGTGCAAAAAAGTGTCTGACTAACATCAAGCTAGAATTTTGTGTATAAGTAAATGTTTTGGTGCCTTTCAAGAATATATGGTCGGCTAAGTTCGTCTGCGGGACATAGCTTGGCAATAGGCATTTGAAAAAAACAAACCGGTGGAGAGCGGCCGTGTCGCTCCCTTTTTGGTGGACAATGTGATTTTAATGATCCTGAGTACTAAATTTATTAGTAGACCAATAATCAAGTTGATGGTAGTTTGCCCCTTGATAGGGGAACACTTGATTTGGAGTAATATTTGACTAACTAACCTATTAAGTGACAAACTACCGTCAACTTGAATTTTGGTCTACTAAGTTGGTACTTAGGATCATGAAAATCACATTGTCCACCAAAAAGGGTGAGACATGGCCACTCTCCACCGGTTTGTTTTTTTCAAATGCCTATTGCCAAGCTATGTCCCGCAGACGAACTTAGCCGATCTCATATTCTTAAAAGGAACCAAAACATTTACTTATACACAAAATTTTAGCTTGATGTTAGTCAGACACTTTTTTGCACGCTATCTCCTGGACTATAATTACTTTTTCATACAAAAAGAAAGTATTGTGATGGCGCGATATTCGATTTTGATGGATTTACTCTCTTGAGATCCCTAGTGCCCAAAAAAAGTGATTTTTAATAAATGTCTGTCTGTCTTTTGTCTTTGCCGACGCCTGGAGTCGAAACTACAGGGCCAATTTTGACGAAATTTGGCATACATGGTCAGAAAAATCATACCCCGAGGTAAAATCGAGAAATTACTTTAGCTCCAAATTTATTTTGGGGCGTTACTCTCTAAAAACTCTGAAAAAAACGTAAAAGAAATTATATCTCGAAAAGTGTTCTGACGAGTTTGATTAAAAAATTCTGAAATGTACTCGTAGTCCATTTATATACAACTCTAACGATATGAGCCGTTTTCCCGGGAAAATCTAGTTCCAGAGAAAATAGCTTAAATCGCCGACGGAGAGAGGCCGGATTTAATTCCCCGCCTAGGAGAAGTTATTTTTATGATACCTACATTTTGATAAAATGTTCAATAATAATTTAATGTACCTACGAAAACTAATAAATTGAAAACACTAGGCTAAGTAATTATGAATTCGTATATGAGAAAGTTTGTTTGAGTTGTCTCGAACCGATTTTTTTGTTATCTGTATCTGTAAACTAAATACTTGTATTTTATTTTATTATGATAAATAAAGTTTTTAATATAATTACATATTAGTATATATAATAATATATTAGTATTTTAGTATGTATATACAATTATAAAAAAAATGGCAGTATTAATGTTATATGACAAAGATATTGCTTAATGTAAAATTTAACAACATACCAAGAGAATTATTGATACATTTTTAAAAAAGCAAAAAAAAAAAAAACAACAACAAGAACACCTACAATACAAACAACAAACAAATAATAGCTAAACTAATCTGAAATCAATCGTGCTTAATAAGGTAACAATTCCTCGTATCAATCAATTAAAACTTTTTACCTCCTCTTTTAAAATGATCCCCACATCCAACGATAAAGTTTGTTGGCGTTGTTTTAAAAGGGGTATATTTAATAATAAACTAAAAAAAAAATGTATATTTATGAGGAATTGGTTTATTAATATATAAACTCTGCAAATAGAAGTTGTCGAGCCTTACTTGGTTCTTCATCAGGTATCAGGTATAATGATAAAAAATATTTTAAAAAGCTCAAAAAAACTGAGGTTTTAAACTATAATAAAACCATATACTCATTCGACAACACGGTACTTTTTTAAATTGTTACTCCCTATGTTGTTTTAGAATATAAATGACCTTGACTAAATAACTAAAAAGAAAAAGGGATGTTTAGTCCAATGGTCTTTTGGACAAAGGAATATCACACTTATCTTTTTATAAGAGGAGTAACAGTCTAAAGAAGAGCATTCCGTACATCTTCTTTAGATTGTTACTCCCCTCTGTTTTTAAGGGAGTAACAATCTAAAGAAGTTCCGACAATACTGTTTATAACCTGTCTTAAAACTTAAAAACCTCACAGTTTTTGCATTCTTTTTATCATAATACCTGATAATGAGCCAATTAAGTTCCTTATGGCACGTTCTGGAGCCCAGGAGTAAATCCGAAAAAAAACGACCAAAATCACCGTCACGCATAATCCGTCATGAAATCTACCGATGACAATAACTTGAGTAAAAGATCACCGAGTTAGTTGTAATTCGGTACACATGTTCATTTTACAAATGCCCAGGCTAAGTTCGTTGGACAACATTATCCGCCCAAGCGTTCACGCGCAACGCTCGCGTAAACGTAAGCTTCAAATTAAAAATTGGATTTTTTGGACGGGAAAAAATTCTAACTTTATCTATTTAATGAGACAAACAACTTTTTTAAATTTTTTTTTTTTTTTTTTTTGTAAAACGAACACCGACACTGCTATGGAGTGATAAAGATCGCTAAATTTATTAAAGCGGACCTAAACGTTTTAAATAAAGAAAACAACGTTTTTTCCGATATCTTACTTTCTAACGTAACGATTTCAATAAAACTTCATACACATCGTCTAAAGTACAATTGAAACAGGCACGTAAAATTTCAACCTGATACAAGCAGAAGTTTTTTAGTGTTGGTGATTTATATTTTTTATTATAATACTTTAATTGGAAATTCGCCGACGGAGGTATGTTGGGACAGTTCTTTTCTTCTCTATAACCATCTGCTTTAACTATAAACTAATCAAAATTAACTTTTTTCTCAATACATCATTTATTGTAAGACGCTCTTTTCAAAGATAATAACATTTTTTTCTTTTAGTTTTGCCTTAACTCCGCTAGTACAAATAATTACTTTTAATTTTGTCTCTTATTCTAACTCCGCCATGTATAAGTAGTTAGTATCATTTACTTAGCACTGTAATTATATAATTTATATTTAATATAAAGCGTAAGGAACTTGGTTCCTACCGGTTGTCCCGCGACACCAAACGAATATTTTATATAGATAGACTAACACCTCATAAATATACAATTGTCTGTCTTTTGTTTCCAATATAAGTATTATTCATAGTGCATCTACCTATAAGTATGACGATCTCCCCAAGCTTAGCACTTGTCTCCCTTTACAACTATATAACTTATAGAATTAGTTGTACGATTTGCATTAGATTTACTAATGCCTTCTGATAAGATATAATCATTTCATAGACTCCAAGGGTAAACTTAGTTTATTTATCAAGTCGTAATTGAAAATGAATAATATAGCGCGGTTTATACTATTGTGAATAATTATGACTTATTAAGGAGTACAAAACGGAATTATGCTGTTATGATTTGTCAATATGCTGATCAAGTTTATTCATCGATTGTAATATTAAGTTTACAGAACCCTTAATCATTTCAATTAATCGGCAAGGAAGCACTGTACACTGTACAATAAAGACGATTGTTGGTAGGATGATAGTTGCAGACTTTACTTCTAGGCACTAGTTCTAATTATATTTCATTCCCTGGGGAGACTTCTTAAGTTATGCAGTAGTTTTTACTTTCTTATATAAAGAGAAAGTATTGTGATGGCGCGAAAATTTGATTTTGAAATTTTAATGGATTTACCCGTTTTGAGGTCCCCTAGGTCCATTTTTTTTTTTTTTTTTTAAAGTTTGTCGTCTGTGCAGTACCATGGAGTCTAAACTACTGAGCCGGATTTGACGAAATTTAGCATTCATATTCAGAAAAATCGTACCCCGAGGCGAAATCGAGAAATGAATTTTAGCCCCGAATTGGGGGAAGCTACCTCCCAAAACAAACAAAAAAAAAAAAATACATAAAAAAAATTATTTCTTGAAACGGTTTCAACGGTTTTTAATAATACATTCTTAAATGTAGTCCATTTAAATACAAATCTAACGATATAAGCCATTTTTCGGAAAAATCTAGTTTTCGAGATTTTGATGAAAATGAACATGAATCTATTTTTTTTTTTTTTTTTTTTTTTTGAAAATCTAAAACAAAAAGTAAACAACCACCTGTTGAATACATTTTAAATAATATAATATATTAACTAAGCATCGTGTAGGTTTATTGCCTTGAAGCGAACTTAATGCAATAAATATTTAATATTTAGCAAATGAATAGTTAATCATGATGAGTCTACTGTTTAAATGGATGATTGGAGTAGAGGGTAGTGCCGGGTGGGACTCTCACTTCACTTTGAAAGTTTTATAGTAACCCTGCTAAGGGTGGGTTCACAGTTAAAGATAGCATATCGACACGGGTATCCGTCTGTGTAGAACACAATATAATCATGTTTTCTGGAATCTGAGGCCGAGATTATATGAGAAAGTTAGTCTGAGTTGTCTCAGACCGATTTTTATGTTCTAGTTTTATGGATGCTTTTCTTTTCATCAAAAAGAAAAAAAGTTTTGCGTTATTTGCTAGACATCTTTCATTTTAATCTTGTTTAGCATTTTATATTGAAATTTAGGGTTGTAATAAATTTATAACTGAGAGCATCATAATGAAGTTTTAATGTTGTGCGGCGATATAGTCCAATGTTGATTGTCAATATCCGACGTTTACATTAAAAGACCAATTTCAGTTTCAACATCGGCTCGAGTCTACTTTTCGTCTAATTTACCGCCCGGTGATTTCTGCTTTTAATTATTTCTCCGGGCTTTAGCTCGGTTTTTAGAGAGGATAGCGGGCGTCTATATAGTTTCCGCTCCTAGAGCCGCTCCCTTCCCACCCTTCCAGTAAAAGTTCACATAGAGTTATGACGCTAGTAACAGGAGAAGCGTCTCTCTCTCTTTTGGCGTAGTAGTTATAAAATGCGCGCTCTGGCCCAGATCCTAAGCGCTAAATTACACAGAATACAAAGCGAAGCAACGCAACCCTTGATATATGAGTCCAGTCTCGACTTCTCCCCGCACCCACACGCCTGCCACCTATTAAAACCAAATATTTATACAACACGTCCCCTAGGAGGAGGGTCGAAGGGGTAGGAAATGAACACAGAAAAAAAACATCTACACTGGCTTGCCTGGGTAACCGCCCCGGTGGTAAATTGGGAAATAAATCCCTCGGGTAAATAGCACGGGGAATCTTTATATTTCCCCCCCTGCTTCCTGCCTGAGCTACTCCATATAACCCAATGCTATCAGGACAATGGGATTGTTCTCCTCTCATTCTTATACACGGCGTTTTGTGCAGCATATTTTATTTTATAATCATGTAAATGTTTTTTTCTTTCTTTTTTTCTCCTCGTGCCTTTTTTCGGATGGGATCTAAAGCAACGTAAGTTGATATTTATGGTAATAACTGAAATTTTCTTTTTTTTCGTAAAGTCTAACTTCAGTGAAATCAGACTTTCTCATTTTATTAACATAAATTAACCTTAAATATGATGATAATTTAATGGAAAAATTATAACTGCTCTAATTGTAACCGCAGTTTTAATTGTATAAGCACACTTGTTTTAATTGTACATTATGCTGTTATTTGATATTACACAGTTCTTACTCCTTGATATAAAATGAACTTACCTCGTAGTTCTCTTTATTTATGTTGATAATTAAGAAGGTTAAATAAACGCGCATCGTGCAACTAGAAAGAAGTCTTCTAACAATAATATATTAATTCTTTATTTTCCAGTCCAACTTCTTTATTGTGCTTTTAACTAAATGCTGTTGCAGACTTTATAATTGTACATAACTCTTTCACATTCTTTCATTTACTAACTTTTTTGTTGTTCAGATATAAAAAATAAATAAATGTTTAGCTACCGAAAACAGTACATACAACTAAAATTAACGTATATATACTATACGTACGACGTACGTAAATATAAAATAAATAAAATAACTTTTACAAATCTTGAGTAACGAAAAATTTTTTGGTATTTCCTTTAATTGTTACTCCCCTACTTTTTTTAGACTATAAATGACTTTGACTATACAACTATTAAGAGAAAGGGATGTTTAATGTTTAGTCCAATGCACTTTGAGACAAAGGAATATCACAGTTCTGTTTTTATAAGGCGAGTAACAGCCTAAAGAAGAACATTCAGTATACCTTCTTTAGATTGTTACTCCCCTATGGTTTTTTTTATAAGGGGAGTAACAATCTAAAGAAATGCCGATTTGACAACAAACTCGAACAAATCTTTTTCTTGTGGATTGTAATTCTAAAATTTAACCCCATACTATGAAATTTAAATAGTTTATCACTAAAAATATTTAAAATGTGTTTACCATTTAAACGCATCACCTGATGTTTACTTTTAAACAGATTTATTTTAATAAATACTTCGCAAAACTAGATTTTTCGCAGGAAAATTACTTGAATAATTAATTTGTATTTCAATAGATTATATTATATATTAGCATTTTTCTTCCGAGCTTAACCAAGGTAACGGAAGCTATGTGATCGTTCTAAAGAAAGAAAATATTTTATGTCTCCAATTTCAAAATTTCTAAGACTGAAATCCATTTCAGACATCTCTGGTTCCATGACTGTCTGTCGGTCTGTCAGTAGCTCAACTTTTGCGAACCAACAGATCTTAAATACTACACTTCTGATTTTAATAAAATTCTATGGTAGATCATAACTAGCCCATTGTTATTCCCATATAAGTTTCAACCTTATGTGCCCATTTGTTTCTCTTCCATATACGCACAAACATACATTTTTTTACACCTACATCTTCAAAAATACTTATCTGATTCTTATGAAATTTTGATGGTTCGTCAAAAGTAGACCGCAGATGATCCCAGATTAATTTCAACCGTCTGCACTCTTTAAATATCTAAATTGATACTTTAATACATTTAAAAATTCAAATCAATTTTGACAGATTTCAAAAACGGGGGCAAAATGAAATAAATTGGATAATAATAAGTTTTAAAAGCAGAAAATCAATAAATTTTACGAAATAGGACACGAGGAAGCTATGTGCCACACTAATTGGTATTACACATTTTTGAGTGACATACAAACAGACAGACTTTCAAAGACAGACCCGCAACCAAACATGTACCCTAATGTCTGAAACTGTAACCAAAAATCATCGGTTTCGTGAATCGTAAATTATTTTTGAAATCGGAGATAACAAATTTTCATTCTTTAGAATGGTCATATAGCTTCCTTTACCTTCGGTATGCACGGAAGCAAAATCAAAATTTAGTTGGCATAATTACTTTTCATACTTTATGCACCGTAGATTTAAATATGTTTTATTTCCATCTTTGTGTCCAAGAATGAAAGAAATCATAGAAGGTTTTTGTATGGTTTTGCGTTAAAAATAATTCTGAAGAATAAGATGGAAAAATAAATTGAGTAGGTTCAGACAGGACAATGTTATTATTTGGTTATTGGAAAGAAGAAAGAAGGAAGTTGACCACAGAAAAGAAAGAACAAGGTCTCCGAGAGGACAGGTAGGGTTAGTTTTATAGAGGGTAACCTCATGCAAACCTTTCTCTCCTATAGGGGCCTCTGTTTTCCTAACCTGATTTGTTTTCTTTTGGTTTCCCGCTCTGTGATCGAGGTCTACTATACGCTGCGTTAGACCACGAAGATCAATAATTCTTAACATATACCTCCTAACCTTTTTATATTCTTCTCTCAACCTTATAGGATAAAAATTGTTTGGAAACTGGGACAATTTTAAATATTTCTTCGTCGATACCTTCTTTACTTTCTCATAATATACGTAGTATTTTTAAAGAGAAAGTATTGTGATGGCGAGAATATACAATTTTACCCGTTTTAAGGTCACCTGCGTCTCAATTTTGGCCCCGGTTCAAAGTTCTGGTTTTTATTACTTTCTGATATATGTAGATCATATATATATATACAATTTGTGTGAGTGAGAGACACCAAGGGATGTGCCACGCCAAAATGGCACATAGGAACTGTTCCAACATCAGATTTACGTCATCAAGATGTTGGCTCGGCATTACGCCATGTCCTGCATCGTTTCGTCGCGTCTGATTCATCAGGGGCCCGACGATACCCACCCAACTCTGGACCTATTCCAGACCAAGAAAATCAGATATAGGACTTATCGGAGACGAGCGTGCTCTCACACCGCCATATTTGTCCGCCATATGTGTATTGTGAGTCGGACGTGACGAAACGATGCAGGACTTAGCGTTATGCCGAGCCAACATCTTGATCGTCGATCCCTTCTGTTTTACCCACTGCGGCTCTATGACACCTCATTTCGGCTGCTTATTCTGGTTTCTACCTCACGGTGCCCCATGTTCCGTTGCCTTAGATCAGGGGTTCCCAATCTTTTTCCTTTATCGACCCCTTTTAAAAAAAAAATTTCTTCATGGACCCCCTTGCATTTTTCCATTATTAGAATACTAGAGGTCGACCAAGAAGTCATGAACACGGGAGAAACGGAAAGCTTAACTTCGTTTAAAATCGGAACTTCCGAGTAGAGCCGAAGTCAGTACAGTCGGGTGCTAAGACAATAACCATTTCTAGTTTGTATGACATGCGCAGTTATGTCAAATCTCAAGAATAACAACAGCAAGGTTCCCAATCTGTTAGGTTTCCTGTTTTGTTTGTTTTTATACAGTACGAATTAAAGTCACAACTATCCTAAACGATTTGTGTACGATCCACAAATCCACGGGATGATGCAAATGCAAAGGACGCTACAAATAACGGGGTTGGAACAAACTTAATATGTATTTGTTATTATAAAAATGATTGCTCTCCATGACAATTAATATCTGTATGGATAGGTACTTCTGTTGTTGAACTGCCACTCCAACCAATGTTGTTGTGTTTAAAATACAAATACACATTGTAAACTATTTCACGTCCTTGACTGTGAAGAGTCTTTCTTCCAAATTTTGAATTCGTGTTATTATCCATGTTTTTATTAATACCAGGAAATTTAATTTACTAAAAACAAGCCGAGAGAGGTAATAGTAAAAAAATAATTCACAAAAAAGTAACAACTAAAATCCAGAAATAAAAAAGTAACAAATCAAACTCAGAAATAAAGAGGAAGAAAAAAATTGATTAAGAAAGAAGAAAATCGATTTAGATTTAAAGAATATTATTATGAATAATCAATATATAATAATATAATGATATTATCGTATATTATTAGTGATTTCTTATCAGGTACAGTGTTGCCTGTTGCAAAAAATATAAAAAAAAATATAGGAGTTATCAAAAATAAAATTATTAATAACAAAAGAACAACACTGTGTTTTTGAACAATAGTCTATTTTATTAAAAACTGACTATACATGACGACACTAGCGCACCCCTCTCATTTCCATGACTTCTTGGTCGACCTCTAATAATTGCATTTAAAAATCTTAAAGATAACAATTTGTGCTAAGAAGTTGGACAAAAAATTACAAAGGTATAAACTTGATATCAGATATATCGATATTGTAATTGGACAATAGTTCGATTTTTATTAATGTGATCATTGCGAGGTATATTGATTTTTTTAAAAATATTTAGCCTGAAATTACCTATCATCGTATAGTCACATAGCTAACATTACATATCTTATTTTAATTGTTTTAAATGTTCAGTGTAAATTTTCAAAACAAATACATGTTCATCTGTAGTATACATTTGTAACAGTTCGCTGAAAGAAATTCTGTAATTTCTCTTAATCTAGAGCTATAATATCGAACATATAACATCATGTTTAGATACATGTTTCTATAAAAAGTAGATTCATCCAACTGCTCAGAAAATTCACTTTTTTGCAATGCACAAATTAAGGATTTCTTAGTATCTTCTGACTTTTCATCCATACAACATTATGTGAAGTAATTACTGTGCGGAATAATTTTTAAAACTGGTTCAGGATTCATTTTAAAAACAGTTTCTATTTCCTATTTTATTGCGGGTGAGCGATATTATTTTTCACCAGTGGTATATGGATATCCGGCTTTTGCAATTAACAAAGAAATAATATTGTAAGAGGCTTCTAATCCACCAACATTATTTACAGAAGTTGACGGCTTAAGAAATTATACGCAAATTTTTCTTTTAAATTCTAGAAATAATCAATATTAAACCTTCAATAGACCCCTGAAATACAATAGACCCCTTTAAAATTTCCATAGACCCCCAAGGGGTCCACCTGGACCCCGTTGGGAACCCCTGCCTTAGGTAGATGAGTGTGGGAACATCCTGCCACCATTTTTGCCTCGAGTACTTCTTCCTTCCTGAGGAACTTTGAGTTTATAGCTTGTAGCTTTCTTCATATTGTATAATATGGGAAAGTAAAATGTGGGATCCCATATTCCTGTGAATCTATTTTGAAAGAAAGAGAATTAACGTGGTTTATCGTAGTTTTTCAGCGCCAAAAAAACTCATTCTTCTTTGGATTATGTTTTGTAGTTTAGGCTCTACGTGTCTGCAGTGACGACAGACTACACACAGTTGTTTTTAAATATATTTTATCTCCAGTAGGGAAAAAAAAGTTATGATTTTGAATTAGTTTAGACGGACTAAAACAGGTCTTTTCATCCCTGAACTCAAAAAGTAGGGAGAAAAAGTAAAAGTAGGGCAAAAAAGTAAAGATTGCAACTTAATTATTTTATAAATAGTAGAAAATGTATGGCTAATATAATGAAGTTGTCGAAATCAGGTTGGCGGCACTGCGCTTTTTTGACCATGTTTATCTTTGTTTACAACATTATAACCTGCATCTAAATAACCTTCTATTTGAGTTTAATTCCAATTCTTATTTTTTTTTAATATTGAATCTCTTATATCTGCTATTAAAAGTTCTAATAATTATTGTTATTTATTAAAATTGTAACGGTTTGTAATTGGGGTAAATTTTCTGTTAAATTATTTATTTAAATTTGGTGGAAAATGTATCAGGTGGGCCATATTTTTTTTTATATTTGAAGCGAGCGTAAGCGAGCTTCTTACATTCAACGAAATATGCATCTTGTCTGTCTGTCTGTCTGTCTGTCTGTCTGTCTGTGTGTAACGTCTACGTGTCCGACGATAACTTGAGTAAAAGTTGGCCGATTTAGTTGAAACTTGGTATACATGTTCCTCTTACTAATACTCAGGCTAAGTTCGTTGGACAGCGTGATCCGCCCAAGAGTTCGCGCGCAATGCTCGCGTAAACGAGAGGTTCAAAAATTAAATTGGAATTTCAGGACGGGAAAAGATTCTATCATCATCTATTCGATGAGACGAACATTTTTTACAAATAACATTTTTTAGTAAAACCAACAGTGACACCGCTATGAATTAATAAAGATCGCTAAAACTATTAAAGCGGACCTATACGTTTATAATAGGGAAAACAACCTTTTTACCGATATCTTACGTTCTAACGTAACGATTTTAATAAAACTTCATAGACACCATCTAATGCTCAATTGAAACAGGCATGCAAAATTTCAATTTGATACATGCAGTGGTTTGTTCGTAGCAAAGAGATACATTTTATAATAATTAAAAAGGAGATTGTGTGGTTAGAGGAATAGTAAGAATGCGGGGTAAGTCCCTCACTACTAGCTCCTGCACTACTACCAGACCCATTATCTATCAACTCATCAAGATTCACGATAATCTATTTTTTCAATATTCAATACATATTTATTACTATACGCTCGCTTCAATGATAGAGCCACGCGATGCCTAGTATAATTTTAATTTGGGGGATCTGGAAAAATTCTACTTACTTTTTATTTTTTTATTATTTTAGTTTTAAATTTCCGTGTAGGTCTTTTGTCTGAAACTTATAATAATATGACCAATCCGTTTTTTTGTTTTGTGTGGTTTTGCTAAGGTACGCTATGCTGGTTCTGAGCTAGGCAGAGGCTTTGGAACGGCGTGGAGGCCGGCGGCTTTGGCCGTGAGGCCGAACCTCAAAAAAGAAAATTTTTAATGTTCAGATATGGGTATTTTTTAAATTAAGTTCAGTAGTGTTTTACGTTAAGTTTTGCTAGCAGTTCTCCTCCAACAGTTTTTTTTCGCAAATTCAGAACTTCTCCAAAACCCTTCATGTGAAGGTAAGCTTTCTTTCCTTTTGGCCGCACATGGTGGCACCATTTCTTTCTTTCGTAATATTCAGTTTTTTCCTTATAGTAATGTTTTCCTTTTTATTTAATTTTAGGGTGGTTAGTCTGGGGCCGAAGTGGTCTTACTATCAACCAGATTCTCAATATCAACCATCTAACTCTATTAAAATGTATTTTAATTTAAGATTAAACTTAAGATGTAAGTCATTCAGCCAATATAATTTTATTTTTATGTAAGGGGTTGGTTCTTGTCCCATATATAAAAGAACCTGGCGCCTAAATTCCAATAGATATATATTTTGTTTGTAATTTTTATTTTAATTATTTTTTTTCCACTACAACCCACCCCCTAACTACCTACTGAGTTGGGCATAACCTAATTAAAGTACTTGTCACAAAATAATAAATTAAAACGGTGCTATGGACGAAAATATGTATTTTCTTCCTACTGGAGATAAAATATTGTATGTACCTCGTGAGTAAAGTGCCATTATTCCCCTCGCGATAATTATCTCCCTCGGCTACGCCTCGGGAGCTAATTGGAGTTATTCCCTCGGCTGCGTCTCAGGAATAAAAGAGTCTAATTCGCTCGGCTTCGCCTCAGGATTTAGGGACCATGGTTCCTTCGGCTTCGCCTCAAGAACCAACTTTTTTCGCTCAGGGAATAATGGCTTACTTTACTCCCTAGGTGCATAAATAACTATTCTTCGACTAAATTTAAAAACAAAATGTCTGTTATCACCATATGTCCTCTTTACATAGTACACATACAAAGTAGACAAGAATATAATAAAATGGGAACTGCTTCTAAAATATAATGATTAACTTTCTCTTTTTTTTTAAAAAAAAAATAAACAAGTAACAATTATTCTTTTGTATTATAAAGCATATTTGTATAAATGTAACAATAAATAATGTTGTACGAATAGAAGCATATAAAGTCTTAAATCGTACAAACTGTCATCTCGACGGTCGTAGCATTTTATTTTTTCCAAGCGTATATATAGAGTAGGATTATCAAATGAAGTCTCCGGCTCTTGTAATTCACATACAAAAATGATTTATTTATAAAAAGGTTTTACCCGTTATAATATTATACAAGATAAAAAAAATACTCAGAACACTGCCCACCAAATCTGTATTATTTATGATTACTGAATATTAAATGCCTACAACATAATCTATAAATTATGTTTGTATAACACATATTATTAGTTTTTTTTTTTTTTTTTTAAGGTACTTAACATTGAGTCCCCAAAATCTATGTTCTCTCTTTTCAGAAAATTAAAAGTTAATAGTTAGTATAGCTCCAGTACATTTTGAGTTTCATGTTATGTAATGATTAAAGATAAATTCGTGCGAATTTAATCCGCTGATACATTTATTTTGGTTATTCAATTTTTTTTAATTTAAATTACCTTTATTGAATAAAAAAAAAATGCAACATATTAATACATAATAATATTCCATTACATCGAGTTATCTTTTTTGTTGATTTAACAATTTAATACTGCATTAGGTTATCTCTCCACTAGAGAACATGGAGTCCTGAGCTGTGGAGACTAGAAAACGAAGCTATATATCATCCATTTAAGGACGGAGCACAAATATCAAATAGTTCTTTTATTCCTATTGACATATTAGATCAAATTAGTATTTATTTGCAGTGTAATAAAGTGAACAGTAGAACCTAGAATGATACTGTTAAGCCACGTCCGGACTGCTGAACTTTCTGAGGTGCGCAGGCGCACTTTAGACTGAGCCTGCGCAGATACGAACTGTCTGAGATGCGCAGGCGCACTTTAGACTGGGCAGGCGCGGATACCAATGCATTGCTCGTTTTCTCTGCTTGGTTCAGCAGTATAGACGAGACTTTAGCGATTGGATTTCATCAATTGATTCCTACAATTCCTATCAATTGATTCCTACAATTCCTATCAATTGATTCCTACAATTCCTATCAATTGATTCCTACAATTCCTATCAATTGATTCCTACAGTTCCTATCAATTGATTCCTACAATTCCTATCAATTAATTCCTACTCTAACATAATATTTGTCTTCTAAAGCATTTCTTCTTCGCTCACTCATTAATCATTTTCGAGTTTACTCGTATTTATGACTGTGGCATTACACTTTAGTTTTAATAGTTAACTTCCTTAATAGATATAACTTCATGACATGCGTATCTATTTTATAGACAAATATACTTAATATCATTTATAATTTTAAAAGACCGCCGTATAACAATCAATCTAGAAGATATGAATATCAATTAGTTTATTTTTTATTTAATTATTAATTATTTACATTATATTAATAGCTACCGTACAATTTATTATGTTTGCAGGTACGTCAAGCAGTCGACAGTACAGACAACGTTCATGTTTGCGTCACCGTTAAGAAGCATGCGGTTTAAGACGGGACTAAGTCCTCAGTGAAAGAACTTATCTCCTTGGAAGTATGGTCCTCAGCATGAAGCATCTCATACCCTTTCTAGCGATTATAGGTAAGCAACTCCACTTTTATGGTCTGAAAACTAATGAATGTAGAAGTTTTTTGCCTTTTTACAGCCTCTAGGTATTATAAGAATGATCCATCACCAAAGTTTTTTGTTAATGTTTTAGCTTATTATCATTTAATTCTAAAATCACGTATTGATTTGTTTTCGTATTGTTTTTGTCTATTATCTAGGCTAAGGTTATATGCATTGTTTGTTTCGTTAGCGATTTATTACTTTTAAGCCAATTTATTTTGTCATGTTTCAACACTTCATTTTTATTATCTAATCTTTTTCTTGCTGTAAATTCTTTTTATATAAAAATTCTCTCTTTTGTTATTTTTAATTTAGGTTGAGAGGTTGGTACTAAAGTTTATTGCTCTTTGAGTAGTTATTCATTTGTAAGTTCTATCCCTTCGAATTTGTTTCTAAGCTTCTTGACCTTGTCTGGGTTTAGTCTGTGACTTGAAGCATTGTACAAGTTTTATTGAAAATAATTATTGGAATAATGATTATTTACTACATGAAGTATAACTTTCCAGATATAGAAATACTACAAGAGTAACAAAGAGAAGAATCTACAGATAAAATATTTATTAAATATAATAATAATAATAAAGCCTTAATTAACTCCTTCTCATTTGTTACATATTAAATAGTTATTTACGTAACTAGGCAGCAAAATGAAATTTTTCTGACGACTGATTAAGTTAACCTCCGAGCTAGAGGCGAGTTCAGGCTATGGAAATTAACAGTGATTAAATTAAATTAAGGTAATTTATTCGATTGAGAGGCATTATATCAATGAGGCAGAAATGATTCCTTTGCTGCCTTGTTGCATACAATATTTTTCCTATAAATAATATTTATTTCATAATACTTACTAATTTATCAAATACTGTTATTGAACTATTTAAAAAGACAAGCAAAAATATTAAATGTTACAATTATAAAAAATGAATTGACAGAAATACAGTGAAAACAAAACAAAATGATGATAATAGACGAGCTGCAGTGTTGCCACTCATTTAATTTTTTATCTATTATTTTCTGCAATATTTACATTTCTTTTTTATCTTTTTACTCAATTTATTTTATAAATATAATCTATTATAAGTATTTTTATAAACCTTTTTTTTTTATAAACGCGTAATATTTTTAAGGTAAATTGTTCAAATAATTTTTGTTAAAGATTATATAAAACAAAAGGATGTTTGTTTATTTATTTGTAGCGGGGAATGTGGGCGTGGCTTAGCCTGGAAAAATCCTCAGCAAAATACGATTTTGCCGCCTAGGCAGCAAAATCGTATTTTGCTGCGTATTGTAAAGTTTTCTTGAAAATGTGACGAAACCGCTATGGTAAGTTAATATTTGTAGGCTTTACTTAGCTGTCAAAAAAGTATAATAAAATATAATAAATCGGATTTTTTTTTAACTCTTGAAATACTTTTTAATTTGGTTTTACGTACTACTTAATATGTGGTTAGGTTTTAATAATTAAGCCGATAATTCCACACTTTTAATTGAATTTTTTTTTATTTGTAGAACCTTTTTTAAAAACTTATAAAATTATAAAATGTATAATTCAGGAGATGGCGTGCAGAAGGGTGTTTGACTAACATCAAGTAATCTTTTGGTGCCTGTAAAAAATATGTGGTCGGCTAATTTCATCTGCGGGACATAAGTTCATCAGCTTGGGGCTTGGGAATAGGCATTTGAAAAAAAAACAAAAAAAAAAAAAAAAAAAAAACAGATTGATAGCATGTCCGGCGATTTAGGTAAACTATTTGATTTTCATGGTCGTAAGTACAAAATTAGTAAGTAGACCAAAATTATGTTAGCTTGTCACTTGATAGGTGACCACTCTTATTTGGAGTAATAATTGAATACCTAACCTATCAAGTGAAAAGTTAAAATTAACTTGATATTTGGTCTAATAACTAACAGTAATCAGGATCGCACTCAAATTCAAGAAATACTCCTTGGAATATACCGTGTCAAAGGTGGTGAGCGGCAAGGCATATCATTGTATTGCCCATATCTGCGGCCCCCCTTAAGCCCGCGGCCTAGTCGGCCTAGTGGTAAATCCGGCACTGCAGTTACTTCTTTACGAGAAGGCAGGTTAACCACTAAATCTATAATACCTGTGTTAAATGCGTCCTGGATTTGCAGTATTGAAATATGGAACTAAAACATTAAAAGGTCTATAATCTCTAATCCCCCTACGATTTTATTGATAGCTAACGCACATTGCTACACACCTAGCTCAACTGTGTTTGCTATTGTCTCAGTCATTCACCACACATAATTCCATGCAACCCTACACGTCCTGATCCGGCTATATCCGATAATCTAGATAAACAGCCTCATAGATTTAAACACCGCTAGCCACGCCATATTCTACAAGCATAAGAGGATTAACCAGTGTAATTTACTCTACTTTACTGTGCCTCTCTTTTGATCTTTTATGAGACATGTAATTTAGCCATTACCAACGAAATTTGATCGCATTTTGCAATACCTACTCTCTGTTGCATGTTGCTTATAAATATAATCTTTATATAAAATTAATAATATTTAATCAATGGCAAGTTATTGGTGAAAATATATAAGAAATTAATTAATATAATTAATTTAATGTCTTGAAGCCTTTTACGAAGTATTATTCCAGGAGATAGCGTTCAAAAAAGTGTCTGACTAACATCAAGCTAGAATTTTGTATACAAGTCAATCTTTTAGCGCCTTTTAAGAATATGTGGTCGTATATATATGTGGTAATATAAGTTATATGAATATGTGTTAATATAAGTTATATGAATATGTGGTAATATAAGTTCGTCTGCGGGACATAGCTTGGCAATAGGCGTTTGAAAAAAAACAAATCGGTGGACAGGTCCGTCGAGAGGGGGCGGTAGGTACGGTTGATGCCGGGGGGCTCGGACCTCCCCTAAAGAGCCCCGTTTCTCAAGCCCCGAACACCCAATCACGCCAATTTTTATTATTGAAATATTAAATAATTATATTTGTAATAATAAGTAAAAATAATATTAGTTAATACTAAAGGTGTTAGCCAGGTGTGGTGATTAAGTCTGAGAGAGAATTTCCCGGTACCGAGACTAAGAAGCGAAAAATTACTAAGCCGTATCCCGATGGGTTTCAAGAAAAATCCACAGAGAACCCAGAAAATCGCTTCAAAGTTGAAGTTTTTTATGTTTTAATTGACAGTGTTATTGGCAACTTGAGTGATCCATACCAAGCAGTCAACAAAATCAATGGTTAATGATTTGTTCAGTTTTATTTGGACATATCCAAAGTTGAAAAAATATTAAATACACCACCATTCATTTTCAACCATGCACGGTTGAAAAATCCGGCATGCTAGCCAAAAAGACACTATACAATGGTTTCTTCAGTCATAAAAATTCATATTTTCTACTAGTAGGTTTTGGAGGCCCCCTGGAAACATTTAGGGGCCCCTCTATTTCACTTCCAGGGCTCCCGGCGGGGTCTGCGGGGCCCTTATTGCCGCCACTGTTTCCTACTTCCTACAATAGTAGCTGGATACCCGTGCTTCGCTACGAAGTGTTATTTTAATTTGATAAGTTTACAAACTGCCGTCAAGAGACTATTTTACTATGCGAGAATATCTAGATTCTATCCCTCCCACTTATTTCTATATCCCCTCCTCTTTGATAAGATAATTTGCAAATATCCCAAATTTACCCCTCTCCTAAATGACAATATGACAAAACTGTATACATAAACAATTACTGTACTCTTAAAGAGCTTTTCAACGATATGCATCATGAAGGGTGTTCATTACTTTGACCCCATATTCATCACTTGAGTTGTACCCCGTACCCCTGTGTACCAAAATTTAAATTTCGAATATTCATGTATAGACAGTGACCTTTCCATTGCTTTGAAGGTCAAGTGTGAAAATTTTCATCGAGATCAGACAACAACTGTAGATTTGTATAAAGAACATACACATACGTTGACTTTTAGATGTATTTTTACATTTTACCCCCTTAAATGTACATAACAACAATTACTGTACTCTTAAAGAGCTTTTCAATGATATGCATCATGAAGGGTGTTCATTACTTTAACCCCGAATTCATCACTTGTGTTTACCCCGTACCCCTGTGTACCAAAATTTAAATTGCTACATTTTATGCAGACAGTGATTTTCTCCTTGCTTTGATGGTCAAATATGCAAATTTTCATCGAGATCGGACCAAAACTGTAGATTTGTATATAGAACATACACATATACCTTGACGGCTGAACTACAGTATATTATGGGGCTCTTTCTGATAACACGTTATCTCACTATCGACCTCTTTCAAGACTTAATATATCGATATATCTTGTCTGTTAAACTCTTTTATATTTCGATTTGGAACTCTACCTGATCTATGTGCAGGAGGGTTGTTTTTCTTTAGAAATTAGCGCCCCGCGAAGTGGTGTGGAGCGGCAATAAAAAATTCTAGGGCAAAAAAAAATTAAGTTAAAAAAAATTAAACAAAATTAAATTCAAACCAAAAACAAACACATTTTCGTTAAAACGTGTAAAATTACGCAAATCACACATTATTTGGATATATTGAAATATGGCGTCAATATAACAATCGATTGTAGCGATTTGCGATGTATAGTAGGGACTCGATATACTATTATAGTTCTACTTTCAACTTAAAATACCATTTGATTTAACTTGTTTTTACAAACAAAGTCTTTTTATTAAACATTTATTAATTTAAACTTATATAAACAAAATATTTTTTCACTTACCACAGTACAATGAGGTTAAACCAATAATGCGAACAAAATTATTAAAAAATAAAATAACTTAAACATATTTTGTTTCGATTAAACTAAAAGCATATATTTAAAATATAATATTACCACGAAGAATAATTATTATATGTAATATTTTTATTTTAAATAATTTTTTATAAAAATTTTTAGATTATTTAATTTTGATACGATGGTAGGTGGTAGCCCTGAAAAAGAAGAGTCACTCGTCGTGGCGGTTTCCTATAGTTTTTGTGTGTCGGCCATATTGTTTTTACTTCTCTAATTAGGTCAACAGTAATTTTAGTCGAATCTGACTCTATATTCACTTCTAAATTGACGAAAAGTATTTTAAATCGGTTAGCGGGTCTTTATATTTGTAATGTGTGTTATAATTCAAATGTTTCTTTTTGATTTCTATAAGTTTTTCTTTCGAAAAGTACATCTTTCGTCTATGCAGTTTATATTATTTTATTCTGTGTTGAAATCTTGTCTTTGGAGATAGATCGATTCGTTATTCAGTGTAATATTGACGATAATATCTTTCAAAGTTAATTCTACGTATATTTATAACAGCATTCAGAGAATATAATGGAATATGAAGATATACATAGGATGGATTGAAAGAACGAAGCGAAGCTATAAAGGTAGATTGATTCTTTCTATTTACCTATTAAGTTAAATTGGATAATTTATGTTTAGTTATAATAAACAATCTTATTACACAACGATTATGGTTTAGAGGTAATTTTATTTAAATTCTTAATCAAACTAGTGTTTTTTTGTTTAGTTATTTTCTTAGAATTAAAAGTTATTCAAAAAGTGAAGATTTTTGTTTTATTATTTTTTTTTTTTTTTTAATGTAGGAGGGAATTATCTTATAGACTACGTAACATTCCCACTCCCTTAATCTTCCTTCTCGCTTATTTTCTGTTACATTCTTTGTTTGTTTTACTTTTTCTTCGAAATCATTATTTTATGTTTTACTAGCTGGATACCCGTTCTTTGCTACGGAGTGTTATTTTAATTTGATAAGATTGTAAACTACCATCAAGAAACATTTAAATTATTTTACTATGAGAGAATATCTAGATTTTATCCCTTCCACTGATTTCTATACCCCCTCTTATTTGATATGATAATTGGCAAATATCCTAAATTTAGCCCCCTCCTAAAATAAAATCAAGGGATTCTACTGTACTCTATTCTAGGCAGCGGCCGCTTTTCGGGGATTTGTCGAGCGAAGCGAGTAGGGGGCAGAGCCCTCTAGTAATATAATAATATAAAATAAAATTGTATAAAACGGTAATGAACGTAAACAACATTTTACAGTTTAGGACTTTTTGTGTCCAGATTGTGTTTTAGTTGAGGACTAAGAAATTATAAATGTTTTCAAACAATTTTGTCTAATTTTAAGCATATACCCATATTAATTTAAGTCATAATTGGGTTTTTAACATTGCTGCGGTAATATAGTTGTATTCTTCAAAATGAGTTTGTTCTACTTTGGTTTATCAGTAGTAGGTCTGTAGTTATCAGTAATAGGAGTTTATTAGTAGTCCTTACAATAAATATAAAATAGAACTTATTATAAGAGTTGAAAAATTCAATACACAAGTTATTAGTGAAAAGTCCCAAAATGACGAATAAAAACGAGTAAAAAGAGGGGGCCCATATAGGTATAGCCGTAGGGCCCGCTACGGCTCTCAACGGGCCTGTCGGTGGAGAGCAGCCATGTCTCACCAATTATGGTGGACAATGTGATTTTCATGATCCTGAGTTCAGAATTAGTTAGTAGACCGAAAATCAAGTTGATGTTAGTTTGTCCGTTGACAGGTGACCACGTTGATTTTTAGTACTATTTGAATAACTAACCTATCAAGCGTGAAAATAACATCGACTTGATTTTTGGTCTACTAACTAATTCTGTACTCAGGATTATGAAAATCATACTGTCCACCATAATTGGCGGGACATGGCCGCTCTCCACCATTTTGTTTTTTCCAAATACCTATAGCCAAGCTATATCCCACAGACTAATCTAGCCGATTACTTATTCTTAAAAGTCGCTAAAAGATTAACTTGTGTACAAAATACTAGCTTGATGTTAGTCAGACACTTTTTTGCACGCTATCTCCTGGACTATAGGGGAAAGGCACCTAATATGGCATAGTGTTTTTCGGCAATAGGTTTCACCCCTCCAAATAGCGAATTTTGTTGCACAAAAAAATCCTAGTGATAAATTAACTACTTAAGTATAATGAGCCAACGCTACAATGACTAAATATTTAACACAAGACTTCTGAGAATTTTTAAAAGGAAAAAATCCAAAAACGATGATAAAAATTGTCGCCCCCTTAATATGGCATTCCATGGAAATCACAGCAATGATCTAGTTTTTATCTCCGTACATTAATGTAAAATAGTTATCTATTATAATTATAAGAAATTAATATGTTTATTTATTAAATGCTGAATATTAGATCGCATTGTTGAAAAGACCCTTAATATGGCATAGGTCTTAATTGGGAATATTTCATATGCCATATTTGGGGGAATCAGGTTTTTCACATCAGTTCTTCCATAAAATAAACAATGAGTTGAAAACATAAAACTGATGTGTGCACCTTAATCTACACAACATACTGAATGTATATCTGTAACCATATATTAGTTAAGTACTTACATTACTACTTTTGGCCGATCAAAAGGAATCACTATAAACTTTTGTTGACACTAAGTTTGGGAAATGGCTGAATATTGAGAGAACGGTGAGGAGTTTAAGATATATCACTATCTCCCTAGCGGCACTACTGTATAACTACTTCGGTGACTCATTCTCTGACAGAAATTAGCTCTTGGTTCAAGAGAAAACCCAATATGCCATATTACCTACCTGTGTCATATTAGGTGCCTTTACCCTATAACCTTGAATATAAATAAATAGAAATAATTCACCCTTTAAAATAAATCAATTAATAAAATAATAAAATATATCATATTTATGTTCTAATGAAAGTCATATTTCACTTCAGTTTACAATTTTGTTTCCAAGCTTACCGAAGGTAACATAATATGTTATCGTTTCAAAGAACGAACATTTTGTCTCCGATTTCAAAAATTTCAAGACAGAAATCCGTTTCAGTTATCAGGAAACATTTTCGGTTCCATGTCAGTCTGTCTGCCGATCTGTCGCTCAACTTTTGTGAACCAATCTTGCGCTCATTTGATTAGATTGAAAAGTGGATGGTAGGTCACAATTTGTCCATTGTTGGTCCCATATAAGTTTCATCTTTCTGCACTTATTTGTTTCTCTTCCACATGCGCACAAACATACATTTATTAACACCTATAGCTTCAAAAGTACTTATCTGATTTTTGTAATATTTGGATGGTTTGTCGAAAGTAACCTGCAGATGTCTCCAGATTAATTTCAACTGTCTACTCTCCTGAAATTTCACTAAATTGATATCAATCTAAGATTGATGTAAAAAATCAAAATAATTTTGATAGCTTTAAAAAAGGGAGGATAATTAAATAAATTTTACAATAATAGCTTTTAAAAGTATGAAATCATTTAAGTATACAAAATAGAACGCGAGGAAAGCTATGTGCACACTAAATGGCAGAGTATTTTATCAGTCCGATGATGACAAATCTAATCTGTTATAAGGATTTTTTAAAAATAAATGTATATTTTCCGTGGTAGGCTGTGAAATAGTAACTTTAGAGCCTAAAAAACATAGCTAAAATCCATTTTTTCATTACGTGGACTTAAAAAATCTTTTCATTACTCCTAGCTGTAAAGAAAAAATCTTTTACGTCCTAGGAACTAAAAGATTTTTTTTCCGGCGGGTAGTTGTCAAAACTTCTGTCAGTAGCGCTGCAGTCTTTGTAGAAATGCTTCTAGTACGATTAAAATCCGCTAGATGTCAATGCGTTTTATTTATTCTTTTCTTATAGTGTAAGCTCTTTTTAAGGTTTCTTTATTTAAGTCTTAAGTTTGTACTAATATATGTTATTTTTATATATTGATTAGTGATTAATATTTAATGTTTTTTCATTGTCTGCTACCTCGGAAAAAATAGCATATCCTACGCGACTGTGAAGGGTTTTTTCTTTACCTTGAAAATATTTACAGTTTCGCTTCGTTCGACAGTAAATGTAATTGCCGCGGTAAAGTAAAAACTCACTTCACAGCCTAGTAACATAATATACTATTTTTGTAACCTGAAATTAAAAAAACAACAATATAAACACAATATGGAGATAATTAATAAAAGTTATTTCGTGTCCGTATTTAAATATAGCAATGTAGAGTAGATTATTCCGTTGACACTAATTGTTTTAATTTGTTTTTGTTTTTCCCCATTATTTGCTTACTTGCGTGTTTTCTTTTCTTGGTTTGTCTAAGTATTTTGACCTGTTTGCACGTTTTCTCTTATTTGTTAAAGAATAGCACGAAAGAAAATATTAAAGAAAAATTGATATGATATTATCATTTTAAGATATGTTTAATAATCAAAACGTATACATATTAATTTATTTTTCTTATCTGTATAGCAATGTTCGTAAATTATTTATTTATTTATTTATTTTTTAAATCAGTAGTATCAAAACACTTTATATCCTATACCATCTTAATTGCAGAATAAATTATCTCAAAATCACGGTAGTTTCCTTATATTCTATATTGCTTCCGAGATTACCGAATGTAACGGAAGCTATGTGATCGTTCTGAAGAACAAAAACATTGTTAGGTCTCCGATTTCAAAATACGTCGTATCAAGCATGAGGGAACATTTTTGGTTACGTGTCTGTTTTTCGGTGTCCCACTCAATTTTTGTGAACTAAGATATAAAAACTACTCGTCCAATTTTAACTATATTTGGATGATAGGTCATAGTTAGCCCATTGTTAGTCCCATATATTATCTATTCTATGATACATAAATTAAATAAAATGCAGAGCCATCACTTTAGTATTCTTTTACTACCGAGGGCTCTCACGTCTTAGAGGATATAAATAAGTTAAATAAGAAAATATGATAGTTATTTAATTTAATTTTATATATATATATATATATATATATATATATATATATATATATATATATATATATATATATATATATATATCTATAATATATATAATCTGCATTTAACTTTTAGAATAACTCAGAACCCGATGACAATGCATTATTTTAATACTTTTAGCCATCTTTCAGCAAAATTTAGTTAGTTTTCCTCAAAGTTTGCGAAAAATTCGAGCAGCAGATATTTTATTTGTTTTGACATGACCCATATTTACAATCTTCATTTTGACAGATTTCAAATTTACGATTTATGACAGAAAATTTAAAAACGTAGTCTATAAAATTACTAGATAAAAAGAAATTTTTACATACTACGTTTTTAAATTTTCTGTTGAATCATATGTAATGTTGATGATATAATAGTCATTGTCATATAATGTTAGTGAAAAAAAAAAATTTCTTAATTTATTTACTTCACATAAATGACAACCATCTAGAGAGCTGATCTTAAACCCATAAAAGTACAAATCTTTGTACAACGGATCTCACCTCATCTTAAATCAATCCATTTATTTCTTTGTTTACTTTTCCGTTTTCGCTGTCATTCAATATTTACCTCTTAATAAAAAAATCACAAATTTGAAACCCGTCAAAATGAAGATTGTAAATATGGGACATGTCAAAACAAATAAAATAACTTGCGGATTTTTTCCGAACTAACTTTCCATACAGCAAAATTTGCTGAAAACTAATTAAATTCTGCTGAAAAATGGCTAAAAGTATTAAAATAATGCATTGTCATCGTGTTCTGAGCTATTCTAAAAGTTTCAAATGTCTAGCTATTCGGGAAGTTAGTTAAAAATCGATTGCAAGATTTGTACTGGAAAAACAAACAAACAAGAAAGCAAGCTAAAAAGAACGTAGTAAAAAGTTCATTTTATCTTGCAATTATCTCATATAGTTTAAGAATTGAATCTCAGTTTTTCTTAAACTGTAGACACTGAACTCGTTGCTATTTCATATTTACAGGATACTTCTTTGTCTCTCATTCCTTTATCTACGCCTTGGAATACTTTATTTTCTTAATGTGATTTTCTTAAAGACATTTGTAGAATAATTATGCTGTAAAAAGTCAAGAGCTTTATAAACGTCCTAAACAAATTGTAAACTTCTTGTGAGAGGTTTCTCTATCACAACAAAACCACTTTGTCGTTATTTAATTTATATTTTTCCTATGTTTTCTATTAAGATTTTTTTTATTTAAATAAAATGTTATGCATTGTAGTATACAACTTTATTTCCTGGTGCTGCGTTTTTAAATTTAAAAGTGTTCAGAGATTTGGCTGAACCAATGCGGTCTCACTACGTTTTATGCAAGACTTGGCTTATTTTTTACTTTCTCATATAAAGATAAAGTATTGTGATGGCGCAAAAATTCGATTTTGAGATTTTGATAGATTTACACGTTTTGAGGTCCCCTAAGTCCAAAAAAGTGGTTTTTAAAAAATGTCTGTCTGTCGTCTGTGCAGATGCCTGGAGCCTAAACTACTGGGCCGATTATGACGAAATTTGACATACATGTTAAGAAATATTATACCCCAAGGCGAAATCGATAAATGAATTTTAGCCTTAAATTTGAGGGCGCTGCCCCCCAAAAAAACTGTGAAAAAACATGGAAAAAAATTATTTCTCGAAAACGGTTCCGACGATTTTGATTAAATAATTCTAAAATGTAGTCCATTTAAATACGAATCCAACGATATAAGCCGTTTTCCCGGGTAAAATCTAGTTCCTGAGAAATTAGCGGAAAACTTGGACGGAGAGAGCCCTAGTTCGATTCCTCGCCCAGGAGAAGTTATTTTTATGATACATTTTAATGAAATGTATAATAATATTTAAATGTAAATTTGAAACTAATAAATGGCAAATACTGGGCTAAGTTATTATAAACTCGTATATGAGAAAGTTTGTCTCAGTTGTCTCGGACCGATTTTTTACACAAGTGTTATTATAAGGATTTCACTTCTTTTTTAAAGCAATTTTTGTTTCTTAGCCTCTAGTTCTGTTTGAACACATAATCGTATTGTGTAAGAAGAGATAGAAAAGATAAGGTAAGAACATAATAGGAAATAAATAGTAACAGGAAATAATTATCATTCTTTAGAAGAAAGGGTTTGAAATGAAAAGACAAAGTAGCAATATATGTAACACAAGGGGTGTTCTAATTAAACTAAACAATTGTCTGGTGTACGAGTGCGGACGAGCGGGAAGTGTATATTAACAATCTTCAAGCTCAATACTCAAAGATGAATAACTCGTATTCCATTATAAAATTACTATTTGTGCTACTTAACTGACTAGTTACATTTCATTTTGTCTTTTTTTTAACTCCGCCATGTTTAAGTAGTTAGCAACGTATACTTATAATTTTTAATAACGTATACTTATACTTATAATTTTGTAATGTGATTTTATAATCTACATTTAATGAAAAGCGTATGGAACTTCGTTCATATCGGGTGTCCCGCGACACCACACGTATTTTTTTGTATTCTTTTATTCGCAATTTTGTGTAAAATTGATCAAACTTTGCCAATTAGGTCGATTTTAATTGCCTGTACATACAAATGTTTTGTTTTATGTTTTTTTTTTCTTTTTATCAATGCATAAAGTATTCTTCCATGCTTGATATTCATACCAATTATAACCGTAGCTATCCGGTTCAACAACATTGTGGTTTTAATGGCATAAAACAAAATAAAATGTCATCGGTAGAAATATAATATCTTCCGTTCACTATTTTTCCTCTCTTTCATACCTTTCTCGTCTGCTGTTCTGTTTTACTTTGTAGTTTAATTTGAATTTGTTTTGCTCCCCGAGCTTACCGAAAGGTAACGTAAGCTTTGTGATCGTTCTGAAGTATGAAATATTTTGTTTTCTATTCTTTGATAACGTTCAAGGGATAAAATAAATCAACATTTTTACCGGATATATATATATATATATATATATATATATATATATATGTATATATATATATATATATATATATATATATATATATATATATATATATATATATATATATATATATATATATATATATATATATATACATATATATATATATATATATATATATATATATATATATATATATATATATATATATATATATATCAGCAATGTAATACCGTGTTTTTGCACACTGCAATAAGGTACACAAATTGTGTACCTTATTGCAGTGTGCAAAAACACGGTATTACATTGCTGATTTGTTTTGCCAGCCAAGCAAGAATGGCGGTGTGAGAGCACGCTCGTCTCTGATAAAGCCTATACCTGATCTTCTTGAGTTGGTATAGGTCCAGAGTTGGGTGGGCATCGTCGGGCCCCTGATGAGTCGGACGCGACGAAACGATGCAGGACATGGCGTAATGCCGAGCCAACATCTTTGTGACGTATAGTCTAATGTTGGAACAGTTCCTATGTGTCACGCTTGCGTGGCACATCCCTTGGTGTCTCTCACTACACAAATTGTGTATATATATATATATATATATATATATATATATATATATATATATATATATATATATATATATATATATATATATATATATATATATATATATATATATATATATATAATTTATAAAAGAGTAGATGAACGAAAGAAAAAGTAATTGGCTGAAAAATGTTTGTGACAAAAAAAAGCGTTCATTTTACACGAATTAGATTCTTGTATGAAAATTGATTTTAATTTAGAAACTCTTTGATATTCTAATAGAGGTAAAAAGCTCTCCCACGCTGCCTGCTGTAAACACTTTAATAATGAATAAATTATAAGCTACATTTTAAACTCTAATGGCTCGAGGCCCGGTCAGCTCGTTAGGGGGCCCCCGGGATTCTACTCATCCTGGTAATTTTACCTCGGGGTGAATATCAAAAGCATGGCCAGGAACGAAATGAAAGGGGGGGGGGGACGATCAGTTATGCTATAACTAGGGAAACACAATCAATTTAATATTAGGGTTTTTTATGTTTTATGTTCTATGTTCGTATTTATTATAATTTTCTTGAAATGAAAATATAGAATATTGATTTTCCGAAAATAATTACTTGTCAAGTTTAATTTTAAGTAATTAGTTCTTTAGAGCTGTTTTTCATATTAGAGATAGCGATTATTAAATATATATTTTTTTTTATTAAATTAAATTAATTATTATATTAAACATAATAATTATTAATTTATTCCACCCCCTATAGTTGTAGTTTATTTATTTCTATTCCTAGAGCCTTATTGCGTTTAAATTAATTTCAATGATAGCTTGTGTAGTCACGTTATAACGTTTTGCACCTTACCACAGTCTAGATTTGTTAAGATTATTTAATTTTTTACTTTCTCATCTAATAAGAAAGTATTGTGATGCGCGAAAATTCGATTTTGAGGTCCTTTGAGTCAAAAAAGTGGTATTTATAAATGTCTGTCTGTCGTCTGTACAGACGCGTTGATTTTAACAAAATTCGGGTTACATGTTCAGAAAAATCATACCCCAAGGCAAATCGAAGATTGAATTATAGTTCCAAATGTGGGGGAACTTTCACTCAAAAACTCGAAAAAAAAAAAAAAAAAAAATTCGAAAACGCTTCCGACGATTATTATTTAAAAAAAAAAAAAAAATATGTGTGAGGCTCTCACGCATTAGAAGTGAAACTTAAGTTTTAGAATGCATTGCTCTCCTTCATTTTTTGACGAATTTATTACATATTTCAGGATTAAGAAATGGTTATGGGAAATTTAATTGAAAAAAAATATTGCTTCGCTATGGCAACCACATTTATTCCAATAAAATAAATATTTGTTTTGATTTGCTGGTCTTTAAATAGATATAAAAACTTATTTAAATTAATTTAATTAGTTTTTATTTGTTTCTTGTAAGTATACAATTAAGCCCGTTGCTATGAACCTAGTCTATTTATAATCTATCTAATATTACGCTTATACACCAATTTTGTATTCTCTTACAATGTATTTGGGATAATGTATAGCATGTTTGCTTCATGTGCTAAAGGTCAGTGGTTCGCAACTCACCTGGGCGAAAGATTTTTTACAGATAAATCTTTCACCAGAATTAGTCTCGAAACACAATTTCCGTTTCATTACTTCCGTCACACAAATTTCATTACAATTAATCTGTAAAAATGTTGGAAACTTGGACGAGTCTCGAATCGCAAACTTCGTTACACGATGTCACTATATGAAAAAATTCACTCTACCGCCGTCAAAGAAGTTTCACTTAAAAAAAAAAAATCTAAAATGTAATCTAACGATATAAGCCGTTCTCCCGGGAAAAATCTATAGTTCCTGAGAAAATAGCTTAAAAACGCCGACGAAGAGAGGTCTTATTCGATTCCCCGCCGAGGAGAAGTTAAATATGTAAAACAGTTAAAACTAGCAATATAAATAAAAATAAAAATGATTTGAAGGCTAAAAGCTGCTTTGTTATTAATTTCAGTATACGTTCTTCCTTTCAGATGACGCTCACATATATAACCTAATATTACTTTCAATCTTAGATTATGACTTGATAAGCTAGTATCATTTTGAACTATTTGAAGAAAATTGCTGTGAAGAATCTCAGTCTGCATTCAAATCCACATTCTTGATTCACTTCTGCCTACTCCCTGAATCTTGATGATAGAGAAGTCTGAAAAGTGCTCCAGTATGATTTCTCTACGATGTTAAAATGTTAGAAAAAAAGAGTTAAAATTTAAAGTATATAGACCGGACGAGAAAGGGGGGGGGATAGGAAGTTGTATAGATAACCAGCGGGCACGGCGCCCCCCCCCCCCCCCCCCCGACTACGTGCTGAGAATCTGATCCTCTACCAAGGGATGCTCTTGTACAACAGATAACCATCGAATTGACTCACACACGTCGAGGGAGGGAGAAAAAAAAAGTAAGTTCTGCTCCGTGGGATTGCGTACGCGCCAAGGGAGCCAATATTATAGCAGACTTTTTAACGATACTTTCTAGCCTTATCTGCTTTCTCCGTATGGGATTATGGCCCTGGAATCCCAATGGATTAACTTAAATTCAGTTTGTGGCATTTTCATTTTGAGAAATTACAGTCTTGTGATATGTAGCTGACTTTATAGTGGAGTTGCCGATGTAGCAATTTACGATCCAATGATTTTTCAATTTAACAATTTTCTTGACCATTCTTCTTGCGCTGACAGTAATATCGATTATATATTATTTTATTTTCAAACATTTACCAAACACGATACATTTTCCGTGATAAAAAAATGTTTTCTACATTAACTATTTTAACATATATACGATAACTTATTCAATGTATCCTTATATTTATCAATTAATAATTACTATTAGTAGTTTATTTTTACTTCGCCGCTTACCTCGCTGCCGAGAACCCTCTCTGAGTTTTGTGTGGTCCATTCAAGGTCCCCCTCTCCACCACTAATATTATTAAATAAATACCTTTATAGAAAATTGATTATTTGAGTCTAAATTAATACATTACAGCTAATATTTACTCAAATTGTTATGCTCAAATAATATATTCATGAATAATTTGATATTTTAGGAAAAGTAGTTAAAAGAATACATTCATACTTATTTGAGTTTTCTTGGCGGAAAAAAATCACTCTATGTACGATGACCAATCCGACGCGAATCTCACAGGTTTTAAAAATTAGAGCACAGAAAAAGGACTGCACCTACTGTTAAGGCGGAAATACACATGCTAGTTACTCGCACAAAAACATACGAGTAGCTCGCAGAGGAGAGCTACTGGCATGTGTATACATCAAATTGCATTCGAGTAAATCGCACGAGGTTTGATTTTTGTCTTGCCAGTGGCACAAGTCAAGGGGAGGGGGAACTGATAAGGCACGTGTAAACAGGCCTGCCAGCGCAAGGTTGCTAGTAGCTAGCACGAGTCTCCCTGAGCCCTTCAGTCTTCAGTTGCGCTCCTTGCTTTCGCGTGTGTCTGACAACAACTCATCAACTTTCTCCGGAAGCATTCGCAATTGATTCCTAAAACCATTAACGTCCCCGAACCGCATTTCATTTAGTAGGCACTGATTCGCTCCATGTACCTAATTCCCTTCTAGCTATCCAATCTTTACCCACACTCTTAGTGTCTTTTTATTATTTTTCAAATGTTTTAAAACACAATTATTTGCAAGTAACAGAACAATCTGGTTAATTTCATTCCGCACCGATACATTTATAAGGTACATTGAAACAATTAATAAAATTATCAAAATTAATTAAATCAAATAAAATTATTTCATAATTTATTCCGGCAATAAGAAGGCACGAAACGATTGCCTGTTTCAAAACTAGAACTGTGACTGGAATGTGTATTGTCATGTACTAGTAGCTCGCACAAGACCTAGCAATGTAAGCGGTGAGATAGACCTTTCAGGTATGTGCTGTCACCTCCGCTAGCTACACCTTTACCTACACCGCGTCCTACACTTATACCTCTCCTCGCCATGCTTTTACCCTTAAGCATTTTGACTCGTCTCACCGTCACTTAAAATGACCGCAATTGGTTGAGAGCCGGCTTTGTACACTTTGAATCAAGTTAATTTTGTGGGAGGACTTTAGTCTTTCTTTGTTCCCAATAAACTAATTCCACTGCTCATCTACACCCTATACTGGTACTTTCCCTTCTTTTGCATACTGTCTTACTTCCACTGAAGATGTACACTTTCGTTTAAAAAAACCTGTTTAACAATAAATTAACTCAGTATCGCGTAACTCTATCATTAAAGCAAGCTTAATGCAATAAATTAACTCAGTATCGCGTAACTCTATCATTAAAGCAAGCTTAATGCAATAAATTAACTCAGTATCGCGTAACTCTATCATTAAAGCAAGCTTAATGCAATAAATTAACTCAGTATCGCGTAACTCTATCATTAAAGCAAGCTTAATGCAATAAATTAACTCAGTATCGCGTAACTCTATCATTAAAGCAAGCTTAATGCAATAAATTAACTCAGTATCGCGTAACTCTATCATTAAAGCAAGCTTAATGCAATAAATTAACTCAGTATCGCGTAACTCTATCATTAAAGCAAGCTTAATGCAATAAATTTGACATATTAAGAAATTAGTTAATCATGATAAGTTTATAGCTAAAGAAGATGATTGTAGTAGAGAGTCGTGTAGTGAGGAGAGAAGGATACCTCTCTATGCATTCCTTTTAACTTACAAGTTTCCACCATCTTTATTTCAACTATTACAAAATATATCCCTTCACTACTAAAACGCTTCTGCTAATATTAAGTTGAAATATTACATACCTATTTCAATTGTGCTTTCGATCTATATGAACTTTTATTAAAAAAGTTACGTTAGAACATAAGTTATCGGTAAAAATGTATTTTTCTCTATTTTAAATGTTTAGGACTGCAACAGTCCGTCAATGGTTTTAACGATCTTTATCACTTCATATCGGTGTCACTGTTGGTTTTACTTAAAAAAAAAAAAAAAAAAAAAAAATTGTTTGTAAAAAATGTTTGTCTCATCGAATAGATGATGATAGAATCTTTTCTCGTCCTCAAATTCCAATTTTATATTTCTCAAATACATTACTCACGTCACGTTTAAGCGAGCGTTGCGCGCAAACTTTTTGAAGGATAACGTTGTCCAACGAACCTATCAGTAATAAAAGGAACATGCATACCAAATTTCAACTCAATCGGTCAACCTTTTTACTCAAGTTATCGTCGGACACGTAAACGTTACTGACAGACAGACAGGAAAGGATGCATATTTTGTTGGCTGTATGAAGCTGGCTTACGCTCGCTTCAATTAACTGTAAAAAAAAAAGGTGGATTTAACAACAAATGGAAATATTCAGTACCGATGAAACGAGATAAGGTGTTAAAAAAAGTCATAAAGCTTAAATAGAACATATTTTCACTCTTTATCACGTCTCAGCGGCACTGAAGATAAACCCATAAATGGTTAAATGCTGGCTTTGCCCAATCGACTTGTAGTTTTTACACAACTTTCTTCAGATCTGCGATAGAAGTGAGTTGAAAATAACAAATGACTACTCGTAAGAAATACACTTTGTTCAGTTTTGAAAACCAGTTTCTCACTGGCATTGACTATGTAGGAGTAAAAGCAAGTTATTGACTTCTTCCAATATTTTATCAGGGGATGCGAGAGGTGAAGTATTTGTCAACCCTCCGATAAATATAAAACATTGTTCAGAACTTTTCACATTTTATAGTGTAAATAGATAAACAATATATAATAATTTGACATAAATATGATAAAATAATCATAGTTTTAGTCCAATCTCGATGAAAATTTGCACACTTGACCTTCAAAGCGAGAGGAAAATTGAATCGAAATTGAAATTTTGGTACACAGTACACAGTGGTACGAGGTACAAGTAATGAATGCGGGGTCAAAGTAATGAATACCTTTCATGATGCGTATCGTTGAAAAGCTCTTTAAGAGTACAGTAATTGTTGTTATGTCATATTTTCATTTAAGAAGGGGGTAATTTTGTGATATTTGCAAAATATCTTATCAAAGAGGAGGGGGTATAGAAATAAGTGGGAGGGATAGAATCTAGATATTCTCGCATAGTAAAATAATTTAAATGTTTCTTGATGGTAGTTTGTAAACTTATCAAATTAAAATATCACTTCGTAGCGAAGCACGGGTATCCAGCTAGTATTATTTTAAGACGAGAATTTTTGACTGAATTATTTATATTTATGGCTTACATTTATTTAATAATTTTTCAGTAATATTAAACTTGTACTGAGATTTATTTCTTTAAAATATTGCTAGAAATTTAAGGAATTGTATTAAATCAATATATAATATTATATGAAGTAATTACTCTTTTGTCTTTTAATCTATGAAATAGTTTTAATTATAACACAAATAATTGCATTTTGCTTCCGAGCTTACCGAAGGTAACGGAAGCTATGTTATCGCTCTGAAGAACGAAAATATTTTATGTCTACGATATAAAAATTCCCAGAATGAAATCCGTTTTAGTTATCAGAGAATATTGTTGGTTCCGTGTCTGTCTGTCGGTCTGTCACTCAATTTTTGCGAACCAACTTATCTTAATAACTACACTTCCGACTTTAATGAAATTTGTATGGTAGGTCATAATTAGCCAATTGGTGGTCCCACATAAGGTTCAACCCTCTTCACTCATTTGTTTCTCTTCCACATGCGCACAAACATACATTTATTTACACCAATATCTTTAAAAGTACTTATCTGAGGCCACTATCTCTAGAGGAGTCGAGGGAGGTTGTCTGGTATAGATTGGATTGAAAGGAGTTGAATTAGAGGATTAGGATGGAATGAATGCTATCAGGACCAGAAAGATTGTCATCAAATTAAAAGTTTTTGCTACAAACTTATATATCCTCAATATCCTCAGCATTGTATATAAATATATACCCTCAGCCAACATATATAGCCCTCGGCCAGGGGCCTGGGTGGCTCGGAGGCAAGAGCGCTTGCCGTGTAATAACGCAAGTTAAGCAGCATCGAGCCGGGTTAGAAGATGACCGCAGCTCTGGGTTCGATTCCCTTAACAGGCCCCCGCTCAATGTCCTGTCCATCCAGCATTGTTTAAACAAATGGGAAGCTCCTCGAAAGAGTGGTGCCACCAGGTTTCGGCCTGGAAACCATGATGATCCCCTCCTGGTTGTAATACAACCAGGAGGGGAGTCATGGTTACCGACCATATCTTCACACTCGTGTGAAGATACGGATAAAAAAAAAATTAGACTGGTATTGAAAGCTAAGTCTAAACACCAATATATTTGGGTTCAAGTCCCAGAGATGTAAGGGATAATTCACACTAATGACCTTTACGATGGATATGTTGTAATAACCTGTTGCTGATGCTTGTGAATAATCTAAAAAAAAAAAAAATAATAATAATTAGGATTGAATTTTTTAAATTCATTTTTATCTAGCAATCAATAAGACATCTTGATCATTTAAAATAATGAGTCTAATTTTGAAAATCCTGTTTAAAAAAAGCTTTAATTCCTTTTCCTTGGTTAAGGTAAAGGAAAAAGTAAGTAAGTTTTATCGCTTTTCCTGTATGTGAGTGTGTGCGTATAATGAATATCCGGGAAAAGATAAAGTGATAAAAATGTGGCGGTTGGGTGGGTATATTTTATCGGGGTGGGATAAGTCAAGGGTTTAACTAGAAGTAGTTGAGTTAATCCCGAGAGAGAGGTCTGAAGGTAATTTGAGGGTGAAGTTAAATCCCTAGGGTTTAAAGTCCAAGTGTTAAATGTGTTTGAATTTGTCTTGGGCCAGGCAGGACTTCACTGGAATGGGTTGACTTTGAGAGTTTCAAACTCTCTCCAGGATCCATTGATTTCCGAGACCCCTTTTTCTTATGGGGGCTTTGATTCTGCGCCACTAACTCTTGACGAGCCGTAACAATAAATAAATTACTCTAATACCATTAAGTATACAACTAAACTCTTGTTGGAATGCTTTATAGTCGTGCAATTGAAACTAATGAAACGTTAGTGGCAAAGATTGCTTTTAACTTTGACAAAATTGTGAGGACGTTTAATTAGTTGGTGTAGGTGAAATTTGACACCTTTTCCAAAGAGAAAAATAAGTCAGCAATAAAATGCTGTGTTTTTGCACACTGCAATAAGGTTCACAATTTGTGTTAGTGAGAGACATCAAGGTACACATAGGAACTGTTCCAACATTAGACTATACGTCACAAAGATGTTGGCTCGGCATTACGCCATGTCCTGCATCGTTTCGTCGTGTCCGACTCATCAGGGGCCCGACGATGGCCAAATGCCCACCGAACTCTGGACCTATACCAAATCAAGAAGATCAGGTATAGGGCTTTATCAGAGACGAGCGTGCTCTCCCACACAATTCTTGCTTGGCTGGCAAACCAAATCAGCAATGAAATACCGTGATTTTGCACACTGCAATAAGGTACACAATTTGAGACACCAAGGGATGTTCCACGTAAACGTGACGTATAGGAACTGCTCCAACATTACACTATAAGTCACAAAGATATTGGCTCGGTATTACGCCATGTCCTGCATCGTTTCGTCGCGTAGAAAAATAAGTGTTCGCATTGGCTCCATAATCCAGGTAAACATCTCCCCGCTTTTTATTTACCTAGTGGGCCACTTAATACTAATTTTCCAACTTTTCTTACTTATCTCTACAAGAAACAGCTTATTTAACTAACTAACACTTTTAGGAATGGACGAAATCAATAGATGGTCGTATGGAGCAATTTGAGTGGTTGGCAAAACACACTGGAGCTGCAGTTCGTATAGGTCTAAAGATTTGTTTTTTTTTTTTTTCGTTTTTATTATTACAAAATTTCAACTACATAATTTCAAATAATTATTTGTTTGGACTGAGATTTTGTTGTACAACTTCATAATTATGACTAGAGTGATTAGTAGAAAATAAGACAGTAATATTGTCACCACAATTGTATATTAACATTCACAAACACGTTTCGAAATATATCATCTTCAGTGTGCGTGTTAACTTAGTAAGAGTACAGATGTCACTCTTAAAAACGCATTTGTGAGTTTAAATAAAAAAGAATTGTGGTGACAATATTTTTGTGTTACTTTCTACCAACCTCTCTAGTCATACATAATTTCATGTTATAAGCAATAATTGTATGTTTTTACATTGACTTGAAGTGAGGAACTGCCCATTAACAGTTCTCACAGATACTAGCTTGAATTATTTCATGTTTATAGAACGTTAGTATTTCTCAATAAATCACGTGGCCACTGCGTTTTAAGTCGTCGAGGAGGATTTCCGGGAATGAATGGTAATGATAGGCTGTTGATTAAAGTATTGGGGTGTTGGGATATGGAGTCATGAAAGGATTTGTATGGAGATATGGCTAGGTCATGGACGAAGGGGTCTGTAAGGTCGTTGTGAAGGGTGAAGTTAGAAATATAGAAAGGAGCGTGGACTATTCTTCTTAGGATTTCGGACTGTAGGAGTTGGAACGCTTGGTGCAATCCCAGAGTTCAAAACCATATGATTATATGTACTTAAAGTAATTTGTAATGTGTGCTGAGTTTAGATACGTATGGTCTTCAAGTCTGTAACGTCAGTAGCAATCTTGTCGTAGGTATCTAAAGAAGATTAAAATGAGGATAAAGCATATTCGTCAGATGGTTACATCTAATGGATATTTAAGTTTTTTTTATCGCCCTCCACTTGTAAACATTCCTATCCTGAGCGGCCGGTAAAGTTCCATTTTACAGCCCTGGGGCCTGTAAAAATGCATGCTTTATCTTTACAGGGCCGCTAGTAGTTCGAGAAGCGGCCGCTTCCTGGCCGGGCTGTGGCGTGCAGGAAGCGCTAGTTGTTCTCAGCGTCAGCTGTTCAATTAGTAACTATCAATATTTTTATAACTGCGGTTTGTTTTGGTACTGATGTAACCTTGATGTAACCTTAATATGCATTTATTGTTTTAAAGATTACAGCAAAATAGTTTGCATGTTTTGTAATTAGTTTACATGTGGTGGGCGATAAAATAGTGTACGCACCACGAGCAGTAAGTGCCATGACAGGCCTCGTTCGTTAAGCGCACTCGTGCTTTCAAACTTCGCCCTCGGCCTGTAATAACGCCCTTACTGCTCTAGGTACGTAAATAGCTATTATGAGGAAGGTAGAAACATTAGAAACCCAAAGAAATATCTCAATCTTTTTCTTTCTCGATCTTTTTTATTTACTCAAGAGAAGATCCCTATATCTGATTTGACTAAATCTGTGTTGATTTTTGGGGTCTTACCCCACGTACCGTCAAGTTTGTGCGATAATTCAAGTACAATAAATATGAAAATGTACATATGATCTTACGCGCCTTTTCTTTCCTGTCAATTCTCTCTATCCTGTATTTTTCTTATCTATAAATATCATCTCTTAATCTGGTCTTCCGATCCTCTTTTCATTTCTGGGTTATCCTAGTCCATTACTCTTATGGTTTTGGTCCATCTATCATACTTATGTCTTCTTACTTCTCTAGCCCACACAATTTTACTTTATCTGCCTGCATACTTTCAACATCGTCCACTGTACTACTTTTTCTTGTTATCTTATCGTTTCTCATTCTATCTTGCATCTTTATTTCCAGCATGCCTTCTATTGCTTTTTATAACACCCCAAAGATCATGCTTTATTCGAAACTGCAAGTTAAAAACTTCAGCTTAATGTTTATTTCTCTTTTTAATAATGAGTTTATCTAAGTGAATTAGGAAATATTGTTTACTAATAATTTACATTTCTTTCCATTTGTCTAAACTATTTGAAGTAATAGGAATTGTACAGGATCTTGAGAAGATAATTAATTTATATGTTTATTCTTACTTTGTCATACACGTAGTCTGTAAGCGTGAAAGTATTGTGATAGCACAATGATTCAATGTTGAGATCTGATAACTTTACATGTTTAAGGTCCCTTGAGTCAAAAAGTGTGTTTAAAAAAACAACACTCATTTTTATGTGGAGAATTAGTTATTTATGCGCCTAGGGAGTAAAGTAAGCCATTATTCCCTGAGCGAAAAAGTTGGTTCTTGAGGCGAAGCCGAAGGAACCATGGTCCCTAAATTCCGAGGCGAAGCCGAGGGAATTAGACTCTTTAATTCCCGAGGCGCAGCCGAGGGAGATAATTATCGCGAGGGGAATAATGGCACTTTACTCCCGAGGTACATACAATATTTTATCTCCACTAGGAAGAAAATACACATTTTCGTCCATTGCACAGTTTTTATTTATTATTTTAATAAATTACAATAATTATTAGCAATTTAAATAGCAGAAATAAGAGATTTAATATTAAAAACAAATAAGAATTGGAATTAAACTCAAATAGAAGGTTATTTAGTTGCAGGTTATAAACAAAGATAAACATGGTCGAAAAAGCAGTGTCGCCAACCTGATTTCAACAACTTTATTACATTAGCCATTCATTTTCTACTATTTATAAAATCATAAATTGCAATCTTTACTTTTTTGCCCTACTTTACTTTTTCGCCCTACTTTTACTTTTTCTCCCTATTTTTTGAGTTCAGGGATTAAAAGACTTACTTTTAGTCCCTCTAAACTAATTCAAAGCCATAACTTTTAATCCCTACTGGAGATAAAAACATTTGTATGTTCATTTGTATGTGGAGACGCGTGGAGTATGGAGTCTACACTACTAGACGTATTATGATAAAATAGTGCATAACAAGTTAAAAAAGTTATACCCGAAACGAAATGATAAATCAAGATTAGCTCTAAATTTAGGGACGCTGCCCTCACAAAACTCTAAATACTAAATAATTCATGGGGAAAAAATTATTTCTTGGTAATGGTTTCGATGATTTGGATTAAAACATCTAAAATGTAGTCTATTTAAATATAAATCTAACAAATATAAGTTGTTTTCGCGCAGCACGAGGATACAAAGTTGACTCTGCATAACTTTTTTTAAAAATCTTAATGTATACCATAGGAAACATACAAATTAAATAACAACAAACTGTTTAACCTATTTGTGCTGAGTAATTGCCAAGTTAGAAAATGTTTTTATATTTAATGTGTTGAGTGTAGAGTGATTTGGGAAAGAAAAGTTTGAGTTTGTGATGGACCGAGAATAGAGAGGGGGCAGACAAACAACATCCCTTAATTGTACTGGTGTATTAAGACAGTAGCACTTACTTGGACAGGGGGAGATTTGGCTAAACCAATGATCTCATAGCGGTTTACGCAATATTTGGCTTATTCATTTTACACAAGTGTTATTATTGGGATTTCACTTCGTTTTACGTCTTGGGTAAAACGTGGTGAGGTCGCGTTTTACGCAAGAATTGGCTTATTTTACTACGTTTTTATTAGCTTGCTTTCTTGTTTGTTTGCTTGTCCAGTACAAATCTTGCAATCGGTTTTTAACTAACTTCCCGAGTAGCTAGACACATAAAAATTTTAGAATAGCTCAGAACACGATGACAATGCATTATTTTAATACTTTTAGCTATCTTTCAGCTGAATTTAATTAGTTTTTAGCAAATTTTGCTGTATGGAAAGTTAGTTCGGAAGAAATCCGCAAGTAATTTTATTTGTTTTGACATATCCCATATTTACAATCTTCACTTTGACAGGTTTCAAATTTATGACAGAAAATATAAAAACGTAGTATGTAAAATGTTCATTTTATCTTGAAATTATTTTTATATAAGTATTTGTTTTTGGTATATGATTTTGCTGAAAATCTCAAATTTAATTTAATTTTTAAGTATAAATAAAATGGAATATCATGGAATTTAAATTTAGTATAAATGAGTTAATGTGAAAGTTTTCGTTTATGTTCGGGTTTATCAAACCGTTTTTCTTTTATTTAATATTTGCAGAAGTAGGATCCTTTTTAGGGTTTCGTTGGTAAAACCAAAAAAAAGAAACCCTTATAGTTTCGTTCATGTGTCTGTCTGTCTGTCTGTCTGTCACTCTGTACGGTTCCAATTACTTTTGAATAAAAAGAGATAGAAACGTGAAACTTTCCAATATTAAAGATCGTTTTGACGCGCGCACAGGAAAAATATAGCGAACTCAAAATTATTAGCTGTTCAAATCCAAAATGGCGAATAAATCACGTCATGCGAAAAAAATATTTTTTTTAAATTTTAAGTGGGGTATCACATGAAAGGTATTAAAGAGTAGATTACAAATATATATATCACTTAGGGAAAGTGTTCAATTTTTGGCGCCATTTTGTCAAAAACATCGAAATTTTGCGTGTCCCCCCCCCCCCTTAAAATCGTATTTCCGCTCATACTAAAAATATAGAAAAATATGCAAAATGTGTGGTCTGGTGGGCCATAGAAAAAATAAGATTAGCAATTTGATCTGATTTAATGGGAATCCAAGATGGCGGATAATTCATGTCCCACGAAAATAAATATTTTTTTTAAATTTTGGGTGGGGTATCAAATGAATGGTATTGAAGAGAAGATTACAAAAATATATAACACTTGTAGAAAGCGTTTAATTTTTCTCGCCATTTTGTCAAAAAACATCGAAATTTAGCTTGTCCCCCCCCCCCCCCCCTAAAACTATATTTCCGCTGTTACTAAAAATATAGAAAAATATGGAAAATGTGCAGTCTGATGGGCCAAAGAAAAAATAAGAATAGCAACTTGGTCGGATTAACTGGGAATCCAAGATGGTGGCTAATTGCTGTCACGGGGAAAAAAATATTTTTTCAAAATTTTGAGTGGGGTATCAAGTGAAAGGTATTGAAGAGTAGATTACAAAAATATATAACACTTGTGGAAAGCGTTTAATTTTCTACGCCATTTTCTCAAAAACATCCAAATCCCCCCCCCCCCCCCCCAACTACTAATTTCATGTTTACAACACCAACGAAACCCTTTTTACGTGAGACTTCACGCACTACCAATTTATTTATTTGTTTATTTCTATTTTATCCATTTAAAATTAAGGTAGTTTGTACTTCTGTCTGTCTGTATGAATCATTTGAGAATCTGTTAGTGTGTTTAATATGTAGTAAATTCTATTCCTGGTATTAAGTATTGAGTAATTAAATCTAGCGTTAAATTATCTCAGGTCCGTTCTACTGAAAGCTGTTGTTGTTCTATAATAAATGGTTTCATAAATATTTAGATTTCAATTTGAAATTGCACCACTTAGCCCGTCACGTGACTTGGTGATAAAGTATGCTTGGGTTAGACTCGAACTAGTATTTTCCTATCTCCGACTAGTTGATATTGTTTTTCCAGACTACTATCGGACTACTGTCGGTTGTTTTCCTGTGTGAGGGTGTTAGTGCTCACATCACATTGTCTGTGGTGTCCATATCTCTCGTCGGTCTCGTACAATATTGACTTAAACCATTAATCTATATAATAGACTGGGACCCCGCCCTGTTTCCCGGGACCAGCGTCAATATGCTCGTGCTCTTCTGTCTTCCTTCACGTCTAAACAGTTCACAACGTCAATGTCACATCTTTTTACAATAATTAGACATTTTTAAAATGATACTTGACCTACTTACGTCTACTTATATTAAGTAGTTTTAAAGCATTACATTAATACGTAGTATTATCTTCAAGTTGTTATTAAATTGATGTATTTCGCTCACTTACCTAGCAGTTCTTTATAGACGCTCAAGTGATAATCGCTGGGCGACTATCGCTCAACCTCTGAATCGGCGACTAACGTTCCTCCTTTGAGTTTGCATGATACCATTTTCCTAGCTGAGGGACTCTTAACATGCAAACAACTCTAACCACCTCTAACCACCTCAAAACACCTCAAACCACCCCTTACCACCTCTAACCACTTCTAACAACTTCTAACCACCTCTAACCACCTTTAACCACCTCTAACAACCTCTAACCACCTCTCTATCGGCGACAATCGCTCCTCCTCTGAGTTTGCATGATACAGTCTTCCTAGTCGAGCGACTCTTAACATGCAAACTCAGCTCCGCGATAATAACTAGGCAACTAGTGCTCTTCGTCTATCGCTGGAATCGCGTCTATGAAAACATACCTTTAAACATTTCTAGGTCTATTGCCAGTTAATTCTGTCAAGTGGAAATTGGTCGAGGTATACATTTTGGGGCCACAAATATAGAAATGGGAAAATACTGTAACCGCACACAACCTGTATATTGCGGGTTTCACAGCCCTGGATGACAAATTCCTATTAAAAACCAAGTTTTAACAAGCCACTTCTAGCTCGGGGGACAGAAAAAAATTCCGTCAAGCAAAAAAAAAAAACAGAAACTCGAAAAAAGTAACGCTAGTCCCAGAACATTATAATCTAACTAGAGGTTAGGCATTTTATTTTATTTTAGTACTATATTTTTCCAATAGGTGCTCTGAATAGAATATTTTAGGTAGTATTGAGAGGTAGTTTCTTCTTACGTTTCCATTGGTTCTTCTTGAATTATATTCTCCATTGTCTTATTCATTATTGACACAATGCCTCCTAATCATTCAATCCATAATCCCAAGAAAGAATTATCATCCTCCCTTTCATGTATCCATGCTCTGTATGATCTTAATGTTCCCTTTGTCAAACATTTATCAATAACGATACTGTAAATACTTAGCCTCTCTAATCCTCTTGAATAAATCCTTTCATCGTATTCATCTACTTCTGGTAATCCTCCTTAAGGCAGCTTTCAAACCAAAGAGACTGGGACAGAAGACAAGCGGCAAGAAACACCAGATATTTCTCTTTACTGAATCGATCCATTCAATGATAATTATACAAAAGTAATATTGTTATCATACCAAAGAGACGGGACGAACTCATGTCTCCACAGAGGGCAAACATCTTTTATCTACTCACCGCAGCAAAATTAAGCATTGTTCTACTGTTTTCAATCTGCAAAATGTAATTTTTCTTGGTTCTTTTGTAACATGTCAAACAAAAACTCAGCAAATATCAAAGTTTCACCAAAATAACAAACAGGCAGCAAAATTTTAAGAAAAGGTTACTACTTCGCAGGTTATGAACTCTCCCACATTGTTCATTTTTATATATGAACCGTTTTAACTTGTAGGTGATAATCTTTATTTACAAATAATCTAGCAATCAGTGTGGCACAGCACTTTCTCCCGTCTTATCGCGTGTACTTTAATGATTTTTGCTATAACAATCCATGAATATTTAATTTATTTAATTTCCTCCCCTTTCTCTTAATATTTCAATTTTTTTTATTCCCAGCTTACCGAAGCTTACGGAAGTTATCTGATCGTTTTGAGGAACGAAAAAATGTTATGTCTCCGATTTAAAAAATTCAAAGACAGAAAACCGTTTTAGACATCCGGGAACATTTTTGATTCCGTGTCTATCGGTCGGTCTGTCGTTAAATTTTTGCGAACCAACATATCTTAAAAACTGCACGTCCAATTTCAATGACATTTGAGTGGTAGGTCATAAGTAGCCCATTGTAGGTCCCATATAAATTTCAACTTTTTACGCTCATTTGTTTCTCTTCCACATGCGCACAAACCAAAATTAATTTACACCAATAGCTTCAAAAGTACTTATCTGATTTGTATGAAACTTTTATAGTTTATCGAAAGTAGCCCCAGATTACATTGAACCGACTGCGCTCTTTAACTTTTGCTTAAGCGAGCGAAATTCAATAAATATTAGATATGAAGAAAATAGTTAATCATGATGAGTTGATAGTTAAGAGGATGTTTGTAATAGAGAGCCATGTAGTGGGAGAGAAGAGTGCCTTTCTACATATTATTCCTTAACTTACTTGTTCCGGCTATCTTCAGTTCAACTATTATAAAATGTATCACTTCACTAATTACTGCTTCTATCAATTTGAAATTTTACATGCCTGCATCAATTGTACTTTAGACGGTGTGTATGATGTTTTATAAAAATCGTTACATTAAAACGTAAGATATCGGTAAAAACGTTGTTTTCTGTATTTTAACAGTTTAGGTCCGCTTTAATAGCTTTAACGATCTTTATTACTTCATAGCGATGTCGCTGATGGTTTTACTAAAAATAAATGTATTTGTTAAAAATTGTTGTCTCATCGAATAGGTAGGTGATAATAGAATCTTTTCCCGTCCTGAAATTCCAATTTTACCTCTGAAGCTCACGTTTGCACGAACTCTTAAACGGATAACACTGTCCAACGAACTCAGCCTGAGCATTTGTGAAAGGGACACGAATACCAAATTTCAACAAAAATTTTCAAATTTTACTCAAGTTATTGACGAAAACGTAAACGTTTACGCTCACTTTATATATTATTCTTTGAAGTTGATACCTATAATCTATTTGTGTTAAACTCTACTATTTCTGATAATGTATCCTTTTTAATCATACTACTTGGAAGAAGAGTGTCACAAAAAAACATAACTTTTCAGGAGAGCACTTTAAAGTTTTTAAAAAATTTACACGTGTCAAACTGTAGTATTTATTTAAATAATCATAAAGTTTTTTATTTTATTTTAATAATTATAGTTTTAACTTTCATTACATATTAAGATTTCATAAAATTTTGAATTCCCTCTATTAATTTTTAATTTAAAAAATGCCCAAAAGTGTCGTTATTCTTTTAAAAATACCCAAAAGTGTCGTTATTCTTTTATAAGTAGTTTTAAAAATAAAAATATTTTAGACTAAGAACGACACATTACCTAATAGTACAAAATAATAGTATTATTTTTACCACTAATTTTGAAGATAGACTGACACTTTTATAAATATGTCACTATTGTTATAAAAAAAAGTTTACTTACCTTACAGGAAATATTGTTTCAACAGCAAAAGTGTTACTCTTTCACTATTATCGCACTACCTTTCTCATTGACAACTTGACCACAACTAAGTTATGTCTCTGTTCTGCCAACTTAATCTTGATATCACTGATAACCATAATGACACTACTGCTATCTAGTGGAAAACTATTAAAGTATCGGCTTAGGACGTTATTCTACCAAAAAGAGGTCGCTTTTAAAGCGACCTCTTTTGGAATTTAAAGTGTATCTTAAAAATTTAATTGAATAGATATGAGACTAAATAGACATGAAATTCTTACACTTATCAAACAAGAAATAAGCATAGAAATACAGGTAAGAGATGGTTAGAGGTTGTTAGAGGTGGTTAGAGATGGTTATAGATGGTTAGAGATGGTTAGAGGTGGTTAGAGATGGTTAGAGGTGGTTAGAGATGGTTAGAGATGGTTAGAGATGGTTAGAGGTGGTTAGAGATGGTTAGAGATGGTTAGAGATGGTTAGAGGTGGTTAGAGATGGTTAGAGGTGGTTAGAGATGGTTAGAGATGGTTAGAGATGGTTAGAGATGGTTAGAGGTGGTTAGAGATGGTTAGAGGTGGTTAGAGATGGTTAGAGGTGGTTAGAGATGGTTAGAGGTGGTTAGAGGTAAAATGTATAATTTATTGAACTACTTAAAGTTAGGACACAGACACTATTTACTCATACTCACAGACAACTAACAACTCCAAAATGTATCGATGGTATTCCATAATTCAAACGACGAGTAAGGAAGCATTAGAGATAATTTAGAAACGCAAGCTATTTTGTACTAACGTGATAAATAGTCTATGAATTCCTACTGGAAACACAAAGCAAGCTAATTATATAGGATCTAGGTAGAATACGAACTAAAATAGACAACCAATAAGTATGGCTCATAGCACATAGTGTGCACTAGGAAATTCATATGAGGTTGTTTGGATGTTTCGATTCACAGAGGGGTAACAATTTTTTATTATTCAATATTATATGTCGTGTTCAAACGGTTTAAATTAATATGGGACTAATAGTGGTGTGACCTACCTTCAAAATTTCATCAAAATCGGACTACAGACACGAAACCAAAAATGTTAGCTTACGTCTGAAATGAATTTTTCTGTCGAGGTTTTCGAAGTCGGGGACAAAAAACATTGTTCTTTAGATGATTAGAATACTTCGGTTATCTTCGGTAAGCTCGGAAGAAGAATTATCACAACCTAGTATCTGGGTCTCCAAAATTGACAAAAAATTATTACATTTATCTAACTTATGTCTGATTTTAATGAAATTTGGGTGGTAGGTCATAATTAGTCCATTGTTATTCCCATATAAGTTTCAATCTTCTACGCCCATTTGTGTCTCTTCCACATGCTCACAAACACACATTTATATCTTCAAAAAGTATATACTCATCTGATTATTTTTGAAATTGGGATGATTTGTCGAAAGAAGCCCGTAAATAGCCCCAGTTTAATTTCAACCGTGTCCGCTTATTACATTGAGCTAAATTGATACTTTTATTTATATAAAATGTCAAAATAGACTGCCAATTGGTGTGGCACATAGCTTCCTCGTATGCTTTCACGTACTTTTTGCTTTTATGCTTTTACAAATCATTATTGTTTAATTTGTTTGTTTCCCTTGTTTTTTTGATCTGTCTATATGTTTTGAGTTTTTACTTGAATTAAAGTATCAATTGAGCAAAAGTTAAAGATCGCAGACTGTTCAAAGTAATCTGGGGCTATCTGCGGGCTACTTTCGATAAACTATAAAAGTTTCATACAAATCAGATAAGTACTTTTGAAGCTAATGTTGTAAATTAATTTATGTATGTGCGCGTGTGGAAGAGAAACAAATGAGCGTAGAAAGTTGAAACTAATATGGGACCAACAATGATCAAGTTATGAACTACCATACAAATTTCAATAAAATCGGACGTAGTAATATGATGGTTCGCAAAAATTGAGCGACAGACAGACACGGAACCAAAAATAAACAGGTCAAGTGTGTGCTGGTCAGCACACAGCGAGGGTCCGTAGGCCACACTATATAGGGTTTAACTGTAAAGTGTATAAACAGTGTTTTTTTAAAATGCTAAAAAGCTTACTTTGAACCATTCTAAGGGTTTAATATTCTTAAAACACACTCTGATAAAGTATTTTTTTGCCACTGAACCGGACAACAACCATATAAATACATCGAAAAGACCATAATTATAAAAAAACGTATTTTGTCAATAAAAAATAAAATAATATTTTTTTCGAAATATCCAAAAAGTGGTCTCTTTACTTTCGGTCGAAGAATGTTCAGGATTTTTTTCAGGTTTTTTGCACTTCACATAAGCGAGATAGAGGGGGGGGGGGGGGGGGGGACACGTTTCAAACCCGCTTCAAACTCGCCTACGCTCGCCCTGTCAAAGTTATAATCAAAGGATTATATATTTTTGTAATCAGCTCGACGTACCCTTTCATATGATACCCCTCACGGTGTCGAAAAATAATAAAACAAATTTAAACCATAAGTTTTTTTACCCTAATGTTTTTGAAAAATATTTTTTTTAAGTCGCTATATTTTTAAAATATGTGGGCAGGTAAAAGACACATACATGCCAAATTTCAAAGTGATCGGACGAAAGTTGTAGCCGTGAGAGCATGCGACAGGACGGACGGACAGACACAGGCAGGAAAATATAAGGGTCCTTGGTTTTGCCTACGGACCCTAATGATCCCTGATGTCTGAAACAGGTTTCTGTCTTTGAATTTTTGAAATCGGAGACATAAAAATGTTTCGTTCTTCGGAACGATCACTAAGCTTCCGTTACCTTCGGTAAGCTCGGAAACAAAATAAAACTATTATTATCGACATATCGTCAACATATTAATTTATAAATAGACAAAATATAGAGAAACTTAGTATTATACTGTCCCGGATGTTTAACAGCTTTAATATTGATTTCAATATAATAGCGTATTAGAGATCAATATTGTGTGTTGTTTGCACGTTCTATTTCCCCCCCTAGTATGTACACGGATAAATAAACAAAACATTTTCAAAGTACAACATAAAACTATATTTTTTTATTACGGATATTGTATATTATAGTTTAGTATATTTTGTTACGAATAAAGAAATAAAGCGCAAGTCACGATACTCCGATAGATGTTTGTTTTGATGAAATCATAGTAATAGTATTTTTTTTTTTTTTTTTTTTTTTTTTTTTTTTTTTTTTCGATCGAAGAACAAGTATAATATTCAATAAATGATTCAAGAGTGGCGTGCCCTTTGCTCAATACGAAAGGTTTATAGAGGATGGATATTGTAGGGCATGAAATATTAGGTACCGATAGCACTCAGGGCCGAAGCCAATATACTAATATGCATGCTTGGGTATCGATCACTTATTGCCGATATTCCAGAAGTGAAGGCAAAGCACGCACAATCGACATTAAACCCATACTTGACTACTAACCATCAACAAAACAATATACTGCATTATAATCTAATCTCTTCAAAAAAATATTCAAAACTCTGCTAACCTATTTGTAATACTAAAGCTCACTTAGACTCCGTTCATTATTAATTTTATTATTCCATAGATAAGGAATCAGCCGTATAGATATTGAACTAAAGAAATACTCTGATAACGTCCTTCCTAAATAAACAAGTTAATGCCGTAAACCAAGCTCAGTGACAATAAAACCAATCAGTTGAAAATATATTCTGATAACGGTTTCAATGTCCTTGAACCATTAATACAGACAAATATATATATAACAGCAATGTAATACCGTGTTTGCACACTGCAATAGGCTACACAATATGTGAGAGACACCTAGGGATGTGCCACGCAAGCGTGACACATAGGAACTGTTCTAACATCAGGCATTACGTCATTCAGATGTTGGCTCGGCATTACGCCATGTCCTGCATCGTTTCGTCGCGTCCGACTCATCAGGGACCCCGATTATTACCTATCAATATGTTACTTACTGGTACTTTCTCCGGAAGCATTCGCAATTGATTCCTAAAACCATTGACGTCCTCGAACCGCATTTCATTTAGTAGGCACTGACTCGCTCCATGTACCTAATTCCCTTCTAGCTATCCAATCTTTACCCACAGTCTTCTTGTCTTTTTATTATTTTTCAAATGTTTTAAAACACAGTTCTTTGCAAGTAACAGAACAATCTGGTTAATTTCATTCCCTACCGATACATTCATAAGGTACATTGAAACAATTAATAAAATTATCAAAATTAAATAAATCAAATACAATTATTTCATAATTTATTCCGGCTAAAAGAAGGCAAGAATTGATTGCCTGTTTAAAAACTGGAACGTGTATTGTCATGTGCTAGTAGCTCGCACAAGACCGATCATCCGGACGATACTAGCATGCTGTTTCACTGGCAAATGTACATAGCGTCTGCAGCATGCCAGCTACTGACTTGCTAGTAACTCGCAACTGGCATGCTTTTTTACTAGCATGTGTATTTCCGCCTTAACTTCCCATCCCAGTGTACCACAGCTTCTTCTAAATCTGAATTTATAAATCTTTGCTGAATGAGTTTTGCTCTTTCTTTTCTGATCTCTTGCCGGCGTAAGCGAATGATACTTAAAACAAAATCATAAAGCAGAATTTAATATTTCTTGTATAAACAACAATATAATTATGTTGATATTAGTCATAAGTCATAACATTAATAGATTCTTTGAAACGTCATGAAATATTAGATTGTTATTTTCATTTTGTTAATTTATCAAACTAATAAAATATATGAATAGTTGACGAAGCGTGAATCAATATTGAATTAATTAGAAATTAATGTATTCCAACAAAGTGATAATACAGATAAGAAAGCAATAACTTAATTCTCTTTGAACTATTCCCTTAGTATTAGTTAGTAAATATTATTTAGCAGATGTTATATTACTTAGTAGTTGTTGGTAGATATTAAGCTAGTATTTACTTAGCTAATGAAGGCTTATGTAAACTGTTGAATAGTAAATAAGTTTCTTTACTGTGGTATAATGAGAATACGTCAGCATAAGGTCTGCGAAATTAATTCTAAATTCTGCATGATTAATTCCCCCTCCTTGGAACCAAATCAACCCCAATGTGGGTTTTCCTCTTCTATAATTTAGATTTTAAGGTAACTAATTTAAAATTAGAGACGATAGACATTTTAACAGAATAGAAATCTATGTTTAGACTAGAAGTTTATAGTGAATCTATCGGAATATTTATGGGCTAAGTGAAGTGTGGTTAAAAATTATGCATGTTCTATGCTTCGCTCGTAAGTATGATTTTCAGTATCACTTTCTATATGCTTAGATAACACCTTAAGTTATCTTTTTCCCCCTAAGCATTAAAAAACTTAGTTGCTCAGCGTACAAGCAACTTCTCTCTATTGTAAACGTTTCTTGGTTCTTGCAATTAAATTAGTAATGTGTAACTGTAACAGTGGCGCACCCAGGATTTATTTTTGGGAGGGGAACAGATTAAAAAAAATAAGGGGGGGGGGGATGTAATGTGGGCTTAGCATAATCACAGAAAATTAACCAGTCTGGTTTTCTTTGTTCTTAAATTACTTCATATCAAGGGCGGATCCAGCCAATCTTGAAGGGGGGCTGGGCTCTCGTTTAGGGTGGTCCGGGGGTCTTCCCCCGAGAAATTTTTTATTGTTTACGTTACTTGAAAACGTCTTTTTAGCCTATTCTAAGAGTATCTAAAATGTTATTATATAGAAATAAATTTGTTTTTTATGAAATAAACATAGTAGGGTATTTAATAGTCCAGTCAATAAGTACAAAAAATAGTCTTCCTTGCGAAAGGTCGGGTATCTGCAATTTTTAAAATCTTATTCTACAATTGAACCCAAATTCATTAATATTAATTATTCGATAATTTAAAACTATTCTAATGACGGTTACTAACTATTTTAATTAAATTTAATTAATATATTAAAGTAAAACTTTAGATTAAAATAAAAAACCTTAAAACAAGAAAAATTTAATTAAAAACTTGATTTATAAATGTTATATTGTAACCTTTCATTCAAAATAAACAATGGGCAATTGTAATTTTATGTAGATTTTTCAATAGACGACACTTTTTTACCCAGGAGCTGCATCCCTATTTTATAGATCCTTAACCTAAACGGGTTGATAACTTAACTTACTTCTATTCTTTTTCTTCATCTTCTTTTTAAACACCAAAAAAAAAAAAAAAAAAAATGTCGGGCTAAACTAGGTAGATTATTACTTATTTAGAAGTGATTCTGACTTATTTAAAATACTTACTTATTTGCATACTTATATTTTAAGTCTATGGCTTTGGAGGAGGGGGGGGGGGGGGGGCACGTCTTTTTAAACGCCAAAAAAAAAAAAAAATATTGGGCTAAACTAGGTATATAATTACTTATTTATTATTTTTTTTTTTTTACTATCACAACACTATTACTTTAACAAGTGCTGCGGAATTGCATACACAAATTTGAGGTCTGGCTTTGGGGGGGGGGGGGGGCACGTGCCCCCCCGTGCTCCCGAAAACCCCTGGGTGCGCCACTGAACTGTAATATTATTATTAAATTGTTTTTACCTCCAGTGGGGAGAAAAAGTGAACTTTCCTCCCTAGTTTACAGGGAGAGAAGTTACTCATTGCACCCGGTCAGGTTAAACAGGGAGTAATGAAAAATAAGGGAATCTCTGTGTTACCCTAGATAAAGCACGAGTAAATAAGGTTGGTGCTAATACACATTTCATTTACTAACTTTTGTTTAATGTCGAAATCTATAATGACATCTTCGCACACATGTCACGTAACCTCCACAACGGTTGCCATAGAGATTCTTCAGTAAAAGAAACAAACAAGTTAATAGTGGAAACATAATTTCTAAATGTAGATTAACTAATCCATATTTAAATACATCAGTTGTCAACACCATTCAATACACGAGTCAGCTTCCAGCTGATTATCCCATTTAATTTTAGCATTGAAATTCAAATAATTATTATCTATAATTTAATTTTAACATGATTAAACTTATTTAGAGAATTGTTAATATTATAATCTAACGATATTTTTTTTTATAAATAAATATAAACCTATGTATTTTTTGTTGAATAACGTAATTTAAAATTAAAATCTTTCCATATTTTTTCTCCCTTCTGGAGGTAAAATCTTGTATGTACCTTGGGAGTAAATATCACTTGCACCCTAGCGATAATTAACTCCCTCGACTCCGCCTCGGGAGTGAACGTTATGGTTCCCTCGGCTTCGCCTCAGGAACCAACTTCATCGCTCAGGGTGCAATCACTTACTTTCCTCCCTTGGTGCGTAAATAACTATTTTAGGCATGATGATGCTCAATACTGGGCAAAATATAGCCAATAACAGGGCTCGTAGTGAGTCACTAAAAGTCACTTTTTTTAAGAGAGTCACTTATTTGGGCTTACTGGGATAACATTTTTTAATTTTTGTGGTTTTTACTTTCTATGGATTTACACGTTTTCAAGTTCCCTGAATCCAAAAAAGTGGTTTAAAAAGTGGTTTATGTTTGTCGGTGCAGGTAGGTAGAGCCTAAACTATACTAGGCTGATAAAAACGAAATTTGGCATACATGACTACAAAAATCATACCCCGAGGCGAAATCGAGAAATGAATTTCAGCTTCAAATTTGGGGCTACCCCAAAAAACTCTGAAATACGCGTTCCAATGATTATGATTGAATAATTTTAAAATGTAATCAATTCAAATATAAATCTAACGATATAATCCGTTATCCCGGGAAAAATCTTGTTCCTTGAAACAAATAGCTTTAAACTCGGACGGGTTCGATTCCAGATGCTATTTTTATTATAAATTTTGACATAGAGTTCAATAATAATTAAATGTACCTACGAAAACTCGAAAACTAATAAATGTAAAACACTGGGCTATGTAATTATGCACTCGTATATAAGAAAATTTGTCTGAGTTGTCTCGGACATATTTTTATTTATGTCTTAATATGTTGTCGAAACATTAATAGTAACTAAAAAATATAGGAACATATTTGGTATATTTTAAAAAATAGTGTTAAAAACTATGCACTTACAGAATTGTACTATTCGTAATTTAGTTTACTAGTTTACATGGTTTTTTTTCTAGATAGGACTAACTTTTACATTATAACATTGCAACTTTATAAGACAAAGTTTTTTATTTAATGTGTTAAAAAGAGAAGAACTACGGGCTAACCTAGAGCCAAATATATTTCTCTTTGGAATGTAGACGGTTCTAGTGAACGTGTGATTCCTCTCAGGGGATTTAGCAGTTTTGCTAGCGCACCTGCACCGTGAAGGTAAACAAAGCAAAGTGGAATAGAAACCGGGTGAAAGCATGGTTTGCTCTCTAGCTACTCCCGTTCAACCCTCTAGGGAAATGCTAATCAAACTTAGCCCAGAGAAAGCTAAGAACCGCCCACTCAGGCTCCACAACTAAATAGAAGCAACGGACGTGCGTGCAATGCAAACCCTCAGAGCTGTGCCACGCTCCTGCGCTCTGCCAGACAACTCTCTGTATTAACCGCTTTACTTTCGAAAACCCTTTTCGTTTTGAACCTTGTTAACACTCCGCTTTAACCTGTTCCTTGTTTCTCAACTTTTCCACCTCGTCGACAAAATTTTAACAGGCCTAACGTCGAGAAACTCTACAGATTCTCGTGTACGGAATGCAAACACGCGAATTTACAAAATATTTATCGAGTAAGCTTTTAATAACTTTACCATAATATTATCGACTTGTTACTTTAACTGACAAATCTTGTTTTAAATTGAACTTCTTCGACGTTAGTAGGATGTTAATTTATAAGGTATTAAACTTCTTTTTTTTTCTCGTGGAACCCTTTTTCAGGGAAAACTTTTACGACTTTTACTTCGAATGTTACTTTTTTACAGTCCGTATGCAAAACCAAGGACCCTTATATTTTCCTGCGTGTGTCTGTCAGTCCGTCTATCGCCTGCTCTCACGGCTAAGCCTTTTGTCAGATCACTTTGAAATTTGGCATATATGTGTATAGGACCTACCCACATATTTTAAAAATGTAGCGACTTGAGAAAATTATTTTTCAAAAATATTAATTTTTTTTGGACACCGTTTGGAATATCATATTACGAAGGGGTACGTCGAGTTGATTAATAATAATAATTATAATAATAATAATAATAATAATCAAAATAATAATAATAATAATATAATTTATTTATTTTTATAAAATTACAAGAATATTCATTTTTTATATAACATATACTATATTTTGGATAATTACAAACATGTTTTTCTATTTTATTTCGAACTTAAAAATATATTTTTAACAGCCGCAAAAGCTATAGCTTGAGCGCGACTATCGAGTCATACATCTCTTATATATTCTTTATTTACATAAATAGATACTTATGTAAGGTAGTAGTTTTATTTATTAATTTATTATTTATTAAGGAGTAGTTTCATTTATACATTTTTAATAATTTGATAAGTTTGATGAATATTTTAAGTAATTTATTTATTTTATCAAATTTCCAATTATTCATATAAATAATATTTAATATACTATTAAAAAACAAACAAATCAAAAATATATAATTTTTGGTTATTAGCTTTAATAGGGCTAGCGTAGGTGAGTTTGAAGTTGGTGTGATGAGTGCCCCCCCCCCCCCCCTCTATCTCGCTTATGTAAAGTGCAAAAAAATCTTAGAAAATCCTGAACATTCTTCAACCAAAAGTAAAGATACCACTTTTTGGAAATTTCGAAAAAAATATTATTTTATTTTTTATTGACAATTTACGTTTTTTAATATGTATTTGCCGGTTCAGTGGCAAATCATAGTTTATCAAAAGTTTATTTATGTGTTTTGAGAATCTCAGAATCCATAGGATAGTTCAAAGTAAGCTTTTTTAGCGTTTTAATAAACATCGTTAATATAAGTACTACTTAAACAATACATTGTTGCCTACGGACCCTCGCTGTGTGCTCACTAGCACACACGACTTGTTTATCATTAATTTAATTTTACGCTCAAATATAATTCTTCATTATTCTTACTGATATTTTTATTTCATGATCTAGTTCAATCGGTTTGTTTTATTCAAGTTGATCGTTATCACAATGAAGGAAATCTTTACTGTCTTAATTAATATCTCTGAAAGATAAGGATTGTATGAATCATTCATGTGTGCTTTATCTTCATTTCCAAAAGGTTTCAATGGTTCTACGGAAGCTTTTGAATCTTTAACAATTACTCTCGATATTTGTTCTTGTAACCTACGTAAAATTTCTTCCAGTAATATTGTTGCATTTCATTGTCTTATAATTGAAAAGTAATACCGCGTCTATCCAATTGTAAGTTAATTATTTAAGTACAATTATCCTTTGAAATAAGATGCTTTTACTTGACGTATATAACCACCGTTATAGAGTATTACCTAGACAATAAAGGAAGAATTTCAACAATTAAATTTATAGCCTCTCAAGCATCTCTGAAATGGTTTTCCAAGGTAACCTATTCAACTTAACCTGGGTAGGTTTCAACAATGCACAAAACCCACGCGACAGACCGGTCCAGGAATCTAATCCTGGTATTCACAAACTGTAATCCTCTTTATTGTCTTTGCTCTCCTTTGATAAGATCGTCTATTGCAATCACTATTTCATTTCCTTCACTAAAGACATAATAAGCATTAATGACGTACATCTTGTTCAATTTTCTAATAGAATTTCAATAAAACACAAATTCAAAAGAAACACTATGTACTGTTTTATTATATTATACTACCATAACCGTAATTTTATTATAAGTTAGATTTATTAGAATGTACTTTAATACCAACTATGAAAATTGGTGAAATAGTTCGATTATTTTATCAAAACGTTTCTTAATTTTAGCTATTAATTTTTACTACGTTTTTATTAGCTTGCTTTCTTGTTTGTTTGTTTGTTTGTCCGGAACAAATCTGGCAAACGATTTCTAACCAACTTCCCGAATAGCTATACATTTGAAACTTTTAGCATAGCTCAAAAAAAATATTTTTTTTCTTTTTTTACTATCAAAATACGTTTTTTTTTTTAGAACACGATGACAATGCATTATGTTAATACGTTTAGCCATCTTTCAGCAGAATTTAATTGGGTTTCAGCAAATTTTGCTGTATGGAAAGTTAGTTCCGAAAAAATCCGCAAGTAATATTATTTGTTTTGCCATGTCCAATATTTACGCAATCTTCATTTTGACGGGTCTCAAATTTGTGATAGATAAACATTGAATGACAGCAAAACAGGAAATATCGATTATATTATTTATCGATTATATTATTTCAAATATATCGATGGCATGCTTTAGATTTGGTGTTGGGGAGATCCGTTGTACAAAGATTTATCTTTTTATAGGTTTAAGATCAGCTCTCTGGATGGTTGTCATTTATGTGAAGTAAATAAATTCGGAACTATTATTTTATCACTAACATTATATATTATTATAACAATAACAATTATATTATCAACATTATATACGATTCAACAGAAAATTTAAAAACGTAGTATATAAAAAGTTCTTTTTATATTGAAATTATTTTATTATGAGTTTGATTTATTATATTATACCATTATACCAACTATGAAAAATAGGTGAAATAGTTCGATAATTTTATCAAAAAGTGTCTTAATTTTAGTACTAAATTTGGAGGCATTACTCCTTTTTCCGAGACAACTCAGACAAACATTCGCATAATCAAGTTCATAATTACTTAGCCCAGTGTTTTCTATTTATAAGTTTTCGAGTTTTCGTTGGTACATATAATTATTGTAGAACATTTTATCATAGATTATTTTTTTACTTTTTAGGGGGATAGCGCCCCCTAATTTGGAGCAAAATTTCGTTTCTTGATTTCGCCTCAGGGTATGATTTTTCTGAATATGTATGCCAAATTTCGCCAAAATCAGCCCAGTAGTTTAGGCTCCAGACGTCTGCACAGACGACAGACAGACATTTTGTGAGACCACTTTTTTGGGCTCAAAACGTGTATATCCATCAAAATTTTATAATTTATTTTTCGCGCCATCCCAATACTTTCTCTTTATATGAGAAAGTAAAAAATCGGTCCGAGACATCTCAGACAAACTTTCTCATATACAAGTTCATAATTACTTAACCAATGTTTTCCATTTATTAGTTTTTGTAAGTGCGTTTAATTATTATTAAAAATTATATCAAAATTTACCATAAAAACAACTTCTCCAGGGTGGGGAATCGAACCCAAGATCTCTCCGTCCACGTTTTTAGCTATTTTCTCAGGAACTAGATTTTTCCCGGAAAAACTGCTATTGTTGGATATTGTTGGATATATTGTTGGATCCGAATTTAAATGGACTACATTTTAGAATTTTTTAATCAAAATCGTCGGAACCGTTTTCGAGAAATATTTTTTTTTTCACGTTTTTCAGAGTTTTTGGGGGGTTTCGCCCCCTAATTTGGAGCTAAAATTCATTTCTCGATTTTGCCTCGGGGTATGATTTTTCTGAACCTGTATGCCAAATTTCGTCAAAATCGGCCCAGTGGTTTAGGCTCTAGGCGTCTGCACAGACAGACGACAGACGACGGACAGACATTTTTTTGGACTCAGGGGACCTCAAAACGTGTAAATCCATCAAAATCTCAAAATCGAATTTTCGCGCCATCACAATACTTTCTCTTTATATGAAAAAGTAAAAAGAAGTTTGTAAATATATGAGGATAGAGCAGGAGGATTGCAACATTTTTGCAATCTCTCATTTCTCATTTTTAATGATTGCATTTAAAGTTTTTTTGTTTTTTTTATCAACGACTCGATTTTTAAAATATAATCGGAGGCGAAAAAAAATGTGTTAAATCCTTGGAAAGAAGAATGTAACGAGATGGGATGCTTTCGGTAATGAATGAATTTAATTTGAACTGCGAAATAAAACAAGGATTTTGCCGTTGCCATCTCAATAAAAATGAATAATTAATGGGCGAACAGTTTGGATTGGAAGAGGCTGGTTTATCCACGGGGGGGCCTCAGAGTGTCAATATTTTGTTAATCAGAGTCGGGGCCCCTTGTAGGGCTTGGGATGGGACTAAATTTACATTCATTTCACTAACAGGGGGAATCAGTGCCGTCGAAAAATCAAAAACCCTTATTTTTATTCACTGTAATTCCGAATAATCTCATTTAGGTTTTTTTTTGGTCCCTCGGACCCGGATTTTCGAGGGTGAACCTCTTCCCAACGTTGTTATTGATACCGAGTAAAAAACTTGGTTTGTTTTAACACTTTTTTTTTTAACTTTTATCAAAACACTGAAAAATAACAATACTTCTTCGATTATTTTTTATCTTGTAATAGAAGTTGGAACATAATAAATTTAACTTTAATATATTATGTTTTATCTTTTCTTCTTTAACTTATTATATAAAAAAAGGTAATAGTTTCGTCTATATAATTTTGAATATAATTTAGTTTTACATTTTTCGTAACACCCAATTTTCACCTTCAAATTTTCGAAAATCATTATTTTCTTTTACTTTTATATATACCTTTTTATAGTATTAAGTATTTTGGTTGAAAGTGACAGAAAATAAATTGCTAAGGTTAAAAAGAAGCTATGGCACTTGTTCACTACAAGTAAAATTATTTAAATAAGCTACAGAAATACATTATTACTCGATGTATTAGTGCTTGTTGAGTTCAAACAATTTAACTTCAGCTATATTTATATGTTCGTTTAAATAACCTTTTTTCTATTTTTCCACTAAAATAGCTTAGCTTAAAATAGCTACCTTGTATTTCTAGTTTACTGTATAATAGGGGAAAGAAAAATCCTTAAAATTCAGAGCAAAATATACCTCAATTTTATCCTACATTTTGAGAAAATTACTCTTATTATTATTATTATTTTTTTTTTTTTTTTATATATATATTTATTAAATTTATTGAATTTTAAACTTTTAAATAACAGACGATTTCATAACTTTAATATTGACGTCAGTAAAACATTTTACGCTTTTCATTTATTTTAATTTAATATCTATTTTAAACATATCTATTCTGTGGTTGCGAGTAAAACATTCTCTTATTACCATTACTTTTTAATTTGGTTGAACCTGGTAAAACAAAAGTGAACACCTGTTGCACACAACTTTAAATAAATAAGATGTGTGGAGATCCCAGAGGTGTTAAGATATAAGTAGTAATTCAATCCTTCAACTTGCAATACTCTCCCTAGAATTATACAGGGTGATCCCAAAGTTCGGAAACGGCTTAATATCTCCGGTTATAATTAAGATATTAAGTTCCCGTTTGCAGGTATCTTAACCATTTGTAAAAAAAAAAAAACTACTTTTTTGTTGGGTAATAATTTTTTCCGCTATATTGGTTACCGCCATATTGGATTCAATTTTGAAATTTTTAATTGGAACACCCATAAAGTGATAGCCCTTAAAAAATGAAAACATTAGCCAAAGCCCCCAAGGTTGCAATTGCCAATCAAGAAGAAGGAGAAGTTATTAGCGTGGAGCAAGTTACCAGCGTTACATTTTTATAATCTCGAGATAATTATGAATAATTAATTTTGTATATAGAATACTAACGTTGAACAAGTCACTTCCACACTAATTATCTCTAGATAATAACTAGGCATCGCGTGGCTCTATCATTGAAGCGAGCGTATTGCAATGAAATACTGAATATTGAAATTTGTTAATCATGATGAAGGTCATAGTTGAAGATAAGTGGAAGAGGCTAGTGTGAGGTAGAGTGGGGGTACTCGGTACAAAGCTTTACTTCATAACAAACCTACACACAAAACGACTATAAGAATCTTAACCACCCTTAATAGCTTTAAAACAATAATTATAAATGTATCACTTCATTACTCAAATATTACTGCTTATATCAAGTTGAAATTTTACATACTTGTTTCTATTGTACATTAGACGATGTACATGAAGTTTTATTAAAATCGTTACATTAGAACGTAAGATATCGGTAAAAAGGTTGTTTTCTCTATTTTAAACGTTATGTCCGCTTTAATAGTTTTAGCGATCTTTATTAATTCATAGCAGTGTCGTTGTTGGTTTTACTAAAAAATGTTATGTGGAAAAAATGTTCGTCTCATCTAATAGGTGATAATAGAATTTTTTCCCGTCCTGAAATTCCAATTTTAAATTTGAAGCTCACGTTTACGCGAGCATTGTGCGCGAACTCTTGGACGGATCACGCTGTCCAACGAACTTAGCCTGAGTATTCGTAAGAGGATCATGTATACCAAATTTCAACTAAATCGGTCAACTTTTACTCAAGTTATCGTCACACGCGTGAACGTTACTGACAGACAGACAGACAGACATACACGGAGCATATTTCGTTGAATGTAAGAAGTTCGCTTACGCTCGCTTCAATTATGTGGATATGGATATCGACTGGGAATGTATTATAACTAGGCATCGCGTGGCTCTATCATTGAAGCGAGCGTATTGCAATGAAATACTGAATATTGAAATTTATTAATCATGATGAATGTCATAGTTGAAGATAAGTGGAAGAGGGTAGTTGTGAGCTAGAGTGGGGGTACTCGGTACAAAGCTTTACTTCCTAAACAAACCTATACACTATACCACTATATCAATCTTCACCACCCGCGGTAGCTTTTAAACAATTATTATAAATGTATCTCGTCACTACGCAAAGAATTTTGCTTGTATCAAGTTGAAATTTTGCATGCCTGTTTCAATTGTGCATTAGATGGTGTATATGAAGTTTTATTAAAATCGTTTCGTTAGAACGTAAGATATCGGTAAAAAGGTTGTTTTCTCTATTATAAACGTTTAGGTCCGCTTTAATAGTTTTAGCGATCTTTATTAAGTCATAGCGGTGTCGCTGTTGGTTTTAGTAAAAAATGTTATTTCAAAAAAATGTTCGTCTCATCGAATAGATGATGATAGAAACTTTTCCCGTCCTGAAATTCCAATTTAATTTTTGTACCTCACGTTTACGCGAGCGTTGCGCGCGAACTCTTGGACGGATCACGCTGTCCAACGAACTTAGCCTGAGTATTAGTAAGAGGAACATGTATACCAGATTTCAACTAAATCGGCCAACTTTTACTCAAGTTATCGTCACACGCGTGAACGTTACTGACAGACAGACAGACAGACAGACAGACAGACAGACAGACAGACAGACAGACAGACACGGAGCATATTTCGTTGAATGTAGGAAGCTCGCTACGCTCGCTTCAATTATATACAATTTAATGATAATTTTACCTCGAAATAGAAACTAAATGAAACAAGGTCAGAGATAAAAAAAAATTAAGCCCTTAATTTATATACAAAAAGATTATTATCAGTTAAAAACACAGTATATTAACAGTAAAAACAGAATGTTCAATTGTCTTGTAATTCCATCGACTTAATAATATTGCATTAAATAACCCATAACAATAATACCCTTAATATCTACAATGACTCTTTATCTAACATAGTAAAAATTACAAATAATAATTAACTTACCACTGCATTCTTGATTCTACCTCCAATACATTAGCTTAAATCAAGCTTAAACTAACTATCAAGCTTAAATTAACTATCAAGCTTAAATTAAAGCTTAAACTTTACATTAGCTCTAATTGATAGTTAAAAGGAACAAACCAAATAATTCATTTCCTTTTTAATAAAATTGCACCAAATACCCCTTAAGAATAATACCTTTAATATGGTTACATGATAAAATTACACATTGATAAAATTACACATTGATAAAATTACACATTGATAAAATTACACATTGATAAAATTACACATTGATAAAATTACACATTGATAAAAATCACATTGATAAAATTACACATTGATAAAATTACACATTGATAAAATTACAAAAGGAAGAATTTACTTATGCAAAAATGACACTAAGAAAAAATTACACATTTAAAGTTTTAGGAAAAATTAATTAAATAGTTTGGTTGTCATATCAATATTTTTATAATAGTTTAATCGATTAAATTAATCATTAATAACTAATTATATAATATTTCAATTTTTGAATATAAGTTCTAGTAAATGACAACCGTTGCATTAAAGCATGTTCTGAGTCTTTTACGGAAATTCTCACTAAATCGTCGCAGAATCTGTGTGATGGCAAAATTGCCGCTATTGAGCTGCTGTAAACCCTCCTGAACTTCATGAAAGGCCATAGGAACAACCAACCTTTTTGCCCCTAGGCCACCCGACTTACAAATTTCAAATTTGATACGCAAATTAGATAGCAGATATGGAATCAAACATTTTTTTATACCTCCAATATTTTGGGTCCTATATGAAGGCAAAAGTATAGAAGTGGTTGATTTCCAATATAGGAAGCAAAATATTGGAGATATAAAAAAATGTTTGTTGTAAAATGTCTTAATTATTTGCCATAGATTCCAAATCTGCTATCGAAAATAGGCAATCAAATTTGAAGTTTTAAGTCGGGTGGCCTAGGGGCAAAAAGGGTGGTTGCCCTTAATACGGGAGTGGATAAAAATTAACTTATCTTTGCATGGTACTGATCCCCCTAGTTTCATTAATTTATCTCAAACCGTTCAAAAGTTAATAGGGGATGGGGGTACTTTTGGACCTCTCTGTATGCAGGCTTCAGCAAGGACCTGGGCTGACTAAATCTCTTCCCTTCCTCTAAGCTAGAAGACTCTAGGATACTAGAACCACATAGTTTAACATTTATCCGCTTGCTTTAACATTTATTTCATGTGTAATTTCTTCTTCGTGTAATTTTCAGACGTGTAATTTTTCCCCGTGTAATATTTTCCATGTGAAATTCTCTCTGTGTATTTTTTTCCTGCGTAATTCTTTCCTGACACCCTTTAATATCAGCAGTAACTCTTCAGCTAAAATAGTACAACATATAATAATTAACCTACCACAGCGTTCTTGATTCTATCTCTAATACATTAGGTTAGTTCTAATTGAAAGTTAAAAATAAACAAAGAAAATAATCAATCACTTTGTCAAAATGCTTAATTATCTATCATAATTATTGACAGGGCCTTATTAGAATGTTCTAGGTATGTTTACTTTAATATTTTAAATTCAAGTTACTTTATAGAAACGGGGCTCTTCTACCAAATAACAAATACACATAATAAACTAATTTCCATTGCCCTGGGGTTTAGGCCAGGCGCACACTGGAGACAGTTAAAAGAGTCAGCAGACTGTTCCCGAGCCTAAAGAAAGTTGCATATCTTGTACCCAGTAAAATGGATCTCGAGGAAATTACTGTGATTTGTGCATAACAGTCTGCAGACAGAAATGTGTTGGGTCATCTCCTAGGCTGGAACACTCTTTTGTCTTGCACCTGTCTTTGTCTCCAGTGTGCGCACATCCATACACTGTATAAGCCCTTGAGGTAGTGACAAAAATGTCCGCTGGCAAAACGTCTCCTTTGTGCGCCTAGCCTTAAGGTCAGGACTCATCACACTTAAGTATCACAAATTCGCACACTAGTCAGCAATACATAGTCGCATATTTCACTCGGGATTAGATCACTCACTGAATCATGAGTGGAACGAGACGGGGTTCGATTCCTCGCCGTGACGCTCTGATTTATATGGCTCACTATTGATCACATCATACTCGCTTCGGCGGTACTATGTACAGAGGTATGATGTGTTAAGTGGCTGGAACTCTCTACCGTGGGGCGTAAAAAGGGCCTAAGTGATGGCCTCATTGCTTAGTTTGAACAAGTGGTTCGTCTTACCCGTTCTAGTAGAAAGTACTAGACTACTACTACTAGGTCTGAAGTCCGACTGACTCAGCTTTAACCTTCTCCACAGTCCCCAGGCCTCGGGAACTGATCCCACTGTCGGAGCACTGCTAGAGAATGCCAGCGCAAAGGGTCCAGAGTGCACGCTGGTTCTGAATCAGGTTCAGACACCCGAAACAGGCTCGTGATATGTCAGCTTGAGGAAAGCAGGTGATTGTCGAAGTGGAGGAAGACTGAAATAGGCGCAGTTGAACGTAAACACAAACACTAGTTTACATACGAATATAGGGTGCTTGCTTACGGCCACAGAGAGTTGTCATTTAAAATTATAAAGAAGGAATTGCTACTTATGAATATAATAAGTTAAGGAGTGCATAATTATAGAGAATACCACTACTGTTCGAGCAATTAACGAATCATATGGAAAAGGGAACATTTTTTCAAATATTTTAGATGGAAATGGAGACAATCTACTATAATTTTTTGTTTAAAAACTAAGAAACACTTTTGTGGTAAGCGTTCTTTTTTCATTATATTAACATTAAAATAATTACAAGATAAAAAGAACTTTTTATGTACTACATTTTTAAATTTTCTGTCATAAATCATAAATTTGAAATCCGTCAAAATGAAGATCGTAAATATGGGATACGTCAAAACAAATAAAATAACTTGCGGATTTTTTCCGAACTAACTTCCCGCACAGCAAAATTTGCTGAAAACTAATTAAATTCTGCTGAAAGATGGCTAAAAGTATTAAAATAATGCATTGTCATCGTGTTCTGAGCTATGCTATAAGTTTCAAATGTCTAGCTATTCGGGAAGTTAGTTAGAAATCGATTGCCAGATTTGTACCGGACAAACAAACAAACTAGAATGCAAGCCAATAAAAACGTAGTAAAAAGATTCATAAACAACAACAAACTCAAAAAAAAAACAAAAAAAAAAACAGTAGTGTTTAGTTTCTGGACAGTCCGTGCGCGTTGATAACAGTCTGAAACTGAAACAAGATTGATCAAAATATTCCGGTAAAGTCTCTGACTCCGAACCCTGATGCACGCGTAACCAGTTGCCTGCTTCGACTATGGCCACTCTGCTTTAACTACACTGTTTAATTCTCGAGCTTGTTTTTTGAGTCTGAACCTGATTCGGAACTAGGGTCTGAATCCGAGCCGTACCCAAAGTTTGCCAGACTTGGCACATCTCGGTCTCATCCTTTCTCTCTCTCTGGTCACGGACTTTGGGTTTTTGAACTTTGATTTTTACTTTGGACTGATCCTCGCTATCCTCAATTATAAATCTCTAGATAGATATTTAACATTATTTATCTCAAGGAGGGATTATTTTTTTGACATTTTCATGTTTAGGCTATGGAACATAAGTCAAAAACGTTACGTTACTTTTAGCTTAAAAACTCAGAAAAGTATAACAGAGAGTTAGACAGCTATAGGAGGTCTGTAATCCAGTCTCCAGCTGTAGTGCCTTCCCCTACCGCGCTTCTTAGGGCCGAAGAAAGTCGAAAAGATGTATACGTGTGAAAGGGAGTTAGGAAAGTACAGGAGGTTGCCATCAACTCTCAGTCCTCTCGGCCTACCTAGTATGAAGGCATATTAACAATTCGTAGAAGGCGGACCGGCGCCTTTAAATTTAGTCGTTTGTAATCAAGCCACGGCAGTGCCGGTGTGGAGATAAGAATAAAAATTATCTTCCATCTACTTTTATCAATTACTTGGATAAATTACCGATTATATTTCATTTTATGTCGGTAGTTTACGCAGAGCGAAAACATGAAAATGTCTCACTGTCTTGCGGACTCGTATGCAAGAAGTATTTTAGTAATTTTTAAATAATTTATTTAAAAGAGATATTATTTGCGTAGAAAGTCAGCTGTACACTAATTATAGATATGAATTTAACATAGCTGATACATAAATGTATTTCAAGGATAGATTAGTGAAGAGCACATCACCTATAATCCACACTAATCATTTCTAGGTAGGGATTACTTACCATAATTTATCTCAAGGAGATATTATTGCCGTTAATACATTTCATGGAGAGATTAATACCTGTTAGTGAGGAGCATATCACCTATGCTTCACGCTGACCACAATAACGTCTAGCTAGAGTTATAAAGTAACAGTTACATTAGTTCTGTATTTTAAATCAAATTATAATTATTATTTACTACGGGAAACAGACAGAGAAAAATACACTCCAGCGCCGGGATTTGAACCACGGGCCTCTATATAGAGGCCCGGCTCCGGCACTGGAGTGTATTTTTCTCTGTCTGTTTCCCGTAGTTAATAATAATTATAATTTGATTAAAATTAAAATTTAATCTTTCCGTAGTATGAATACTACCAAAATCGTAAAATATAATTAGTTCTGTATTGATCTAATATAGTTTCAAATACACAGTATGTAAGAAAACAATCGTATTATTATTATTCATGATTGCTTCCGAGCAGTCCGAAACTAACGGATGCATTGTGGTAATTGTAAGAATAGTATATTATGTTACTAGGCTGAGAAGTGAATTTTTTTCTTTACCGCGGCAATTACATTTACTGTCGAGCGAAACGAGACAGTAAATATTGCCAAGGTAAAGAAAATACGCTTCACAGTCGCGTAGCATATGCTATTTTTTCCGAGGTAGCAGACAATGAAAAAACATTAAATATTAATAAATAATCAATATAATAATAACAAATATTAGTACATACTTAATATTTAAAAAAGAAACCTTAAAAAGAGGTTGCACTATAAGAAAAGATAAATAAAACGCATTGATATCTAGCGGAATTAAATCGTACTAAGCATTTCTACAAAGACTGCAGCGGTACTAACGGAAGTTTTGATAACTGCCAGCAGTACAATAAAAACTTTTTTTGTCCTAGGACGTTAACAAATTTTTCTTTACAGCTAGGAGTAATGAAAAGATTTTTTAAGTCCAAGTAATAAAAAAATTGATTTTAGCTATGTTACAGCATAGTTACTATTTTACAGCCTACCACGGAAAAACTATTTTTTGTTTGTTCTTAACCTCAAAACTCCCTTAACAGAAATGCATTTTTGACATTACAGTTTATGGTCACATATATGTCAGTCAACAATTTGGCTAATTTATGGTTTGTCAAAGTGAACCCATATTTTTCCGCCCATTAATCTTTTTGCGCCCATTAATTTTCCTCCTTTATGCCCACGAGCTTTTCGACAGCCCATAAAGAGCCTATAAGCCGGCTAAATGCAAGGCATCGGGTGGCTTTATCATTGAAACGAGCGAAAATTTATAAATGTGTATTGAATATTGAGAAAATAAATAATCATGATGAGTTGGTAGTTAAAAGAGTATGATTGTAGTAGAGAGTCTAGTATTGAGGTAGTCACGCTGCATTCTTATATTCCACTAACCCTACATCTCCTTTTTAACGTGTTACGCGTGAACTCTTGGATGGATATCGCTGTCCAACAAACTTAGCCTGAGTATTAGTAAAAGGAACATGGTATACTAAAATTTTAACTAAATCGGTCAACTTTTACTCAAGTTATTGCCGGACACGTAAACGATACTGACAGACAGATTGACAGGATGCATATTTTGTTGAAGTAAGAAGCTCGCTTCAACTATATATGGTAGTGTAACTATGGTGATAGTGTTAAGCTTCATCAGGTGTATAAGCCTTTCTATTGACTTACGTAAGTAGTTAGTCGCCACTTTGCACAAGCTTATTTTGAAATTTCTTGTCCGATTTTAGTGAACTTTATATGGTACATGAGGGTTAGCCCATAGGCCATAGATGATCCCATATAAATGTTAACCTTCTGCACTTATTGTTCCCTCTTGCAAATTCATTTAACCTATTTTGATTTGTATGGAAACCTTAATACATTTTATTTTACACCCTTGTGTCCATTCGTCTTGTGAGAAGATTCTATGATGTCAGATTACGTATCTTTTAAATATAAAATCCAAAACCTAATAAATTTACTAACGACAATTATACAACCAACACAACCTTCTGCACTTATTGGTCCCTCTTGCAGATTCATTCATCCTATTTTGTTTTGCATGGAAACGTCAATATTCATCCAGTGAGAATAATCAAAGATTCTATTTGTAATTTCCTTTAAATATAAATATAATAACCCAAACCTACTAACTAGGCATCGCGTGGCTCTATCATTGAATCAAGCGTATTGCAATAAAATACTGAATATTGAAATTTGTTAATCATGATGAATGTCATAATTGAAGATAAGTGGAAGGGAATAGTAAGGAGTAGAGTGGGGGTACTCGGTACAAAGCTTTACTTCATAACAAACCTACACACAAAACGACTATAAGAATCTTAACCACCCTTAATAGCTTTTAAAACAATTATTATAAATGTATCACTTCATTACTCAAATATTACTGCTTATATCAAGTTGAAATTTTACATACTTGTTTCTATTGTACATTAGACGATGTACATGAAGTTTTATTAAAATCGTTACATTAGAACGTAAGATATCGGTAAAAAGGTTGTGTTCTCTATTTTAAACGTTTAGGTCCGCTCTAATAGTTTTAGCGATCTTTATTAATTCATAGCAGTGTCGTTGTTGGTTTTACTAAAAAAATGTTATTTGAAAAAAAAATGTTCGTCTCATCAAATAGGTAATAATAGAATTTTTCCCGTCCTGAAATTCCCATTTTAATTTTGAAGCTCACGTTTACGCGAGCATTGCGCGCGAACTCTTGGACGGACCACGCTGTCAAACGAACTTAGCCTGAGTATTAGTAAAAGGAAGATGTATACGAAATTTCAACTAAATCGGTCAATTTTTACTCAAGTTATCGTCGGACACGTAAACGTTACACACGGACAGACAGACAGACAGACAAGATGCAAATTTCGTTGATTGTAAGAAGCTCGCTTCAATTTCTGACGACAATTATTCAATCAATGCAATAATCCACTATAAAATTAAAGGATGATGTTTAAATGTTTGAATGCATTGTCCAATGGAAAAATAAATGTTAAAACTTACATTGTCTTGACGACTTAGTCTTAGTCTGACGTATATTTATTTTAATTGTATATAAACTTATTTTTAATGCTAACGACAACTTCATTCTAAACTGAGACTTAATGAAAAGAGGTAATGCAGAAGACAATATAGTGTTAATGATAGTGAGCAGTAAAAAGCATTTAATTCCTCCTACAACTTTAATTTCTCTTAGAAACAGATGTTTTAATTTCCATCTAGTATGCAAATTGGAAAATTTAAGTTTGTATTTTAAACTACTACTACTATTTCTCTTTTTGCACTAATTAAGAAAAAATAAAAGATTAACTAAAACGTTTAAAATAGTTATATTAAATAATATATATATATATATATATATATATATATATATATATATATATATATATATATATATATATATATATATATATATATATACATATATGCAGGGTCTTTTAACAATTTCGTGTAATTATTTATATTTAGGGCTCTGTGTTTTATTTTATGGCATGTTTATGGTAATTTATTTATTTTAGAAAATGTAGAAAATGTTTATATCTATCTTTGAAAGACGAAGAAATTTTCTATAAGTGTTTTCTATACCCCCTTAATATTAATTGGAATGCATATTTGGAATTTTAGGTTTCTGTACAAAGTACAAAAGGAAACGTTATATAACGGCTCTGTCCGTATGTCTGTCTGTCTGTCCGTTGCTTGTTTCAATTCATAAACTACTATAGCTAGGAACATGAAATTCGGCACACAGGTGCATCTCGGCATTTGGGACAACTGGACACATTTTGGATTTTTCACACTTAATATTTTCAAGATGGCGGCCAATATGGCGGGCGACAAAAAAAGTTTTTAGTAACTATTACATGTTATACATCAACTTAAAGGTCTTGAAGTGTAGAAAAAGAATATGCAATTATTAAAATTTTAAAGATGGCGGCCAATATGGCGGGTGACTAAACATTGTTTTAGTTACCATAACATGTTATACATCAATTTAAAGGTCTTGAAGAGTAGAAAAAGAATATTACTATTAAAATATAGTGTAATTATATTACACTTAATAATTTTAACTTTAATGTACAGAAACCGGCGATTATCGCCCCACGTACTTACGTGAAGCACGCCTTTCTTGTTTTCATTCATCTTCTTTCACTCAAGAACCAGAAATTCAAAAGAAATCTACGGGTCACCCCCCTATACAGCCAATGTACTGCCCAAAAGGCTGTAACTTTTGAAATAATGTGTGGGCAAGAACTTTTCAGGCATCCGGCTAATGCCTCACAGTTTTACCTAAGTTCCACCAAATGGCGGTCGAGTAACTTTCCTTTTTAGGCGTTAGAAGATCCTTCTCAAAACCTTTATGCCGAGGGTGATGTGTCTGTCTGTACGTCGCTTGATGTGTCTGTCTGTCCATCGCTATTTGGTTCATATATCCCGAACCGTTTAGGTAAAAAGTTGAAATTTAAAAAGTTGAAATTTAAAACTCTGGCGCACTTATTGACCCACACAAAGAAAAAATTCAGAAAAGTTAAAAATTTAATATACGCAAGCGCAGTTCGCAAACATTTGGTAAACTCAAATGAAAGCTTCTGAAGTGCAGGTTAACCAATGTTTTTCAATGTCTGTACCTATTTTTATAGAACTTTTTCTTTTGATAACATAAGTTGACATACTATTCATAAATGTTTTCACACTGGTTAGGGATATCAATCTAACAAATATATTATATGACAATTCATTTGCATCAATCCTACTAAATTTGAATTTTAAGTTAAGTTCGTCGTTTTCCATGGGAACTTTGTACTTTTGCAAAAAGTTAGCTCATCTCTAACAGAATAAAAGGAATTTATGATTAATGTTATTCTGTTATACGTAAAAGGATTTGTTTAAACCAAAACAATAAGGTACACATAACACTTGACACTTAACATTTGTTATTCTTTTTTTGAATACCTTAAAGGAGTTTTAGACTAAGAATGCAAAATCAAGTACAAATTGTAATTTCTATTTACTTTGTTTCTTCTCCTGTATCTCTTTGACAGTGGGATGTAGATATTTGTTTAAAAGTTTATCCGGTTGAACTTTGTCAGCTTCCTGTTTTCTATGTAACACAATTTGTTATTTTCTTTGTGGTGTAATTGTATTGACTTACTTTTCCTCTACCGTTTAAATTTATAAAACGATCTAATTAATTTGTTCATTGGTACGACAAAGACACAAAAATGAATAAATAATTGTGAATGAAGCCCGCTGATGAATATAATTATATTTCCTTTAAAAGAAAATACAGTGTTTTTTTACTTTCTCATATACGTAGTATTTAAAAAGAGAAAGTATTGTAATGACGTAAAAATGCGATATAAAGATTTTGATGGATTTACACGTTTTGAGTTCCCCTCGTTTTGAGTCCAAAAAAGTGAGTTTTAACAAATCTATTTCTGTAGTCCATTATTAAAACGCGTGGAGGCCAAAACTACTGGACCGATTTCGATGAAATTTGGCATACACATGTTCAGAAAAATCGAGTACCTGAGGTAAAATCGAGAAATTAGTTTTAGCACAAAATTAGAGGGCGCTACCCTCTACCCCTAGAAAAGAAACTCTTGAATAAATGAATCCGAGAAAACTCAGACAAACTTTCTCATATACGAGTTCATAATTACTTTGCCTAGTGTTTTACATTTATTAGTTTTCGTAAGTACATTTAATTGTTATTGAACATTTTATCAAAATTTACCATACAAATAATTCTCCTACGCGGGAAATTGAACTTGGCCTCTTCATCCACGTTTTAACTAGATTTTTCGCGGGAAAACGTCTTATATAGATTCTTATTTTATATACGAATATAACGATGTCAGAGTTTTTGGGTGGTAGTGCCACCAAATTTGGAGCTAAAATTTATTTCTCAATTACACCTCGGGGAATGATTTTTCTGAATGTGTACAGCAAATTTCGTTAAAATCGATCCAGTAGTTGCACAGACGACAGGCGACTAAAAGAAATTTTAAAAAAAGGACCTCAAAACGTGAAAATCTATCAAAATCTCATAATCGAATTTTCGCGCCATCACAATACTTTCTCTTTGTATGAAAAAGAAAAAACAATTATATCTCGCAAACGTACATTTAAAATGTAGTCAATTATGTCTATTTTAACAATTTGCCGTTTTCCCGGGGTATATAAAGATTCTAAGACATAAATGAAAGTAAATATAAATTTTGAAAACCGAATATGAGATGTAAACAATCACCTGTTGAAATTAATTATAATAGATATTAAAGGACTTTAAACTTAGCATCACTAAGTACAATATGAATGCTTTGTTTAGTGTGTCGCACATTTTTTTTATTCTTTTTATTCAAAGTCTTATTTAAAAGGTACTTGCGATGAAAACTTAAATGCAATAAAAAAAGTTTTAATAATATATCGAGATTACAATCTGAGGTATTGGGAAAATTCACTATTAATTGAATCAATAATAGGGGATAGAAAAAAATGGGTGTTGGAACATTATATTGGTTTCAATAAAATTTTTCTTCTTTAGTAGAGCCGATTAATTCTTTTTTCCTTTCCCCATTTCTTTTCTCTTTATAGTTATAAAAATACATGATACATTAATCAAGTCTGGTTTTCCAGTTTAGTAAAGCAATGGATTTGGAGGGAGGTCGGCATTGTGTTGACTAATATCATATCCGGGCCGCTACTAACTTCACCATATCTTAATGGTAGATCTAGGGTCTCTTATCGGGGTAATATCTGCAGCGAGATCTCTACCAAGTTCGACCTCATTAGCCGTCGTGGGAACAAGTTTGACCGGCTCGATACACATTACTGTTCAAACCTTAATTTTTACCAATTAATAACAGGAGGCCTTGTTGATGTATTTTTTTTTTTATTTATTTTTTTTTAAACATTATAGGTCAGATCTTTTTTTTCTATTTTTCCTTCTTATCTGGAAGAGCCGGAAAACGTTACGAAGACATTATCGTTACTATTTTTAATGCCTCGTAAGTTTCTTGTACCTTTTAGTGATTTACAAACGTGTTTTAATGACTCCCTTTTTACTATATATATTTTTCCCCTCCTACTCTTAACTCTAATATATATATTTTTTCCCCTCCTTTTCTTTTTACTGCAAACACATTAAGGTATTTTGTAGCGGTCATTACTTTCTCGATTTATTATAGGATAAAATTGCTTTTTAAGGTCAGTTAATTTTAAAATTGCATTATTTCGATTAAATTGATAGATATTTATTAATTTCAAAAGATATAAAAACCTGGCAGTGTTATTCCACTTATTTATTTTAGAGACACACCTTGTAAGTCATGACACTACTCTGCAACGAGGGCCTTTCGGAAAGTAACCTCCGATTGGTCACTGTGAGGGAATTAGTGGAAGTAGCGACGCCATTGTTACACTGACGTACGTGGCAGGTCTGACGGCAGCAAGCCGTGGTCGAGTGAGCTCTTACGAGCGCTAGTTTGGTTTTTATAGCATCTTGAAATGTGCTCTGCAATTGAAAACCCTGCCAAATGCAAAGTGTAAGTTTTAAGTGAGGTTTAAGCACCCATCAAGCACAGAAGTTCCGGTAACCCCTGTCTGTCAGGGGGCCTTGGTAGCCCGGAGTAGAGAGTGCTTGCCTTTCGATCAGGCAAGTAAAGCAGCATCGGGCGTAGTCAGTAGGACGGGGTGTACACTTGACCTTGAGCTCTGGGTTCAATTCCCAGACCAGGCCCTCCGCTCAATGTTCTCCCAGCATTGTTTAAATAAATGGGTAGCTGCTCGAAAGTGCAGCGCCACCAGGTTTTGGCCAGGAAACCATGAAATACACTCTCATTTCGAGTCACATCGAAAGAGGGTCATGGTTAACGACCAGACACTTCACTCAAATGTGAAGAAGTTAGGTTCCTAACCCGGGTTTGTTCAATGGACCCACCTAAGTGGCCTGCGTCTTCGGGCGTAAAAGCCCCCGGAATAAAAAAAAACCCTCTCTGTCACTACCTTGTATTACACAGTCCTAGAAATCTGTGGAAATTAATTAGACAGCTCCAAAACTGTGAAACGTCGATTTTCACAAACCTTTCCATCAATTTTCTAAACGAGTTCATCGGTGACTGATGATGGCCTACCACTTCTCTCTTCGTCATGAATGTTTCTTCGTCCACTTTTAAATAAACGAACTCATTCAGGTACAACTCCTCATTCACTTATAATCATAACACTTGGTCCATACACAGCATAAAGTTCTCGATGAATAGCTGCTGGCGAATTTTGTTTTGCCGTAAAAAAACAAAACATATATTTAGCCGGGGTTTTCAATTGATGAGAACATTTAATTTAAAAATACTATAAAAACCAAATTAGCACTCGAACAACCTTCACTTGACCTTGGCTTGCTGCCGTCAGACCTGCCACGTACGTTAGTGCAACAATGGCGCCACACTCCCACTACTTCCCGCACAGTGACCAATCGGATGGTACTTTCCGAACGGCCCTCATATATTATATATATGCCTCGTTTACATTCAGCCCTCTTCTGTAGTAATAAGCAGGGAAGGAATATGAAACAAAGTAGTTCGAGTATGTAGACAGGTTACTCGAGCTGCTCATGATCCTTCCAGTGGCGCAGCCCATTGTTCGTTGGGGGTTTTCGTGAGGAAGTCGAAGGAAAGGCAGCGCAAGTGGCAGAAAGTGTTTTCTCTCAGCTCTTCTACTTACTTGACTTAACTTTTTTGAAATTGTTCCGAGTTGAAAATATTATAGAATTCGTAATATATCGAAAAATCTTCCGGTTGCAGTGAAATTTGCAGCAATTTATACCTCTTTATTAAAATCAAACATTCCCACCGAAATTATTTTTGATATCATTCACCATTTTAAAAAATCTACATTTCAAACTTTAATGCTGAATAATTTTGGTATTATTTTGACAATATCAACAAATGAAGTACCATGTAATAGAAACTGTTTAACATAGGGAAAATGATACATGTAGCTGGAGCTGCATCTTCTTCGACGTCCTCCACTGCCCGAGGTGGAAGGGAAAGTAAGTGAAGCGATGATGTAAACACTCTCAGTCTTTGATGCTGCCACAGAAGTATTTTGAGGAGTAAATACAGCAGCTCAAGAAGCATAGGCTGTGGCTGAATGTAAACTAGACATAAGGATTAATTTTGCAGTTGCAGTATATTTAACAAAATTAGTGACAGTATGTTTTGAATTTTGTCAAAAGATAAATTTTGTTTGTTAAAGAAGATGGTTTGAAGGTAGTCTTATTTGCTAGGAAAAAGAAAATTTATCGTCATAGAAGCTCAAAGTAGTCCCCTAAAAGGGTGTAATAAAAGTGGGTGGACTCGTCCGAGTTATTACTTAGGTTATTGTGGGAGGTAGTTGTGGAACACGGTTCCTTCCATTTCTTTTCTACGTCCAAATAAGCTCTAAACTTATTCTGTGTTTATTTATTTAATTTTATGTCTTATCTCAAATACTAAATAAACCTCTGTACGCCATACTAATTGGAAGACGTTTTGTCAGTTTTTGGTTAAACTATCAGGGTAGTGTAGAATATAATTGTAGGTCGCTTATTGTTTCTTATGCAGAAATATATTTGTAACATTTCCTATTATATTGAGCAGAAAATGCATGTATGTTAAATGCATTTGCATTGTTATTGAGGTAGTTTTCTTTAATGCAGGTCCCAGGGTGTTTTGGCACGTTACAGCTTCTGGAGCCGGTAACGAAATCGACCGTCACAATAGAACCATCACAAAATCGACCCATGACGATAACTTGAATAAAAGTTAACCGATTTAGTTGAAATTTGGTACACATGTCCATTTAACCAATGCCTAGAACGAGTTCGATGGACAACGTTATCCGTTAGCGCTCGCGTAAACGTAAGCATCAAATTAATGTAATAATTTCAAGATAAAAAGAACTTTTTATATACTACGTTTTTAAATTTTCTGTTTAATCGTATCTAATGTTGATAATATAATTGTTATTGTTATATAATATATAATGTTAGTGAAAAAAAAAAATAGTTCCGAATTTATTGACTTCACATAAATGACAACCATTCAGAGAGCTGATCTTAAACCTATAAAAGGATTAATCTTTGTACAACGGATCTCCCCAACACCAAATCTAAAGCATGCCATCGATATATTTGAAATAATCGATATTTCCTGTTTTGCTGTCATTCAATGTTTTTCTATCACAAATTTGAGACCCGTCAAAATGAAGATTGCGTAAATATTGGATATGGCAAAACAAATAAAATAACTTGCGGATTTTTTCCGAACTAACTTTCCGCACAGCAAAATTTTCTGAAAACTAATTAAATTCTGCTGAAAGATGGCTAAAAGTATTAAAATAATTCATTGTCATCGTGTTCTAAGCTATGCTAAAAGTTTCAAATGTCTAGCTATTCGGGAAGTTAGGTAGAAATCGATTGCCAGATTTGTACCGGACAAACAAACAAACAAATAAACAAGAATGCAAGCTAATAAAAACGTAGTAAAATTGGAATTTTAGGACGGGCACAAATTCTAACTTCAACTATTCAATGAGACAAATACGTTTTTATTTAACTTTGTTCAACCAAATTGCTTCTATGATTGACGTTAAATGATGCAAATTAAAAGAATGTACAATACATAAATTATTATTAATTAACTATTGGTGTCCATCAAGATATCAAATATTTTACTGTGTTGACTTTGTAAAATAGTATATTGTTTCCGAGCTTACCGAAGCTAACGGAAGCTATGTAATCGTTCCGAAGAACGAAAAAGTTTCAGGTCTCCGATTTCAAAAATTCCAAGACAGAAATCCGTTTCAGACATCAGGGAACATTTTTGGTTCCGTGTCTGTCTGTCGGTCTGTCGTTCGATTTTTGCGAACCAATATATCTAAAAAAAAACCACGTCCGATTTAAATGGAATTTGGATGGTAGGTCATAATTAGCCCATTGTTGGTCCCATATAAGTTTCAACCTTTTGCGCTTATTTGTTTTTCTTCCACATGCGAACAATTTATAACACCTATAGCTTTAAATGTACATATCTGATTTGTATGAAACTTTTACAGTTTATCAAAAGTAACCCGCAGATAGCCCCAGATTAATTTGAACCGTCTGTGCAATTTAACTTTCGCTAAATTGATACTTCAATTCATGCAAAAAAAAAATAAACAATTTTGACACATTATAAAAAAAATTAAAAACAGTTAAACAAAGTAGGCAATAATGGCTTGTAAAAGCATGAACCCAAAAAAGTACGTGGATAGGATGTGAGGAAGCTGTGTGCCACAAAAATTGGCAGTCTATTTTTTCCCTCTTATAGATACTGTGCTTTAAGGTTCGGCGGCTAGCCTTTTTTCGGGTTTACCACTGAATAACGTGGTCAATCTTTTTAGCTTCGGCTAGAGTGCATTAGCTAAGTAACAGTTATTTTAAGCATCTAATAAAAATAAATTTCCACCGATAAAGGAAAATATTAGTTTCTTGAGCTTTTTTTTGGACTACAAAATACTTTTAGAAACCCTTTTTGAGACGACAGCTTTTTCCCCACTCTTCTCTCCAACCTCCCCGAGTGTTTTGGTTTATTTTTATGGTTTTCACCATGTTAATCCTCGGGAAAGATAAGAGTTGGCTCCTTTGCTAATCTGGATTTAGTGCTTCACCTGGGTCGCGCCGCGGAAAAGAAGAAAAAAAACTCAGCGTAACAAAGTTTAACCTGTTTTTACTTAGAGTCTGCTACATCTTGAGGTCGTTAATAATGTTAAAACTTCGGTCGGGTCTGAGTTATCACGTGATACGTCAGCTTATATTATATATTATTCAAGGTTTGCCTTCATCTCTTCATTCTATTACGAGCGAGTGTTACGTAAATAAAAAGTACAAAGTTCTCCCCTCGACAAGCCTTCATTATGAAAGCAAAGAAATTTAAGGATCGTTTATTTTAGTTTGGGTAAATTATTCTTACTCATTTTTAGGGTCCGTAGGCAAAACCAAGGACCCTTATATTTTCCTGCGTGTGTCTGTCCGTCCGTCCTCTCGCGTGCTCTCACGGCTTCACCTTTCGTCCGATCACTTTGAAATTTGGCATGTATGTGCCTTGTACCTACCCACATATTTTAAAAATATAGTGACTTAAAAAAAATATTTTTCAAGAAAATTAGGGTAAAAAAACTTAAGGGTTAAATTTTTATTTTTTTTCGACACCGTAAGGGATATCATATGAAAGGGTACGTCGAGCTGATTACAAAAATATATAATTCCTTGGATATAACTTTGATAGGGCCAGCGTAGGCAAGTTTGAAGTGGGTGTGAAACGTGTCCCCCCCTTCTATCTCGCTTATGTGAAGTGCAAAAAATCTGAAAAAATTCCTGAACATTCTTCGACCAAAATTAAAGATACCACTTTTTGGAAATTTCGAAAAAAATATTATTTTATTTTTTATTGACAAAATACTTTTTTTTTTTAATTATGGTCTTTTCACTTAAACAGTTTTTGTTCTGAATTACCGAAATCATAATTCTTCTTTAACTTCATCTTTGAAAAATAATGTTGAAATGTCTTTTATTAAAAAAAAAAAAAAATCGTTCCGAGAAAACTCTTTCTCATATACGAGATCATAATTACTTAGCCTAGTGTTTTTCATTTATTAGTTTTTGTATGTACATTTAATTATTACTGATAATTTCATCAAAATTTACCATAATAACTTTTCCTTGGCGGGGAATCGAACCCGGGCTCTCCCTGTCCGCGTTTTAAGCTTTTTTCTCAGGAACTAGATTTTTCCCGGGAAAATTCTTCATTTAAATACGAAAAGTTACATTCGTATTTAAATGGACTATATTTTAGAATTTTTTAATCAAAATCGTCGGAACCGTTTTTTGAGAAATAATTTTTTTTTCACGTTTTTTTTTTTAGTTTTTCGGGGGCAGCGCCCTCAAATTTGGAGCTAAAATTAATTTCTCGATTTCGACTCGGGGTATAATTTTTCTGAACATGTATGCCAAATTTGGTCAAAATCGGCCCAGTAGTTTAGGCTCCAGGCGTCTGCACAGACGACAGACAGACATTTTTTAAAAACCACTTTTTTGGACTCAGGGGACCTCAAAACGTGTAAATCCATCAACATTTCAAAATCGAAATTTCGCGCCATCACAATATTTTCTCTTTATATGAGAAAATAAAAAACCGCAGAGGAGTAACAGTCTAAAGAAGGTACACAGAATGTTCTTCTTTCCACTGTTACTCACCTTATAAAAACAGAAGTGATTCCTTAGTCCCAAAGTACATTGGACTAAACACTCCTTTGTCTTACTTATTTAGCCTAAGTCATTTATATTCTAAAAAATAACATAGGGGACTAATAACCTAAAGAAGTTGTACGGAATGTTATTCTTTCGATTGTTACTCCTCTTTAAAAACAGAAGTGTGATATTCCTTTGTCCCAAAGTACATTGGAATAAACATCCCTTTGTCTTAATACTCAAAGTCAGTTATATTCTAAAACAACATAGGGGAGTAACAATCTAAAGCAGAACCTTAAATCTTTTGTAGTTTTATTGAGAATACACATATTGTTTTTTGTTTTCCCCATGACTGAGGCGATTCCTAGTTCAATTAAGTTTAGTGGTCTACTTTTAGGACTTTACTTTGCTACTTCATGGTCGACATTATGGTCCTGTCTTGCTATTCCACACTGACTTTCTCTTGGTTTAATGCAGCGTTACTTGGATGTCTAGGTTCAGTGATGCGGAGTAGCTGGACGATTGCGGTAGCGGTTTGTGTGCAAACAGTACACCATGTATTCTGACATGGGGGGGTTAAACCGCCATCATTATTTGAATGCTCAGAGCCTTACCCAACGTGTGGTTACCACACTCTGCCTTTATTCCGCTCCCGCTAATAGGAGATCGACTCCTCGACAACCGCAGCAAACATCCGACATGATAACTTACTTCAGCACCCCGCTCACGCTTTATCTTATCATGTTCACTTTGTCCTCCGCACTTAGTCAACCCCACCAACAATACCATACAGCTAGTTCTTTTGTAATTAATCACCTAATTATCTCTTCGACTTATTATACATTTCCTGAAAAAGAATACTTGTGGTGTCGTGGGACACCCGGTAGGAATCAAGTTCCTTGCGTTTTATATTAAATATAAATTATATAATTACAGTGCTAAGTATATGATAATAACTACTTATACATGGCGGAGTTAAAATAAGGGACAAAATTAAAAGTAACTATTTGTACTAGCGGAGTTAAGGCAAAATTAAAAGAAAAACTTTTTATTATCTTTGAAAAGAGTATCTTACACAAAATTATGTATTGTAAATTGAGAAAAAAGTAACTTTTTTTATTAGTTTATAGTTAAAGCAGATGGATGTAGAGAAGAAAAGAACCGTCCCATCAGACCTCCGTCGGCGAATCTCCAATTAAAATATTATAATATAAAATATAAATCACCAACACTTAAAAACTTCTGCTTGTATCAGGTTGAAATTTTACATGCCTGTTTCAATTGTACTTTAGACGATGTGTATAAAGTTTTATTGAAATCATTATGTTAGAACGTAAGATATCGGTAAAAACGTTGTTTTCTTTATTCAAAACTTTTAGGTCCGCTTTAATAAATTTAGCGATCTTTAACACTTCATAGCAGTGTCGGTGTTTGTTTTACTAAAAAAAAAATATGTATAAAAGTTGTTTGTCTCATTAAATAGATGAAGTTAGAATTTTTTCCCGTCCAAAAAATCCAATTTTAAATTTGAAGCTTACGTTTACGCGAGCGTTGCGCGTGAACGCTTGGGCGGATAACGTTGTCCAACGAACTTAGCCTGGGCATTGGTAAAATGGACATGTGTACCAAATTTCAACTAACTCGGTGATCTTTTACTCAAGTTTTGTCATCGGTAGATTGCGTGACGGTGATTTTGTGACGGTTATTGTGTGACGGTGATTTTGGTCGTTTTTCGGATTTACTCCCGGGCTCCAGAACGTACTATATGGAACTTCGGTCCAAAAATACGACACTTTTTTACTTTAGCACCCCCCTTGGTTCTAAACAATAGTCTGCCCTCCAGAAGTCTCATAGGTTTGTGTTTTTGTCTCCCTAAGACATTAAGACTCCTGGGGAAGCTTTATATTTAATATTCCTTTATCTTAATAGTTGATTAGACTAAAGGATATGATCACAATTATATACACAAGTGTGAAATTCCTTTGTCCCAAAGTACATTGGAATAAATATCCCTTTATCTTTATAATAATGTAGACTAAGGAATATATGCTTCTCTGAAAAATGTTCCTTTGTCTAAATAACTATTAACTCAAAGGGATATAGGGGGGTGCTAAACTAAAAAAGTACCAAAAAGGCTAACAAATTTGTGATTTCTGCAGCATTATAATCATCAGAACTTTAAGATATATATCTTTTTGAGTTTTTGGAGGCACTCCATATATTGTTTGATAAAAATTAATTTCTCGTTATCACCTCAGGGTGTATCAAACTCCACGTATAGAAATTGTCGACTGCTTTGTCGACTGGCGTATATTTAAAAAAAAACTTAAAATATATAAAAAAAATTTGTTATTACAATACATTCTTGAGATTATATATTATACAACGTATTTAAAAAAGTAAAATCAGCTAAGTTTTGTATAATATTAATTATCAATTTTTAATTAATTGTACTAATTTGGAAAATCAAGAAATTTCATCCTAAATATATTTGTATTTTCATAATAAATTAAATAAGCAGGAATGCTAAATAAATAAAACTAATTTTAACAGGAAGTGTGAAATTTATTAATATTTTCTTTATTTCCTTAATGACATTTAATTAAAATGAAAATAAATAAAACAGTTAAATATTACCTAAAAATAATATTTATTTATTAAAGTATTGAAGTAAAAACTAAATTTTCTTTTTTTCTATATTACACCTTATTTAAAACTTTGCATGTTTAAGTACATGACACTTTAAGTACGACCTCATTTAGAAAAAGAAAGAAACAAAAACATTTAACAATTTTTATCTCATTATGAGATTACTGTGGTCCTCTAATACTTGTATGTTTATATATATATATATATATATATATATATATATATATATATATATATATATATATATATATATATATATATATATATATATACATATATACATATATATCGTATATAATGATGAACTTACGGAATAAATTTAACTTCTTTTATTACCGTGTGGATTTTAGAGGATTATCTTTCTTTTATGATTTTTTTCTCTATTTGGTAAAAATTAACTATTCTGGTACTTCATTAGATTGTTACTCCTCTGTTATTTTTTAGATTATAAAACCTTTGACTAAACAACTTTTAAAACAAAGGTATGTTTGGTCCAATGTACTTTGGGACAAAGGAATATCACCCTTCTGTTTTTATAAGGGGAGTAACAGTCTAAAGAAAAACATTCTGTACACCTTCTTTAGATTGTTACTCCCCTCTTAATTTTTTATAAGGGGAGTAACAATCTAAAGAAGCGGCACTATTCTTATATTATTAACTTCTAAAAAAAAATTACGGGTTTTGCTTCCGAGCTTACCGAAGGTAACGGAAGCATTGTGTTCACTTTTGAGAACGAAAAACTTTTATGCCTCCGATTTTAAAAATTCCAAGACAGAAATCCGTTTTAGACATCAGGGAACATTTTTGGTCTCGTGTCTGTCTGTCTGTCTGTCTGTCTGTCTGTCTGTCGGTCTGTGTGTCCACGAATTATGAAACGTGCGACGATAACTTGAGTAAATGTTGACCGATTTTGATGAAATTTGGTATACATGTTCGATTTACCAATGCCCAGGACGAGTTCGTTGGACAACGTTATCCGTCCAAGCGTTAACGAGCAACGCTCGCGTAAACGTGAACTTCAAATTAAAAATTAGAATTTTAGGTCGGGAAAAAAATCTAACTTCATCTATTCAATGAGACAAACATTTTTTACAAATACAATTTTTTAGTAAAACCAACAGCGACACCGCTATGAAGTGTTAAAGACCGCTAATACTATTAATCGTTTTTACACAATTAACAATATAACAATAATTTTAATGTTAATATAATAATAAAGTACATGATAGGATGCGAGGAAGCTATGTGCCACACTAATTGGCAGTTTATTTTTTTTTAGCAAGTTCATTAAGTAGACTTAATCTCATGATAATATTCTGATTGTTCCAAGCCACCTCTTATTCATTCGTAAAGTTTAAAGTTGATGGTTGTGCTTAATTCAAGTTGAGAAAATGATTTTAAAAACAGGTGATGAATGACGTCACAAAGTGGAAGAAGTTGTATAGAGTCAAACAGGTATTTGGAAAGGAGAGGAGTTTCTCATTTTTATATCTTCAATATCTTAAAGTTTCAAGGCGGGCGTTCTGTTTGCTTTGAGAGTGGGAGCTTGAGCAGGCAGTTTTATATTTGAACAGCCAGTTTTATATTTGTTCAGCTCTCATCCTTTTATAACTGTTTTTTCTCACGACTCGAAATTAATATTTTATATTATACGCGCTTCTTGTTCTTTATTTAAGCATTTTGGATAAATATTTATATATATATTCTTTTTTTTAATTTATTTATATTATACGGAAGTCAAAATTGAACGTTAAAGCAGGTCTATCAAAAATCTTTGTTAAATTTTACTGTTTTTATATTCTCTCTCCGTTATGAAGAATTAATTTTTAATTTAAAGTAATTTCTGTATTTTGAAATTTTAATATTGAATAAAATCATGTAAATATTAACTCTTTTTCTTAACTTAGTTACTTCACATTTTGTGGAGAAGGTATTTAACTATAAGTTATCTTTCCACTTTTCTTCGGTTGATACCTTTTGATTATATTAGATTTTCTTATCTTTTTGGATAACTCAGTAACTCCTTGACAATAGTTTGTGAAAGTTACTCAAATATTGTATTAAGTTCTATCTCGAAAACAAAAAAATAAAACTGCAATTTTATTTACAATTCAAGGCCTGAAGATTCCCAGGTATGGGTAAAATATAGCCAAATTTTAAGTAAAAACAATAGTTATTAGGCACCTAGGGAGTAAAGTAAGCCATTATTCCCTGAGCGAAAAAGTTGGTTCTTGAGGCGAAGCCGAAGGAACCATGGTCACTAAATCCCAAAGTGAAGCCGAGGGAATTATAGTTTTTAATTCCTGAGGCGCAGCCGAGGGAATAACGCTAATTATCTCCCGAGGGAGCGGGGAGCCGAGGGGAGAGTATACGCAATAGGACGCGAGGAAGCTACTTGCCACATTAATTGGCAGAGTATTTTGTTTTATAATCTTCCTTATTGATGATGGTTCAGAGGTGGTTAGAGGTGGTTATAGGTGGTTAGAGGTGGTTAGAGGTGGTTAGAGGGGGTTAGAGGTGGTTAGAGGTGGTTAGAGATGGTTAGAGGTGGTTAAAGGTAGTTGGAGATGGTTAGAGGTGGTTAGAGCTATTTATTCACCAGTTATTTGATTCAAACGATAGGTGACATTAATTTGACGTCAGTTGTAGCTTATCAAGTCAATTGCACGATATGATGTCGTTTAGTACTTTTAATGTCATATAATAGTGTTACTAAATTCAATTATATTCTGTTTTGTGTAGTAATAGTAAATGCTATTGTATTTAGCTGGTTACATTAGGGAATAATTTTGACAAGGACACACTTATACTTGGCATGCGCAGATATTAATGCTTTGCTCGTTTCCCTTGTTCGTTCCGCAGTCTGAACTAGGCAATAGTTTAAATACTATAATTGTTTTTGATAATTTAATTGATTGAAGGTCTTCAGAATCAAAAGATCTTTTTTTTTCTTTATTTGAGTGTCTGTGAATAAATAGTTAGTTTCACATCTAATTCTCTAAGTCTTACTCTTTAACAATAATTGTTAGAAAGCAATTAACATTTTGTTTATAGTATTAAAAAAACAAACTATGTTTGAAGTTTTGAGAAATGTATTAGCCACTTCTCTGTTATTGATTATTCTTTAGATAGTTTAGTTTGGAATCGATAATAAGTAGCTTTTTTCCCATCAAACTTGCTGTCAGGTTCTCGATATGATGAGACACTTGAAGGTCTTGTCACACTGATCACAAACTTCCTTTCTGAATCTTTAGCCTTTGAATAATTTACTCGATTATGATTTCATGTGATTTCTATTTTCTACCTTAGGCATTAGATTATAAAATGAAAAATGAGCAAAAAGAACTCGAGAGCGTGGAACGTTAGTTGAATCTCCGGGTGTGAATAGCGGCCTTTACACTTGCGCGCTTTCCTGCAGGATAGAGCAACAAACGGGAAAGAGCGCGGGAAATGTGCCAGTGTAAAGGCTGCACTGGAGTGAGGGATTACGCGTCCACAGAGGCGAAAGCTTTAACGCGCGTAATCTCCTTAGTGTAAAGGCGACAGGGAGCTCTCCCACAGGCCTGCCGTGTTCTTTAAATTTATCCCCACTGTGCTCCCTAAAACTGTTCGTCTGACGACCACTCCACGCTCCGAGGCGTTCTTCAACATGCGTTCTTTCCTTCGCGCCAACACGGGGGCACGCTTTCCTGCGGGAAAGCGAGTATCACTTCTACCAAATCTTTCAGCTACCAAATCTTTCCCACACGATTACTCGCGCGCAATCCTTCACGATTCAGGCCTGCAGGAAAGAACGTATGTGTAAATGCCGCTATTGGCTTTAATTGGTTGCTAACATTTCAATAAGTACACGTCTCCCCCATTCGGCTGACCTTCACCAGTATGTTATGTATCTCGTTATGGAGACGAAACCTCTTCTGCTTCATAAGTGAAAGCTCTCTTTGCAAGCTACACATTACGGTCTTCGGCGGCACATAAAAGAATTATACTTGGAGACGTACGACTTTAGTGTGATACGATGGTAAAACTATTTTATTTTCCACGAGCATTTGGTGCATGACATTATTTGTTACTATCTCATTCTTATATTTTTAGTAGTCTAGGGAAAGTATATACTATGGAGAAAGTATTAGGACAATTTTTATAGTTTGGGTGGACGAGTGTAGCCAAAAATATTAGGTCAATATCGATAAAATGTAGCATACATTTTCAAACAATTATACTCCACAGCCAAACCAAAAAATACATTTTATCTCTAAATTTAGTACCTTTCTCTCTAAAAACGTATAAATTATTGCTCAAAAACACTTCAGACGATTTTGAAAATCGTATTTTTGTATGAATTTTAAAATGAATGTAAGTCGTTTTCCCGGGAAAAATCAATTTTTCCTGAAAAGAGGAAAAAATAACTAAAAAAAAAAATTAAACATTTCGAGTCCGTTTTCTCTTTTTTGCTTTTATATAGAATATACGTTACCTTTCTGTGATATTGTAGCTATTTAACTAATATTGTTTGTGATTGTAATGGATAGAGTGCCAAATCTAAGAACATAATGATATCGAAATCATCAAGTAAGATGATGGATATGTAAAACAACGATACCTATTGTAATATGAATTGCAATATTACTTTGAGACAAAGGAATATCACACTTCTATTTTTATAAAGGGAGTAACAATCTAAAGAAGTGCATATATTTGGAACAGTTCCTATGTGCCACGCAAGCGTGACACATAGGAACTGTTCCAAAATTAGACAATACGTCACAAAGATGTTGGCTCGGCATAACGCCATGTCCTGCATCGTTTCGTTGCGTCCGACTCATCAGGGGCCCGACGATGCCCACCCAACTCTGGACCTATACCAACTCAAGAAGATCAGGTATAGGGCTTTATCAGAGACGAGCGTGCTCTCACACTGCCATTCTTGCTTGGCTGGCAAAACAAATCAGCAATGTAATACCGTGTTTTTGCACACTGCAATAAGGTACACAATTTGTGTAGTGAGAGACACCAAGGGATGTGCCACGCAAGCGTGACACATAGGATCTGTTCCAACATTAGACAATACGTCACAAAGATGTTGGCTCGGCATAACGCCATGTCCGACGATGCCCACCCAACTCTGGACCTATGGGCATCGTCGGGCCCCTGATGAGTCGGACGCGATGAAACGATGCAGGACATGGCGTTATGCCGAGCCAACATCTCACTACACAAATTGTGTAAATATATATATATATATATATATATATATATATATATATATATATATATATATATATATATATATATATATATATATATATATATATATAAAAGAGTCCGACTGATATAATATTCACAAATTAATAAGTTTACGAGTAGTCAATTTGGAATTTTAGAATTATAGTACCTTCAGCAGTGATGTCAGATCTAACCTTTTTTTTATCATATGTTTTTATTTTTACTATTTAGACAATTCTTGTTTAGATCGTTTCTATTTTATTCAATTGGAATTTACAACCGTTTAAGCGTTCTAGATAAGGTCTGAGAAAAGCATCATTACACAATTCTTATTCTAATTTTGATCTTAAGGGGGAAAAAATTGTGTCGAAGAAGATAGTGGAGTTGAAAACACGACTCCATCGAAGGGAAAATTCCGCGGAAGCTAATTCCATTTCCACCCCCCCTCCCCCCCCCCCCCCCCCCATCCAACCCCCTCTCTCTATCACTTCTCCAGACTCCTGGGAAATTCAATAAAGAAAATATTTCCTTTCAATCAAGCTCACCTCTTCAAACACCCCCCCCCCCCCTCCCCCTCGTATGTTTATCTTCATTGATAAATATTTGGGCTCTACTCCAAATATTATCATTTGAAAAAAAAAAAGAATGTATTCATTCAGGATATGTGTTATTTGAAAATTCCATCTTGATAATTCAGTTTAAATAATTAATTTAAATAAAAAAGGACAAAATCGCTTTTTAAAATTATATTCTTTATGCAAATAATTCTTAAATAAAAAACAAATATTTTAACTCGAAAATATAATGTGCTGAAGAGAAAATAATTTCAAGATAAACCAGTCATGCACTATGACTTAATGAGCAAATTAAATTCTTAATGAAAGAATGCTGGGTAGTATTAGCTTGTAAAATAATATAGGAAAATTTTGGTTTAGAAATTGGATGGGTGAAAAAAAATAAAATAAAAAAAAGATGGTACACAGGGGTACGGTGTGCAAAAGACAAAATAGTATTTACCCTTCAAGATGCATGTCGTTGGAAAGCTCTTTAAGAGTTCAGTTTTGTCATATTTTCATGTAAGAGGCGGGTAAAATGGAAAAAACACGTATTTGACCCTTAATTATCAAAATTTTACCCCTAAATGAACTCCAACAATTCTGGCCAACGAACTCATCCTTTCTTTTGATATTATAACATTTTTTTTGAAATTTTTAAGTGCATCCTAAGGGGAGATATCGTCTGGAGTGACACATATATATTACATACATACATACATACATACATACATACATACATACATACATACATACATACATATATATATAAAAAGTGTTAAATTTTAGGAATCGATTTAGAATGGTCTAAAACGGATTTCCATAGAGAAAATTTTCAAAAATTCGCTTTACAAAAATTTTGAAGCCATTGTAATAGCTAAATTTTCTTCGAAAATTCGCTATAAGAAGTTTTTATATACTATGTTTTTTATGTTTTCTGTCATAAATCATAAATTTGAAACCCGTCAAAAAGAAGATCGTAAATATGGGTCATATCAAAACAAATAAAATAACTTGTGGTTTTTTTCCGAACTAACTTTTCATACAGCAAAATTTGCTGAAAACGAATTCAATTCTACTGAAATATGGCTAACAGTATTAAAATAATGCATTGTCATCGTGTTCTGAGCTATTCTAAAAGTTTCAAATGTCTAGCTACTCGGGAAGGTAGTTAAAAATCGATTGTAAGATTTGTACTGGATCCATACACAAACAAGCAAACAAACAAACAAACAATAAGGAAGAAACAAACAATCAAACAAACAAACAAGCAAAAAAGCAAGCTAATACGAACGTAGTAAAATAATATTTCTATCGAAAAGCGATACCAAAAGGAAAATTTTTATTCGCTGATATAATATGTGCGATTAAAATAAAAACATAGTAAAATATTTTTTTTTATCGAATAGTATTGCTATTCGGGGGATATTGCTATAAATGGGAAATTTGTATTCGTTAGTATAATATGTGCGATTAAATAAATAAATAACCATTTATTGAATGCTACCTAAGGTTTGATTGCTTTGTATTTAAAATCGACAATAAAATTGCCTCTTCGAGTTAAATGGTTATTGATGTAAAGAGTTTAAACGCTAACTCATAAATTACTAAACACTTTCTATGTTGATACTTTAAATTATTTCTTTAATATTTTCCGTTAAACGTACTTTAATTTAAACAAATAACTCTTAAAGTTAATACATACTTCATTACATTACTTATGGTAGTCTCCATGAAAGACGTGACAAGTTTTTCATAAAAATTTAATTCCCCTCATCCCCTGTCACAAGACACCCCCCCCTTCCAGATCCCCCCCCCCCTCCCTGTTTGTATTATGAATACTTATATCCAGAGACAGGCACTTTAAAATATTACTGAAACTTATAAACTAGTTTTTTCTTGCCACTAAACTTATTAAAAATATCCCCCCTACCCCTGTACACTATTTCGTTCCCCCTACACCTAAATTTATGACATTATTTATGGATGGTACTTAATATGATTTTTTAACACTAGAACGACGGCAGCGGTCATTCTGAATGCTTAAACCTAATTTCTTTAGCTATTTCAAAATAAAAATAAATTATATTTATGAAATTTCATAACTTTACTTGTTTTAGCAATATTTAAAGATACCAATATTTTTTTTTAAAATATTATCATTATTCATATACATATTAACATCATGTTATAACTTTAAAGACGGAATACAGTCATTTTGACCGCTACTAAAAATATACATTTCTATATTCTTTTGAAGACGAAATAACTAAATAATGCTTTTAAACTGAGGATTTCACCTTAACTTGGTCTTTTGGGTACGATATATTTTCGTTTAAAAATTAAAGTTTAAACATGTTGAACATTTCGCTATATTTCAACCCCTATGGGTCATTTTCAAGCTTTTTACAAATTTTTCATTTAATCCAGGTATTACACATAATTTAATCACAGTTCTAGTTAACATTTTTAACACATTTCTACTTAATTCATTAATATTACAGCTGAAATTCTCGTAAGAATCCTTGTCTAAAACGTTAATAAAATCAAACTGATCTGTTAAATAATATGCTCAGCTGTATATAGTAGCTGTAGTAATAGAATTTCAGCTGTAATATTAATGGATTATGCAGAAATGTGTTACAAATGTTAACTAGAACTGTGATTAAATTATGTGTAATACCTGGATGAAATGAAAAATTTGTAAAAAGCTTGTAAATGACCCAAAGGGGTTGAAATATGTTCAACATGTTTAAACTTTAATTTTTAAAAGAAAATATATCGTACCCAAAAGACCAAGTTAAGGAGAAATCCTCAGTTTACAAGTATATATAGAGGGTAATAATATAGGTACTAAAAAAAAATAGACTGCCAATTAGTGTGGCACATAACTTCCTCGCATCCTATCATGTACTTTAATATTATATTAACATAAAAATTATTGTTATATTTTTAATTGTGTAAAAACTATTAATAGTTTTAGCGATCTTTAACACTTCATAGCGGTGTCGCTGTTGGTTTACCTAAAATATTTATTTGAAAAAAAAAATGGTTGTCTCATTGAATAGATGAAGTTAGATTTTTTTCCCGACCTAAAATTCCAATTTTAAATTTGAAGTTCACGTTTACGCGAGCGTTGCTCGTTAACGCTTGAACGGATAACGTTGTCCAACGAACTCCTCCTGGGCATTGGCAAAACGAACATGTATACCAAATTTCATCAAAATCGGCCGACATTTACTCAAGTTATCGTCGCACGTTTCATAATTCGCGGACACACAGACCGACAGACAGACAGACAGACAGACAGATAGACAGACAGACACGAGATCAAAAATGTTCCCTGATGTCTGAAACGGATTTCTGTCTTGGAATTTTTAAAATCGGAGGCATAAAAGTTTTTCGTTCTCAAAAGTGAACACAATGCTTCCGTTACCTTCGGTAAGCTCGGAAACAAAAATAATAATAATAATAATAATAATGCTATAGCTTTATTTAGGATGGTAGATAGTTTGATTGATCTATTGTGTACATAGTAGGAAATGATGAAATAATTTGTTGTGAAGAACTGCTGCCCACGTATAATTTACCTAATAAAGAAGAATATTCAGATCCTTCACTTTCCTCTTTAGATTCTTGAGATGAAGAATTGACTTTTTGGTCCCGGGACTAGTAGAAAGAGAGGCAGACAAGTAAAAACAAAGACAACACTAAGAGTAATTGAGTAAACTCTGAGTTAGAGAACACTAAAAAAAAATGATGGTTTTTGCCTAATTATTTGACTTATTTCATATTATATAATCATTTCCCTATTTATCCTAAATGAAAAATGCTAATTAAGCATAAAACAAGTTTAAACTATGTACTAATTAAATAAAATCAGACAGAGAAATACTGCGGTCAAAATGATCGGTGGGCCGTCTTCGAAGTAGTTCTGATTTCTTGGGCATTCTAAAAAAAATGTAATTTGATTATTTCAACTACAACAAATTATTGTTATAAGCAATACAGAGATGTAAGAATAGGTATGTGACTTGAAATCGACACCATGTAAGAAACAACCCAATGATAGGACCAAGGAGTCATCCCTCAATCCTATTCCGTAAGATACCTAGGTCTCCATCTTGACCGACGATTGACTTGGGCTCTGCACACCAAAACTAAACGTACGGACACTAACAGACGGTACAAACTCTTACGCCGACTCCTCGACTAAAGATCCCACCTATCCCTTTCTAATAAACTCCTTATCTACAATTTCATACTCAAACCAGTTTGGACCTATGAAATTAAGCTCGGGGGTAGCACCAAGCGCTCATATTCTTATAGGATCCAATCCTAGATCCTTCGAAAAATCACTAACTCTCCCGCATACGTTTGCAATCTCACAATTCACAACGACCTCAAAATTCCCTTTGTACAAGACCTCGCTTCTTCCCGCTACTAAAAATTCCATGAAAACCTAAACCATCATCCTAATCCTTTGGTTGAATCCATGGCTTCCATTCATATCTCCGACCGCCTTCCCCGTCGCGTCGCCTGAAGAGGATTTGGCCAAGAGTTTTATTGCACTAATTAAAATAATGTACAATACCTGATAGGAGTACTACCACTGGGTAGCCTTTCCTCTCACGATAAACCACGCTAATTAACCATTGTAATCTATGTTACTAATAGCAATTTTTTGCAATTAGCTTAAAATAAAAAATTAAGAAAAAAAAAATATATATACAAGGAGAGTACCTTCCACATCTTATTATACAAGGAAAGTACCTTCCACATTTTATTATACAAGGAAAGTACCTTCCACATCTTATTATACAAGGAAAGTACCTTCCACATTTTATTATACAAGGAAAGTACCTTCCACATCTTATTATACAAGGAAAGTACCTTCCACATCTTATTATACAAGGAAAGTACCTTCCACATTTTATTATACAAGGAAAGTACCTTCCACATCTTATTATACAAGGAAAGTACCTTCCACATCTTATTATACAAGGAAAGTACCTTCCACATCTTATTATACAAGGAAAGTACCTTCCACATTTTATTATACAAGGAAAGTACCTTCCACATCTTATTATACAAGGAAAGTACCTTCCACATTTTATTATACAAGGAAAGTACCTTCCACATTCTATTATACAAGGAAAGTACCTTCCACATTTTAAGGTTATAGTACTTTTTTGGTTCCAGAGATATCGTCGTCAGATTCTTTATATAAGTAGTAACCATTTTTTATCAAAATGGCTGATCGTACAAAGATTTTTCAGCTAGTATGTAGGTAATAAGAGGAACCTACTTAAAAAATTGGATGTTCATTAGTCCAGATGGTTTGAGAGATATTATGTTCAATGAGTTAGTCAGTGGTATTTGAATATATATATATATATATATATATATATATATATATATATATATATATATATATATATATATATATATATATATATATATTATAGCTATGTTTGATTGAGAAAGGAGATAGTGATTGGTGGGTAAAACAAACGGACTAAAGGCAAGGCAAACAGAAGCAATAATCGTAGAGAGCTTTGTTCTTATCTACTCGGATGATCAATCACAGACCAATTTACAGCACCCACTTGAGATTGATTGCACTTGGGACTTGATCAATCAACAAACTCATGAAAATAAACCTTGGTGTTCAATCAGACCTGAAATTATCTTCGTGTGCGATTGACTTTGTTTGATATTTGGTTCCAGTTCGTTTTTACTTTTGTATTAATTAGGAAGTAAAAAAGTGGGGGATGGTACAAACCAAATTAGAGGGATTTTCGCTTATTTGAATATTCCTTGTGAGTTCTTCATATAGAAATGTTAAAACAGATTAATCTTTCATTCTCAAATTAAATTACTTAATAATGACGCTTGTATTAATATTAATTAATCACACATTAGCGATATTAACGCTCGAGTCTAATTACCGATCGATTTTCCATTAATAATGTTATAGAAGTCCACACCTTTTACCCTTATTCTCTTTTCATGTTGGTGTTTCGTCGAGCTTGATCAGCTGTTAATAAGTTAAAAGTTCCGACGCGTCGCTTACATTGTTTTATACTTATAGAACAGCTAATAACGCGATTTATATTGCATTAACACTTTCCTCTGTTAATTGTTCCATCAATAACGCCTACTGGATTATGCGCGTAATTAGTGATCATTAGATATCTACCTATAACAATCAACCTACGTAATTACATTAATGGGTTGAAAACAAATTGGAGCAAGAGTATCGCATAACACATGAATTAAATTCATTTTGAATCGTGTATGATGAGTTATTATTCAATACTTAACTATGTTCTACCACATTTGTGAAAAAACATTATTTTACTTTTCTACCTCAAGAGTGCACGAGTGAACTAATATTTTAAACATTAAAATTTTCATAAAAATAAACACATTTTGAATTTGAAATATTACTGATAAATTATATTTAAAAGTCTCAATCAAAATATTATTATTAATAAATTTTATTTTATTATAACTAATAGTTTAGAAATGCGGTTCGGGGACGTCAATAGATTTAGGAATCAATTGCGAATGCTTCCGCAGAAAGTTGATGAGTTGTTGTTAGATACCCGCGAAAGGAAGGAACGCAACTGAAGACTGAAGGGCTGAGGGAGACTCGTGCTAGCTACTAGCAAACCTTGCGCTGGTAGGCCTGTTTACACGTGCCTTATCAGTTCCCCCTCCCCTCGACTTGTGCCACTGGCAACACAATAATCAAACGTCGTGCGATTTTCTCGCATGCTTTTCACACGCATGCAATTTGATGTATACACATGCCAGTAGCTCTCCTCTGCGAGCTACTCGTATGGTTTTGTGCGAGTAACTAGCATGTGTATTTCCGCCTTAACTTGTGTTTTCTTCAAGTAAACATCACGATGCACCCACCCCTGAAGATGCTTCCAGTAGTGGAAGCGAAACCAAGGACTTCAACCCCTTCATGTCGCGGATTTTACCGAAGAAAACAAAGTTTTTGACCATGATATCAATAGCCATGATAAGTACAAGAGACGTGAGACATATTTCACACTCATGATCACATCGAGCTCTTGTGTTAGGGGGTTGATCCCCGTCCTGTAATATTTTGATGATGTGTTGATCGGACGTAGAGTCCCCGTCCTATAATAGCTTGATGATGCATTCATCATGTCGTAGGAAATTAGTCTGCCAATTAGTGTGGCACATAGCTTCCTAGCTATCTATTACGTACTTGAGGAATAAATAAAGGTATGTTTGAGTGCTTGTGGAAGCGAAACATATGGGCGCAGAAGGTTTAAACTTATATGGAAATAACAATGGGCCTATTATTCCCTATTATTCTTATTTCATTAATTCGGACGAGTAATTTTTAATATATGTATGTTGGTTCGCAAGAATTAAGTGGCAGACCGACAGACAAACACGGAACCAAAAATGTTTGTCTGAAATGAATTTCTGTCTTAGAATTCTGAAAAATTAGAGACATCAAAAATGTTCGTTCTTCGGAACAACCACATAGCTTTCGTTACCTGCAGTAAGCTTGGAAGCAAAAATGTAAATGTTCTTTAGCTTTTAATTACACAGCGTTTGTGTTGTTGGTTGCACAATCATGCTGAATCATAATAATTGAAAATCATGCCGACTGTTAAAAATGTCTAAATGCCGACTGTTGTACCTTTATTTTAAAAAATAAAATTGAAAGTGTATTAATTTATACTTTATTTGAATATCCAATCTAGTTATTATATTAGTAAGCAATCCATTGGTTAAATGATTGAATCAATGACAACGGTACAACAAAATTCTATTAATAAATAAGTAGACATTGGTGGTTCTCTGCTACTCTTTTCAAGATATCTATTCTTGTTGGTTTTCCATTCTCTATTGTTGTCTAGTATGTGGATATCTCTAAGTTTTCTTTTTTCTTTCCTCTATGCTGTGCTACAGTGGGTGACTTGAAGTGAATTATCATATCGATCTGATACGCACGAGCTGTCAGGAGAATAGTCTGTAGACTCAAGGGTTGGGAGTACCAAGCCCACGGCTCTGTGAACTACGGACAGTAGACCAAACCCTCAGGGGGCCAATTTACAAACAACACTCAATGCACTTAACACAATCAACCCTCTCACACACACACACATCGGCACTTATCTTTGTCCTTGCTTTTTTATTTCAATAATAGAGTCACGACTTTTTCTGCTCTTTTCTTTATCTCTTAATTCAACGAGTTACTGTGCAAACGTTATTCGTCTTTTTTACAGAGCATTGTGGAAAAATGCTATAGGTTGGTTTACATATATACATTGTCATAATATGTAAAACAAATAATAATAATGTAGCTTAGGGTTGACTAAAATCAAGAACTGGCCCCTTAACCTTTTTTACGTCCTGCAAGACTATACTTTTAATGCCCATTGGATTAGAAAATTTGCCAGCGACATTCCAACAAATGTTTATAACTGCTCTTGATAAAAATTAAGTTTGACACATCCTTTTACATACCAATCATGTCATGAGGTAAACTAATACAAACTTATGTTCTGAGTATAAACAAAAGAGGCTCTCTTATAAAGAAGAAAAGGAAAATACTAAAAAATAAAATGACTGCTATGATAGAAAGATAAAATTGCATTCCGCTGCTGGGCAGAGAACCTCAGAACATTTGTTTGCCAGATGAATAGCTTAGACTGTTACAGGTTTTGTGGGTTCACTAAGTCAAAATTAAGTATTTTTAAAAATATTCCTTTCTGTCGTCTGTAATTGTTGAACATTTATTTTCTTGTTTTTCTGCTACTGTCAGAATTTTCAAAATAATTGTTTTTGACAAAATAATACAATTGTCTTACTTGAGAAATCGTAGTTATGCGTGTTATTCTGTAATATTAGATCACAACAGGTTATGGGAGGGGAAGACTTTGATCGAATTACCTATCATCAATTGATTGGTTCTCTCCTATACCAGGCGACCTGTACACGACCTGATTTAGCTTACACGGTCAGTGTACCTACTGAGTCAATTCAATGCCAAACCAAAGAAAGTGCATTTTAACTCTGCAAAAAGGGTGTTACGATATCTGAAAACTACTGCAGCCTTAGGCTTAGATTTTCAAGTCTGATGAGGCACTACAAGGACTAGTAGATGCAGATTGGACTGGACATGTTATTGACAGAAAGTCCCATAGTGGGTACGTCTTGATTCTAGCGGGAGTAGCAGTTTTATGGGAATCGAGGAAGCAATCAATAGTTAACATCTCCAGCACAGAGGCAGAGTACATCACACTCACCAATGCTGCAATAGAGGCTGCTTACCTTCGCAGGATACACGAAGAACTCGACGAAAAAGATTACGCTGTGGGACCTACTACATGTTTAGTGACAGCCAAAGCGCGAATTATCTCGTGATTAATGAAGGGCACCATCCACGCACGAAACATATAGACGTTCGCAGCCACTACATCCGGCAAGCGTATAGGGATGGCATCATCCAAGTGGAATATATGCCGACTGACAAGATTCCAGCAGACATGCTGACGAAGGGACTACCCAGGGTCAAAGAGGAGAAGTTCAGACGACTGAGGGGAGGTGTTGAACATTTATTTTCTTGTTTTTTTCAAAATAATAATTATTGAAAAAATAATAAAATTGACTTATTTGAGAATTTGAGAGAAATCGTAGTTATGTGTGTTACTCTGTAATATCATATCACAACAGTAATCTGTCTGAATTATCTATTTCCTGAGAAAAACAATTTTAAAAACTAAGAGTTTGGGATCGATTCTCTGCTGGGAGAAGTTATTTTTATTATAAAATGCTCAATTATAATTTAATTTACCTGCAAAAACTCGAAACAACAAATAAATTGAAGACACTAGATCAAGTAATTATGTACAGATTGTCTTTATTTTGTCCCCTCACGTTGAAAATAATTTTGTCGTATATTACTTAACTTAACATTCCTTCATACTAAAATCATTTAACAATCCTAAATTTCAATTCAAAAACTTTATTATTTATTTGTTATTTTTATAAAATAGTATTTTTTTTAGCCTAGCCAAGCTAATTTTATGTTAGAAAGCGATATAGATGAATCAATAGGGGGCGGGTCATATGGCCCAAACAGTCAGGTGAAATGACGAATTGGCCACAATTCATACCGGGGGTGAATTTAGTTTTATGCATAATAATCTATATTTATTATGACTAATTACTGCGACAGACCTGTTCACCATCGATCAACCTTTCTAAGGGAGGGGGGAGGGAGAGGGGAGGAAGGGGGGGTTGTTTCTCAAACCGGACCATCATTATATAATTCAATAAAACCCTTAATGATTTATCTCTAACAAACTATCGAACAATTAACTGATAAATTTAATCTAAATGAAAATCAGTGGTTAGACCTTTTGTCCGGGCTGATAACAAGGGTGTATTTAACTCGTTATCAATCAATAACCACTATTAAACAAAAACCCCGTATAAATAATTATCAACTTTACTTCGATCTCCACTCACGAATATTATTTTAATAAACAAAAAAAAGTCTCCTAATAAAAAATAAACGGTTAATTAATTTTTGAAAAATTTAAATTATCGGAGGTGACAATCGATTTCAAGAGTGTTTTGGTTTTCAATTACTAATATTATATCGATCCCCCCCCCCCCCATTGATTACTTATATTGCGCCCAATGCCTCACACGAGGACCTAACTCAATTTTATTTCATAACAATTCATAGTTTGGTTTATACCCTCTCAAGTTTATTAATGTGATCATTAGATACTCGAAAAGAGCAATCTACTAATCAAGCAAAGGCAGTAGCGATCCTAGGTCAATAGTTCTGGGGGGCTAAAGCCCCCCATGTCTCGTGGGTTTAGTATACATTTTAATGTACCAGGAAGCAACACATTTATATATTATATGTATGTTGTTACAGTCCTTTCCGGTGGCAATCCTATGCAGTGGCGTATCCAGGGGCAAAGTCTGTGGGGGGGGGGGGGGGGGTATTCGTGTACAACTAATAAACAAAAAACATCTCCGCGGCCAAGTAAGTGTGTTTAGAACGGATTCGTTAGAAATGTAATGCTGATGCTTACTGATGCGGTACAATATCTTACTGTAAGTCATGGGCGTCGTCTGCAGTTAATTAATGAGGGGGGGGGGGTCCGGGGGTACACCCCAGGAAAATTTTAAAAATATGACCCCTCAAAACAGCGCTTTTATGCATTTCTGAGGTGAAATTGATAATTTGAATCCTGGGGGGGGCTAATTTGGTTTCTGGGGGGGCTCAAGCCCCCTTAGCCCCCCCCCCTAGGATCGCCACTGAGCAAAGGACACTATGATTATTAAAAAGGCACATTTTTAATTAGATGCTTTTCTAGACCGGATCTGTTCAGTTTACTCGATTCTATTATTAATCAAAGCCACGGGGATACTAGCTGAATTAAAAATTTATTAGGAATAAATTATGGACAAGTATGATCTTTCAGCACACAAATGAGGGTCCGTAGAGTATTTGTCAAATAGGACGAGTTCGGTAACCAGCATAATTAACCCAGCTGTATCAAGCTGGCTGCAGTGTGAAAGTTTGTTTTAGGTTTAACTGTTGAACTAGGGGGACTTCGATTCCGATATATCGGACCAAAAACTATCGATATTGATCTTTCGATATATCGGCAACATCGATATTTTTAATATCGAAAATCGGAAGCCGGTGACCTTTTTTTCTCTTATCCATTGCTCAACAGGGGAAACCCCTTTTTTTCTTTTTTTTTTTCTCATCAGTAAAAAAAAAACTCTGATACATCGAGGTTCTCGATATATCGTAAATATTGATATTGTCTTTCGATATTTTTACTAATATCGATGTTGAACCACTCAATGTCGATATATCGAAAATATCGATATTTTCTTTCGATATCCCAACCCTATGTTGAACCATTATATTATAATGACATAAACCAAAAGCCTTTACAAACAAAATGAAACTATTCCTAAGTGTCTAAGGGATCTTGCACAGTCACAGTGGAGCCTGGTTGATAGCAGGTCAGGTCGCATGTTATCCAGCTGGTTACCTGGCATTCTAGCATGTAGCCGGCCACACACTCATTGCAGCTTGTTCAGGTTCAGTACCTTGTTCTCTTCCTTAAAGGAAAGTTGCATTTAAATTGTTCCGTTTTGTAAAAAAAAAAAAAAAATAATAATTCAAGGGTCGATGCAGACGTATAAAAATATCAATAGGACCTAAGAGCATAAGGGTACAGGTACGTTACAGAAAGACTAACGCTGGGTTGTTTAAGGTTCCCCGGACTGAGCCTAAAAACACGATTAAATAATGTTTTATTTGATATCCGTGAGTAGATATGGGGAAGTTATATTTGGCCGTTTTGGTTAACCTTAAATCAAAATCAAATTATAATTATTATTTACTACGGGAAACAGACAGTGTAAAATACACTCCCGCGCCGGGATTTGAACCACGGGTCTCCTGTATTGAAAGCTTGGATTCGGGACTAGTTATCGATTACGGCAGTTAAAAATCATTCTCCTGCGTAGCTTAGTTAGCCAGAGCATCTGTACTAGAAATACAGGAGACCCGTGGTTCAAATCCCGGCGCGGGAGTGTATTTTTCACTGTCTGTTTCCCGTAGTAAATAATAATTATAATTTGATTTAAATTAAAATTTAAACTTTCCGTAGTATGAAAACTACCAAAAACTTAAAAATTGAATTTCTTAAATCAAAAGTTTTTTTTTAAAAAAAATAAGTGGATGTACAGTACGGCAAGTTTCAAAATTTGTGTATGAACTCTATTATTGTTTTATGAATACTCTTTATATTTGTGTGTGTTATATTTATTTATTATTATTATTATCATAATATTGATTTTTAATTTATTCAATTTTTTTTTTTAGGTAAGAGAAAATTTGGCACTTTTTATACTTGAGTCCAGTTGGTGAGTTATTTTTCTTATAACGTTTATTTATTTAATTCTTAACCTTTGTGTTGATATGGTATTGCAATACTATTTACGGAAGCATATATAGTGAGTGCAGTTGTCTGCTATATATATATACTAGCTGGATACCCGTGCTTCGCTACGGAGTGTCTTTAAATTTGATAAGTTTATAAACTACCAGGAAAGCATACAAATTACTTTACAATGCGAGAATATCTAGATTCTATCCCTCCTAGTTATATCCCCCACCTCTTTGATAAGATCATTTGCAAATATCCTAAATTTACCCCCTCCTAAATGAAAATATGACAAAACTGTACACATAACAACAATTACTGTACTCTTAAAGAGCATTTCAACAATATGCATCATGAAGATAAAGGGTATTCATTACTTGTAACCCGTACTCCTTTGAACCAAAAGTTATAGTTCGAAAATTCATGTAGACAGTTACCATCCCCTTGCTTTGAAGGTCAAGTGTGCAAATTTTCATCGAGATCGGAATAACACTGTAGATTTGTATAAAAGAACATGCATATGTACACACATAATATGTTGACTTTTATATACATATATAGATATAGATATAAATTTCCATTTTACCTCTCCCCCTTCTAAATGAAAATAAGACAAAACTGTACTTAAGAACAATTACTTTTCTCTTAAACAGCATTTCAACGATATGCATCATGAAGATGAAGGGTATTCATCACTTGTACTCCGTACCCCTGTGTACCAAAATTTTAATTTGGTAATCTCATGTAGGCAGTGACCTTTACCTTGTTTTGAAGAAAAAGTGTGTAAATATTCATCAAATTAGGATAAAAGACATATACCCTCATACGGATACACTTCTTTTTATATAAGATATAGCTCTATTTTTTAATTATACCCCCCTCCTAAGTGAAAATATGATAAAACTGTACATAACCACAATTACTGTCCTCTTAAAGAGCTTTTCAACGATATGCATCATGAAGGATGTTCAATACTTTAACATTTGTACCCCGTACCCCTGTGTACCAAAATTAAAATTTTGAATATTCATGCAGACAGTGATATCGTATGTGTCAGTCAGTCAGTCAGTCAGTGGTATTTGGATTATATATATATATATATATATATATATATATATATATATATATATATATATATATATATATATATATATATATATATTTTATTTACATCAGTTCGTTCTGTCTTTATCTTCTTCGTAATATTTTTTCTTTATACCCCTCTATCGATTCCTTGTTTCCATTTTATATTTTTGTTAAATATTTTAAATACGAGGAATTTGACGTTCTCTCTCTCTATGAGGAGATTGATGGGCACATTACCTATATCCAAAAGAAATCCAATTACCTAAAGACTAATTGATTCGTTTTCGAACCAAATGATTGAATGCCCACAGTGGGTCTTTACCACAATTTAAAGTTAAGGATGTGAAAGAAATATAATTTTTCTAATTTGTGGATCCAGTGATAAGAAATAGGATGTTTACCATTTTTAAGGATAAAGGCGATGTTTTAGTAGGTACTCATTTGCCAAATATTTTACCTCTTCGCCCATTTTCAAATTTACAGTGGTAAAGAAAATGTTGGGGAGTTAATTTGTTAAAATGATACACTGACTAATTTATTATCATTTAACTTATTAAATTATGCCAATGATAAAAATTTAAAAATAGGATTTTTTCAAAATAAGTGAATAAAGAGTTGCTGTCAGCTAATGCAATTCAACATTTTACTTTTCCTCACTACCTATGGTAGGAAAAGTATTGTTTTCACCCAAATTTTATTTTTCGAGATTTCAACGGAATTATCCGTTTGAGTTATTCAACACCTCCTAAGGGGTTTTCAGCATGACGTCTGTATGCATGTACGTATGTATGTGAGTATGTATGTGTCTGTGTGTGTTATCATCGTAGCGCCCAAGGAATTTCACCTAGAGAGTTGAAACTTGGCAGAAAAATCAGTCCTTACCTGTAGTGGTGCCGCCCGGAAAATCAACTTTCTCCGCCATCTGAACCCAGTTTGCTGAGTCAGCAAACATTTAAAAATCGAAAATGGTCCAGATCGAGTTGAAATTTGGCACGAATGTACCTCTCTGTATGACAAACAAGCCCACCAAATTTCATTTTGATGTTGGCCGCCATTTTGAAGTTATCAATTTTTGAATTTTGAATCTTTGACGGTTAATAATACCGAAAGTATTAATACGATTTTGACACATAGCATATCATTGGATCCGGAAAAAATTAAGGAACAAATATAAAAAAAAAACCCAATGAAATTCCATTAATTAGTTTAAAAGTTATAAGCGAATGTAATTATTTATTAATGCGATAATTTTGATAACGTCAACATTTGTTTGCTTACCTATCAAAATACCACCAAAAATTCAAATAATTAAATAAATGTATAAAAAATATTTAAAGAGGCCACTTTAGTGGCCTCCGAAGTGAGGAAAAGTTCAGAGGTATCCCATACCCGATTTTTTGTATAAATTTCACTATAATGACATTCTACTCATTTATGTAGTTCTATCCAAAAGTATAAGACTTTCGGTTAACAATTGTAGTGGGTGTGAATGTTTGTTTTGTAAAATAGATAGGAAGGTAACAGGTATCAAATTTATTGTACGTCTACACGTCAAATGTTTTAAAACAATATTTTTTAGAGTTATAAAATAGAATAATACGAGGTCCGATATGTCTGGCGCTTCTACTTAGTGTGTATACACAAATCCTGTCGGCGTAATGCCAAACAAAGCTCGTAAAGATAAATCATGTCAAATATTCAAAATAGAATAATTGAAGCGAGCTTCTTACATTCAACGAAATTTGCATCTTGTCTGTCTGTCTGTCAGTAACGTTTACGCGTGTGACCATAACTTCAGTAAAAATTGACCGATTTAGTTGAAATTTGGTATACATGATCCTCTAACTAATACTCAGGCTAAGTTCGTTGGACAGCGTGATCCGTCCAAGAGTTCGCGCGCAATACTCGTGTAAACGTGAGCTTCAAATTTAAAATTGGAATTTCAGGACAGGAAAAAATTCTATCATCACCTATTCGATGAGACGAACATTTTTTTTAAAATAACATTTTTTAGTAAAACCAACAACGACACTGCCATGAATTAACAAAGATCGCTAAAACTATTAAAGCGGACCTAAACGTTTAAAATAGAGAAAACAACCTTTTTACCGATATCTTACGTTCTAACGTAACGATTTTAATAAAAGTTCATATGCATCGTCTAAAGTGCAATTGAAACAAGTATGTAAAATTTCAACTTGATACAAGCAGTAGTATTTGAGTAATGAAGTGATACATTTATAATATTAGGATAAGCTATGACGGGTGGTTAAGATTCTTATAGTCGTATTGTGTGTAGGTTTGTTTAGGAAGTAAAGCTTTGAACCGAGTACCCCCTCTCTACCTCACACTACCCTCTTCCACTTATCTTCAACTATGACATTCATCATGATTAATAAATTTCAATATTCAGTATTTTATTGCAATACGCTCGCTTCAATGATAGAGCCACGCGATGCCTAGTGTAGTGTGATTTATTTATTTTCCTTTCTTTTTGCAATAAAGATGAGTTAAAACAGAAGGAAAAGTTAGGTTTTACCAACTGATAATTAGACTAAGTTATTTGTACAATTCATGAGCTATAATGAGTATTAAAGTTTCTAGTTTAAATGTCTAAAGTGCAGAGAAAGGCTTCGTGCAAGGGTGAAAATGCTTCCAAGTGAAGCAGCTTGTAATTCCGAAGAGTGGAAGCGTAGTAGGCTTGATATGTGTTTGGAATTTATAGGCTCTAGAAGCAGTGAATACGAAATACGGCGTCATAAAGCCTTGCACTCAACTCCCCTTCCCCCTTTACCCCATCTAGGCCTATCACGAAACTACCACTAACGGCATTTAGCTCTCATTCCAACACAGCTCTGCTTTTACAGCATACCTTCCTCGAGCTAATAAAACATTTCACAATCACTTAAACGCTATAAGATCACTGCTCTTTAAATAATTATAGATAGTGCATATTCATTACTCCCTAAAGTATGAAATAAGCGCGTCACAAATTGTATAGTTTGCACGTTGAATCTTAAAATAAGATCGGTTGATATGACTCGGTTGAAACTGATTTTCAGTTAATCTGGCACTTAGTCTTTCACAGCTGGAGTTATCATAAAAATGTACGAGTAAAGAAATACAGTAATCTATAAAGCCGATTCAGGCAATTTAAATAAGAATTACAACTCTATATTCAACAAATTTTAAGTTTAGATGAAAAAAAATTTAATAAATAAATATCTAATCAGTATTACAATACTCGTAATATAATTAATTTGTTATTACTTGTTTTAATTGTGTTAAGATTATTGACTGCATATTAATTTAGAATGTATTATATATATTAATCATGACAAATCTAACTTTCCTTATTGCGGATTTTTTCTGAACTAACTTTCCATACAGCAAAATTTGCTGAAAACGAATTAAATTCTGCTGAAAGATGGCTAAAAGTATTAAAATAATGCATTGTCATCGTGTTCTGAGCTATTCTAAAAGTTTCAAATGTCTAGCTAGTTGGGAAGTTAGTTAAGAATCGATTGCAAAATTTGTACTGGACAAACAAACAAACAAACAAGAAAGCAAGCTAATAAAAACGTAGTAAAATAAGATCAGTTGATATGACTTATTTGAAACTGATTTTCAGTTAATCTGAAACTTATTCTTCCACAGCTGGAGTTAACATAACAATCTACGAGTAAAGAAATATGTCTCTTCACTAAAAGCGACTTTATAGCACAAAACCGGCTTTGGACAATACTGAATTGAGCCAATCCTACTACCTTACTTTAATCCAACTATTGAATTGAGCCAATGCTGTCAGGTATAAATTGTTTTGAACCAAAGAAATATTGAATTGAGCCAATGCTGTCAGGTATAAATTGTTTTGAACCAAAGAAATATTGAATTGAGCCAATGCTGTCAGGTATAAATTGTTTTGAACCAAAGAAATATTGAATTGAGCCAATGCTGTCAGGTATAAATTGTTTTGAACCAAAGAAATATTGAATTGAGCCAATGTAAAAATAAGGGGAAAAATTAAACTATTTTTAAAATTAGTACATTACGCGTCGAGTGCGGAAAGTAGCATTTTGCATGCGAGTGTGGAGTTTGCACCCGAGCGACAGCGAGGGTAGTAAAACCACACGAGCAATGCAAAATGCCGTTTTCGCACGAGTTGCGTACCGTACTTTATCTACGATTGTTAGATTTAAATAATAAATACAGAAAAAAATAAACTTGCTGTATGTAAGTTCGTATCTCTTCTCTAGATAAAGATGGCATTAATCTTGAGTTATAATTTTTGCCGTATTAATTATTTCTGGAGGAGTATTATTCTCTAAATTTTCGTCAAAGCCACTTGATTCATGCATTGTTTTTCACTAAAAACTCGATATAAACAGTTACTTTAATAAAAGAATTGAAAATTAGTTTTGTTAAATGTAAACAAACTTGCTAATCGTGCGTAAAGCTGAAGAATTCCTTTTCTTTACCGCGCTAGCGTGGTAAAGAAGAGGAATTCTTCAGAACTATGAGAAGCGCATGCGCAATGAATACAAGTACGTAAATAATCACTTTCTAAGCATCTAAACAGAGATATAATGTTTATATTTCGTATCAATCGTAGATTAAAAACTTTCTTTTTTTTAATTATAAACTATATAAAATTGACCAGTTTTTGGACAAATATTACAGACTAGGGTATGACAGATATTATAGATATTATCTCTATACCACCAAAAACTAAAAAGTCAAAACTATTAGTAACATTTACCTGAAGCAGACTAACTGAGGAAAGATTACCTTGAATATGGGCGCAACAAAACTAGTGGTGGAGTCAATACCACCTTTTTTCAAAAACATACACGTCAAAATGACGTAGATAAGCATTCTAGGGCTAGTTCAACTCCTCTCTATCCAATCTATACCAGACAACCCTCCTCGACACCTGAAGAGACAGTGGCCTAGGCACTTATTAAATATACATATATAAAATCTGTAATTATTCTGCTATCTACTATAGGCATTGCGTGGCTCTATCATTGAAGCGAGCCTATAGTAATAAATATGTATTGAATATTGTAAAAATAGATAATCATGAATAATGATGAGTTGATAGATAATGGGTATAGTAGTAGTACAGCGGCTAGTAGTAAGGGAACCACCCCGCATTCTTACTATTCCTCTAACCACACATCTCCTTTTCAATTATTATAAAATGTATCTCTTTGCTACAAAAAACCTACTGCATGTATCAAATTGAAATTTTGCATGCCTGTTTCAAATGTGCATTAGATGGTGTATATGAAGTTTTATTAAAACCGTTACGTTAGAACGTAAGATATCGGTAAAAAGGTTCTTTTCTCTATTATAAACGTTTAGGTCCGCTTTAATAGTTTTAGCAATCTTTATTAATTCATAGCGGTGTCGCTGTTGGTTTTACTAAAAAATGTTATTTGAAAAAAATGTTTGTCTCATCGAATAGATGATGATTGAATCTTTTCCCGTCCTGAAATTCTAATTTAATTCTTGAACCTCTCGTTTAAGCTAGCGTTGCGCGTGAACTCTTGGACGGATCACGCTGTCCAACGAACTTAGCCTGAGTATTAGTAAGAGGTAGATGTATACCAAATTTTAAATAAATCGGCCAACTTTTACTCAAGTTATCGTCACACGCGTAAACGTTACTGACAGACAGACAGACAGACAAGTTGCATAGTTTGTTGAATGTAAGAAGCTCGCTTCAACTAAATCTCATTTATTTAATTATTTAAGTATACTAAGTGTGCAATGCAGTTGATTGCTTGCAATATTGAGCTGAGCGTGCATTTTAATCTTAAATTTTATTTATGCGTTATACATTAATTTGTTTGCATCACGCCTTGATCAAATTTATCAAAAACTTGCCCTACTGTTATTGACGGGAGATGTAACTCCACATTGCTTTTTAAGAATCTGCATTTGATAGATTATTTTATTCGGCTCAATAAGTAATTAGCATTTATGTAAGAATAACAAACACTTATTACAAATGTAAACAAACACCTCAAAGGATTTTTAAACAGAATAACAAACAAATACATTTCTTATGAATAAACTTATATCAAACAGCTAATAGTTAAGAGGAAGCAATTTTATTTATAAACAGCTGATCGGATATATTAAACAGCTGATAGTTAACAATAAACATTTTTATATATAAACAGCTGAAATCGGATCAAAAATAGTAATATTTCTAATTATTAATTAAAACCCATTTCTTCCTGTTTTTCTATTTTACCCCCCTCTTAAATGAATATGACAAAAGTGAACATAACAACAATAACTGGTACTCTTAAAGAGCTTTCCAACCGACATCCATCATGAAGGGCATATACTATTTTAACTTTTAATTTAAATCAAATTATAATTACTATTTATAAAGGGAGACAGACAAAGAAAAATAGAAAAAAAATCTTTTAACTTTTGTACCCGGTACCCCTGTGTAATGTGTGCCAATTTGGACAATTTCACCTTGCTATGGTTGGTCACTATGACCGTGCCGAATTTTGTGCGGATTGGTTCAGCCGTTCAGAAGGAGTATGTGGTCAACCAAATGATACAATTAACCAAAATATCAGTTTATTTATTTAATTAATTTGTATCTTATTTCACCCCTATCTTCATTTATCAATATTATTTATTTAAATATTTGTAATCAATCCTCTATATGTAATCATCACACCAAAAAGGGGTAGTCACTGGACTACTTCCTTTTTACATGTTGATCAAGCCAAGATAAACCTATAAGGCCGCTCCCTGACTTGTCAGTACGATATCGGTAAGCTAGTATGCCGATGCAGTAAGATTCTTTACCGAGCGCCTATATCTTTTACCGATTCGGAACAGATTCTTTACCGCGGTAAGGAATCGGTATACCGAGAGTCGGTAAGAAAATCTTACCGACTCTCGGTATACCGATTCCTTACCGCCCGGTAAAGAATCTGTACCGAATCGGTACCGAGCGAGAGCTTACCGATACCGCACCGATACCGTACCGACAAGTGAGGGAGCGGCCTGACTAGGGCGCATGCGTGGGAGCGGTGCAGTAAGGAATCGGTATACCGAGAGTCGGTAAGAACAAGCAGTAAAAACAGAAGCGGTAAAAAGTACCAGATTAATAAACTCCTTTCATTCTATCTTTGAGCGTGGTCGAGATGTCATCGCAAAATGGCAACGGAGAGAGATATCCATGTTATTTTGGTCTCAGAAATTGAGAAATATCCATTGTTGTACAATTATAAATTACCGGAATATGCTAGAAAGGACCTGAGGGAGAAAGCTTGGTAGGAAATTTCACACAAAACAAAAATTTTAGGTATTTACTGTTTATGTTCGCACCAGGGGGAGGTTTTCCTGACCTGGCCACGAAATTGAGTATAAGAATAAAATAAAGAATAAAAATAGAAATATGTTTAGCGGACTGTAGGTTTTATTAAGCATATATGTACAGATAATGGATAAATAACATAATAATAATGGCCAAATATAAAAGTAATTATCTGTTGGAGAGGTGAGGTGAAGTGTGGTGCTGTGGTGACATGGTGAACGGTGAGAGACTGGATACCAGCACTAATAAATACCAATTACTTTCCTGGATACCTAGTAGAAGTAATGGATTAATGTTTCCTGGATACCAGGTAAACTAGATAAATCCTGGATGCCATGGATTTATCTAGATATAAAACGTATAAAACACTAATAAAGGAAAATTGCCACTGCCCACATTGAGGGCTTAACTCACACTTAGCTATCTTCACACCCTGATCTTCTCTCCAAATTTGGGCCGTTAAATATTCAAATATTTGAAATTTGTAACAGTTTTGCCAGCGGAGGAAGATCCAGACATCTAAATAAAGACCTATATGGGCCCCTTCTGATACTTTCAGGGCAGGTCGGTCTGAACGAACCCGGGTACTCTGCGGAGCGGGTTTGGTATGTCGATGTAGGTAGAGGTGTAAAGGAGCTGCTGTAAAGCAGTGTTCAAGCTATCTTGAACAGTTTATATTTATTAATTTTAAAGTTATAAATTATAATATTAAATATTAAATTATATATTAAAGGATATCTTTCTTTTTCTACGCAATCTCAAATAAATGTAACACGCTATAATTGTATCTTCTTCTGACGACGACATAATCACGCCCGTGACTGCAAGATTCTACCGAAAGTATACCGACATGTGGCGAGATGAAGGCGGTATCGGTAAGGCAGAAAATACCGCATACCGATACCGTACCGACAAGTCAGGGAGCGGCCTAACACTCATAACATGTTAATTATAGTAGTTGTGTTAACAAAAAACCCTCGGAAGCCTAAGCAGTAAGTTTAAATACTAGAATTGTGTTTTTTATATATTTATATAGGCATATCTATATACATTATATTTGTAGAGCAGTGTAAAATCCACTTTTTGGAACTTTCTTATTGACTGTCGAGTAAAATTTAAAGTTTAATGTGTTTTAACTGTATGAGGATTCCACAGGTGCATATTTTCTCATAGCTGATTTCTTCTAGATGAAGACAGGGTTCTCAAGTAAAACCAAATAATTGTATCATATGAGGAATAAGTTAAGGGATGAAAATCCACCTGTTTTTCTTGTAATATCTTCAGCCCTCCTGTTTTCAAACTGCCACGAGTTTTCCCCTTCAACGAGGCTATATAATTGAATTTTTCCCAACTTGTTATAATTTTATTTTCCAACTGTAACGAGGAAGTTAACTTTAGGCTGACGGTACTTTCTTTTATATTCCCTCGGTATTATTCTGGTATTCCAGACTTAGTTCTTTTCACACAAAAACTCTTCTCAAATTCTTGTTTTGTCAACTTCTCAGTTCTTGCTAACAGCTCTTTCCTTTTCAATATATTTTTTTATCTGACGCTTCAATACTCCATTATACAATCCACTTTTTTACTTTTCCTCACCTATGGTCGAAAAAGTATTGTTTTCACCCAACAATTTTTTTTTTCGTGATTTCTACTGAATTACCCGTTTGGGAATTTTTTTTAAGACCCGAGTGGTTTTTAGCATGACATCTGTATGTATGTTATCATCATTCGCTCAGGGTATTTAACCTAGAGAGTTGGAACTTAGCAGAAAAATCAGTCCTTACTTTTAGTTGTGCCGTCTGGAAAATCAACATTTTCCGCCATCTTGAACCCAGTTGATCGAGTTGAAATTCGGCACGACTTTCCTCTCTGTATGACAATCAAATCCACCAAATTTATATTTAATTGTTAAATTGGATTTTTGAATTTTGAAACTTTGACGGTTAATAATGTCGAAAGTATAAATACGTTTTTGACATATAGCAAGCATATCGTTGGAACCGGTAAAAAAATAAGGAATAAATATAAAAAAAACCCTATGAAATTCCACTAATTAGTTTAATAGTTATTAGCGAACATAATTATTCATTTGTGCAATAATACTTTTGTTAAACGTCAAAGTTTGTTTACATGTGTCAAAATACCGCCAAAATTCAAATAATATAATAAAATAAATATAATGATTAAAAATAATGTATACATTTCTTTTTCACAAATGAAAAAATAAATGACATAAGAATAATGGATAAAAACAATTTTTTGAAAAATTAAAATAAAAAATCAGTTACTTTCAAACGGTCACCCATCCAAGTACTGGCCATACCCAATGCAGCCTCGGAAGTTTTCCTCACTTCTGAGGCCACTTTATCCAAAGTGAGAAAGAGTTCCGAGGTACCCCGAACCCTTCCTTCTTTTTCTTGTACCTTCCTCCCTTTACCATAAACCATTAAAAATGAATTAACTGACGATTGCGTTGAATCCTTTATTATAACCCCACTTATATCCTTTGATCATAATCATAATTGAAAAAACTAGGCATCGCGTGGCTCTAATATTGAAGCGAGCGTGATCTCATACATATTAAGAAAGTATAGTTAATCATGTTCGGTATCATAGTTGAAGACGATTTGTGAAAAAGATGGAGTGGGGGTGATTGCTGCCTTCCTACATTACCCTTCATAACTACCCCTTCCATAGTTTGTTTCACCCTATTAGTCACGGGAAGGTCACAATCATGGGGTGGTCACGATCAAGCCACGATCTTGGATGGTCACATGTTCGATCACGGGGCAGTCACGATCAAACCGCGGATTTGGATATTCGGCAGAGACTGCTTCATTGCGATTCTAATATCGTTATAGATTATGCTAATTAGTAAAATTTGTAAATGTAAATCATCGACTGTGTATAATAGTGACTGATCATGAAAACAATAATACTGAAATATTTTGGAATTTTTTTTTATTTTCTTGAAAAAGGTGTAATTTAAAAACCAAACGCCTGCATAAACAAAAAAAAAATGAATAAAATAATTGAAAAAAATTGTTTTGATTAAAAATCTTTTGTGTTTAAAAACGCTGTTTGCAGTTATTGCACTAAACCTCTTTTATGACATGTAAATAAGGTTAATGATTATTTTAATCCCAAAAAATACATTCCTTCCAAATTAAAGATAGACTGCCAATTAGTCTGGCATTTAGCTAGAATTTTTTAAAACTGTCTAAATTGTTTTAACTTTTTACATGAATTAAAGTATCAATTAAGCAAAAGTTAAAAAGCACAGACGGTTGAAATTAATCTGGTGCTATCTACGGTCTACTTTCGTCAAACCAAGATGAGTAGGAATAAGAGGAGTACTCGCTTATGTGAAGTGCAAAAAATCTGAAAATATTCCTGAACATTCTTCGACCAAAAGTAAAGATACCACCTTTTGGAAATTTCGAAAAAAATATTATTTTATTTTTTATTGACAAAATACGTTTTTTTTTTTTTATAATTATGGTCTTTTCGGTGTATTTATATGGTTGTAGTCCGGTTCAGTGGCAAAAAAAATACTTTATCAGAGTGTGTTTTGAGAATATCAGACCCTTAGAATTGTTCAAAGTAAGCTTTTTAGCATTTTAAAAAAACACTATACACTTTACAGTTAAACACTATTTAGTGTGGCCTACGGACCCTCGCTGTGTGCTGACTAGCACACACTTGGCGTGTTTATTTTACAGAAAATTTTTGTTTCTCGTTTGAATAGACATGTCTAAGCTACAAGGCCAATTTAAATGACATGTTGGCATACAATGTTTAGAAAAATCACACCTGTGTCGTGAATTATATAGAATATAAACCACCACCACCTTCTAAAACACATTTTAAATAATATGTTTAGTAATTAATAAATTAAATTATATGTTACGGGAGTATGTAGGTGAGAAAGTTTTGTTCAAATTTGTCGGACCAATTTTTAAGCTTCACAACTGAAGCGATAACTTTTTCAACTTGTTTATTATATTAATATTATTGTTCCGAAATACTTCTGCTGAAAACTTTTTTTATCATGAAATGCTTCAGTTTCTTTTTCCAGTGTATCTTGGGTTTCACTTGCAGAGGTTTTTCAAATTTAACTACATCTCTCTCTCGTTTCTCTTCTCTGTTCACTTTCTTGCTTCAATCAAACCTTATACTCTTGACTAATTTTACAAGTTTGTGTATTGTTTCCAAACCAATTCACAAAGTAGAGTTTTGGGGGGTGGAATTCTTCTTGAACGTGAATTTCCTTTTATAATTCTCTGTTCAGCAATACTTCGCTTGCCTCTCAAAATGCATTTTTTATTTTCTACTTCATTCATCTGTTGCATAATAATTGTGCTCTACAAATCTCCCTTCTACTCTTTTCTTTTGTCTACTCTCGCGTCCTTTCTTAAATTCCCCTCATCTCTTAACTAATTTTACCGATTCATTGTTTCAAAAGAAGAGAATTCTTCTATATTCTTTCTCTCATTTCTCTTTTTTCATTTATTTTTTTTTCTTCTTATTTTAATTCCTCTCTCTTTTATTTTACCATCTCTTGATTTTGTCTTGACTTATTTTTAAAAAATAAAAAAATGAAAGTATTAAAAAATAAAAAGAAATCTCGGTTCACAGACTGTTTAACCACGGCCTCTTTTCTTGGAGTCTATTATTTAATGAAGCTTTTCCTCTCAATTTTTTCTTTCTGTAAACGAAAATGCTTTTTTTCCCCCTCTTTAATGAATAGATTATTGTCTTAGAGAGTTTAATCTATTTAAAGGTTATTATAGTGAAACTCACTTTGATTAGTAATTTATTTAATAATTAAAGAGTAAAAGAAAATAGTTAGTTAATTTTTGTGGTAAATAGACACCCTTGCGTTCTTTTTATTGGACGAAGAGTGACACGATTTGGATCTGTTTCGATTCCAAGTGGAGTCACATTTATTTTTATGAAATTTCGCACCCAATTTGCTTTTGGCTGTGGTACAGTTCACATGGAAGTTTGTGGTATTCAGAGTTAGGCTAGGCGCATACACTCGATTTTACTGCAACAAAACTATTGAGTCGCAATCGACCAACTCCTCGATTTCTCATCCGCACTAAACTTAAAGTTTAGTTGCTGGGAGTGCGCATACAATAAATCAAAGTTGCTAATAAGTTCTCCGAGCATTTGTGTCCTAAAAAATTTAAAAATTGAAGCTGGTTCTGTAAACAGATATTATACATTTATTTCTTGTTACTCTTAATAAGTATGCTGTAGTTCAGTTTCGAGAAGAATATTATTAACTTTATCATAATATTAATGGTGCGTAGGCTTCCGCGGTAAGTTTCATAATGAAATTCTAGGTCTTCCGGTGGTGACCGCGTCTTAGTGGATGATACTTCCGACGTTTCGCCTCTTATGCTAGAGGCATCTTCAGGGTAGAGCATGTTGTACTAATGATAGAAAGAACGTGGACTGTAGGAGATTGACGAGAGCTAGGGGTTATATCCTTGTCCGAGGCCTCAAGTAATACCTGCTGTTTGTTGCATCATCCGACCTGGGTGTTTAGTAGGTCTGGGTAGAAGGATTGTCTCCCAGGTGTTGACCCTTGGTTCTACCCGTGGTTAAGCTGGAAATGACAGGTTTCCAAGTTTTTGATAGCTTGAAACCATCTTCTCTATTATAGTTTTCGGGGGTCTTTTCAATTTCTATAGCCTCACGTATGATTCGGTTATAATAGCCAGGAACCGAGGCCAAAACTTTGGTATCTTCGAATTTAATGAGGTGACCAGTATTCGAGGAATGGACTGCAACTGCGGATTTCCAATCGTTATTTTTGACGGCTCTGATATGCCCTTGCAGCCTGGTAGATATCAGTCTGCCCGTCTGTCCAATGTAGGACTTTCCACAGCAGCACGGTATTTCATACACTCCGTTAGTCTTGAGGGGCAGTGGGTCTTTGACTGTTCCCAGTAGTTGTTTAGTGGTGTTTCCTGCTGTGAGTGTGGTTTTAATCAACGGAAGGCGTTCCTCCCCTATGTTAAGGGCACGACTGACAAAATCTCACGGATCCTGAGGAAACATGAGATTAAAACCTGTAATACCTGATGCAACAAACAGCAGGTATTACTTGAGGCCTCGGACAAGGATATAACCCCTAGCTCTCGTCAATCTCCTACAGTTCACGTTGTTTCTATCATTACAACATGCTCTACCCTGAAGATGCCTCTAGCGTAAGAGGCGAAACGTCGGAAGTATCATCCACTAAGACGCGGTCACCACCGGAAGACCTAGAATTTCATAATATTAATGTATTATATATTTCAAACATTATAATTAAAATTATTGTACCGAAATATTATGTCCCCGCTAACTTCTTTTTTTGCATCCAATTCCACCCAACCATTTACCACTTCCAAGCACACCTAATGCAACAGTTTTTTTTTTTTTTTAATTTTTATTTTATTAATATATTTTTAACACGAACATATTTTTAGAGATTTTAAGTATAGCACTGGTCTCTGCTCTACAGCTACTCTCAATGAAATACTCCATACCATTAATAAGTCCGCCCAATTTAGAGAGCGTCCTACTCATAAATTTCGAGTTCTTATTTTTAAAACAAAACAGAAGGGTCGCTGATACTGAGTGTATGCGCATTCCAATACACGCGGGAATGCACATAGACGCTTCGACCGATAGTTGTTCAACTAAAGAGTCAAAAGACGATCTATAAAGTTTTATGATTTTTTTAATCTAGCAACTATGGTGTTGATAGTATGCGAACTCCCCATAGGGTCCAATAGCTTTTTGACCTACAACTGAATAGTCGAGCGTTTAAAAATTGTATTTATGCGCCTAGCCTTATTGTTTTAACAGTGTCAACACGTGATGGGGCTGAGTTTTAAACGCAAATCATCCTCCATTTTACTACGTTTTTATTAGCTTGTTTTTTATTAGTTTGTTTGTTTGTTTGTTTATTTGTCCGGTACAAATCTGGCAATCGATTTCTAACTAACTTCCCGAATAGCTACACATTTGAAACTTTTAGCATAGCTCCGAACACGATGACAATGCATTATTTTAATACTTTTAGCCATCTTTCAGCAGAATTTAATTTGTTTTCAGCAATTTTGCTGTGTGGAAAGTTAGTTCGGAAAAAATCCGCAAGTTATTTTATTTGTTTTGCCATATCCAATATTTACGCAATCTTCATTTTGACGGGTCTCAAATTTGTGATAGATAAACACTGAATGACAGCAAAACAGGAAATATCGATTATATTATTTATCGATTATATTATTTCAAATATATCGATGGCATGCTTTAGATTTGGTGTTGGGGCGATCTGTTGTACAAAGATTTATCCTTTTATAAGTTTAAGATCAGCTCTCTGGATGGTTGTCATTTATGTGAAGTAAATAAATTCGGAACTATTTTTTTTCACTAACATTATATATTATATAACAATAACAATTATATTATCAACATTACATTTAATAACGGGAATTAAAGAGTCTAATTCCCTCGGCTTCACCTCGGGATTTAGGGACCATGGTTCCTTCGGCTTCGCCTCAAGAACCAACTATTTCGCTCAGGGAATAATGGCTTACTCTACTCCCTAGGTGCATAAATAATTATTATAGACCATCCAAATTTCATAAAAACCAGACGAGTGCTTTTGAAGATAAAGGTGTATCTAATAAAATCTAGAAGAGCCGTGAGTTATCCAAGAATATATTCCTACAGACAATAAATGATCTAGAGAACGAATTTTTACACAATTCATTATAAATATCAAATATGCACTCATGTATATATGCATTTATACTTTAAAAAATTTGCAAATTTGGTAAAATGTGCAAATACTTTATTTGTATATTTTGTTTATTATTAATCTCAAAGTTTTGAATTTAGATTAACAAATTGCGAGAAAATAAATAATGTAATAATCATTTATTTCCTTATTAAAATTAGAAAAAATAAAGCTTTACACAGATACGAAACTACATTTTTCTGCATTGAGGTCTAAAAAGTAAAATGCGAGTGGAAATTTTGATATTGGAGGGAAAAATTGTTGACCTCTCAAATGTGAATACAATGCTTCCGTTACCTGGTAGACTCGGAAGCAATAGGCCCTAAAGGCTAAAGCTTGATGTGTGGGACTAACAGTGGGTGAATTATGACCTACCATCCAAATTTAATGTGTATAGAAGACCTGATATTCTCAGTGAAATCAGTAATGGAAGACTAACATGGATTGGCCACGTAGAGAGAATGTCAGAGGAAAGAGTGGTGAAGGAAAAGTGTAGAAAGGAAATCCTGGAGGAAAACGCTTAAGAGGACGCCCAAGGCTGAGAGGGGAAGACCAGGTGCGGAGGACGACGTCAGACGTATAGGAGTCAGATGATGGAGGACTATGGCACAGGACAGAGACCTCTGGAGATAGACTGCGTTGCAGGCCCAGACTCTTCAAGAGGTGTGGCGCCAGGGATGTTGATGATGATCCAAATTAAATTAAATTTATACTACTAAATTCCTAGGTCATAAGATACGGTGGTTCACAAAAACGCAGACGGACATGCTGATAAATGACCAAAAATGTTGCCTAATGTCTGAAATGGAATACGGAGATCAGAAAAAGCGCTTTACAGAATGCTTACGATGATTTTATTCCGTTACCTTTAGTAAGGCCGGAATCAAAAGTATAAAGACGAAGAAACATGTCTGATCTGAGACATGCCGATTTTGTTTTGTGTCCCTATCACTATTGTAGGAATATTGTAGGATTACATGCGGCATTATCACTGTAATAGTACATTACTCGTCGAGTGCGGAAAGTAGCTTTTTGCATGCGAGTGTGGAGTTTGCACCCGAGCGACAGCGAGGAAAGTAAAACCACACGAGCAATGCAAAATGCCGTTTTCGCACGTGTTGTGTATCGTACTTTATCTACGATTGTTAGATTTAAATAATAAATACAGAAAAAAATAAACTTGCTGTATGTAAGTTCGTATCTCTCTCTTGATAAAGATGGCACAGGTACTCGTTAGTACAAGAATGGAATTGGGAATAAGTTAAAAGTTTTTGCATGTTAAGAAGTTATTATTTTTTATTTTACCTTTGTTCTCATCCCTTTTCTGTATTTCTCTACACATTATTTATTATATAGACAAAATTATAATTAATTAAATGATGACAATAAAATAAATAGTTGATTAGTTAATAGTTTGTAAAAAAAAAATACATAAATAAAAAAAAAAATAAAAAATAAATAAAAAAAAAAAATAAATAAATAAATAAAAAAAAAAAATAATAAATAAAAAAAAAAAATAAATAAATAAATAAATAAAAAAAAATAAATAAATAATAGTACCTAATAAGTAGCATTATAATTTTCTTACCTATGCTACCAATCTGTAACAGAGAATATCTCTTCCTAATTTCTCTGCTTCTTAATTTTGATTATAAAAATATAAGTAACATTATAATTTTCTTACTTATATTGATACCAATGTGTAACTAAAAATATTTTTCTACTTCTTAATTTTGATAAAAAAGAAAGAAAAATAAATAAATAAATTGTAACTAAAAATATTTTTCTTAAATTTACTACTTGTTAATGTAAATATTGATTAACAATTTTAATTATCTGTATTATCTATTAGTTAGAATGAGGAAATCTGTATTATATTTTTGTAAGGTTTGCCAACCCACTTAACGGTGTCAATTCACCAAAGTTGTTCACATTTATACTTATACATACAGTTATGAATCTTTTAATTTTATATTGAAATAAAAATGTGTTTCTATTCTATTCTATTCTATTCTTGATAAAGATGGCATTAATTCTTGAGTTGAATTTTTTTGTTTGTTGCCGAATTAATTATTTCTGGAGGAGTATTATTCTCCACATTTTCGTCAGTCACTTGATTCACTCACTGTTTTTCACTAAAAACTCGATATAAACAGTTATTTTAATAAAAGATCAGTAAATAAGTTTGGTTAAATGTAGACAAACTCGCTAATCGTGCGTAAAGCCGAAGAATTCCTCTTCTTTACCGCTCTAGGGTGGTAAAGAAGAGGAATTCTTCAGAACTATGAGACGCGCATGCGCAATGAATACAAGTACGTAAAGAATCACTTTCTACGCATTTAAACAGAGATACAATGTTTACATTTCGTATCAATCGTAGATAAAAGAACAGAATCAACTCTGGCTATAAATGTTAAAAGATGCTATTTAGCTCTTACAGATTTCTTTTCACCTCTAACTATAATTACAATTGATAACAATCTCAAATAATGATAAGAGAAAGCTTTAAAAATAAAATATTAACAACAGCATTAAAAATAAAATGCTTTAACATCTTGTTAATGTTGAAAAGCTCAAAGTAAAATGATAAAATGTTAGTTTTTGACCTTAACATTAAAGTTAAAATAATTAATGATTAAAAACTTTGTCTCATTATTAATTACTTATTACATGTGGAGATGGCAAGATGTTTATCGTGGGGGCCGCCTTGATGAAAAAGCTCTTTTTTATTAATAATATATTAGGTGGTTTGTGTCGTTAAAACCCTATGCAAAGTTAAAAGGTATTAAAAGTTTTATGTAAAGGGTTAGACCCTAACCCTTAGCTAAATATATCCCTGTCTTTTAGGACAATATTCGCCCTTTTTAACAAAATAAACGAAAAATAAATAAATAAATATAAACACACACACATATATATTTATATATATATATATATATATATATATATATATATATATATATATATATATATCCCTTAGCGCAACGAGACAGACTTTATTGCTTCGAGTTTTTTTTATTATTTTAAATTCTAAAATAATTACTACTTTATTTAAAAACAAGTGCATTAAAACTGCAAATTAGATTATAATTTATTCTTCTTTTAGTCATTGTAATTTACATATTAAATGCAATTTCTCAACAATAAAAAAGACTAAATTGCTTCTATAGTTACTAGAATATAATTCCTTTAGTAATGTTGTTAATGCTTTAACTAGGGAATTTTTTAATGAATTAAATAAAATTCACGTTTTTTATTACTTATGAATATTCTCTACTAATTATCCTCCAATAACTAAACAATAGTAAAATTAGGTGGGAAGTTTTAGTAGATATAAAGTTAAATCTAATCAAACTGAGTTAAACTAAAAGAAGGCAGAATTGATAGTAGTACAAATAAGTGAGTTCCAGTACTAGGACTAGATGGGAAGGACGAATCATTTGTTCCAACTAGTAGATAGTGAATTCCACCCACACATCATACCACACTCACTACAAGTCCCCATAACCACCACCGAAGCGAGTATAGTGTGATAACTGATAAGAGGAACAAAAGATCATACCTATGACCCTGTACCGCTCTCAACACACAGACACAACTCAGGGCACCATGACTGAGATCCTGTGTAGTTACTCAGGGATATCTTTTTAGGTTCCATTAAACTAGTTCCGCTCTCGATTAATCGATGTAAATCAGAGAATCATGACACAGGAACGAATCCAAGACTTCGTTCTACCCACGATTCATTGATGGCCGTGCAGACGTGACAAGTGACTTAAGCCACACGGTACGCTGGCACAGGAGGAAAATTGTCTTTTAATTTTCATTGTAATAAATAGTGCGTAAATAAAGTGGGACATTGCTTCCTGGTAGTGTTCCAGTGTGTCATTGATGATCTGAGGATTATGCTAATTATTTATTATTATTCAAATTGTATAAATAATATGAAACATTTTAACACAATCAATGAATCGAAGTTAGTAAAACCCGAATTATTTTGTTAAGTAATTTTTTTTTTCTGAGGCGCAGCCGAGGAAATAACGCTAATTAGCGTTATTCTCCCGAGGTGCAGTCGAGGGAGATAATTATCATTAGGGAAATAATGGTACTTTACTCACGAGGTACATACAATATTTTATCTCCAGTAGGAAGAAAATACACATTTTCATCCACAGCACAGTTTTTATTTATTATTTTCATAAATAACAATAATTATTAGCACTTTTAATAGCAGATACAAGAGATTCAATATTAAAAACAAATAAGAATTGGAATTAAACTCAAATACAAGGTTATTTAGATGCAGGTTATAAACAAAGATAAACATGGTCGAAAAAAGCAGTGCCGCCAACCTGATTTCAACAACTTCATTACATTAGCCATTCATTTTCTACTATTTATAAAATAATTAAGTTGCCATCTTTACTAATTTGCCCTACTTTACTTTTTCGCCCTTCTTTTACTTTTTATTCCTACTTTTTGAGCTCAGGGATGAAAAGACTTACTTTAGTCCCTCTAAACTAATTCAAAATAATAACTTTTTCACCCTTCTGGAGATAAAACTTATTTATTTGTTAACCCAACGCATTACTTAATACAGTTGAATAAACATCATTTCTAATCGAAGATTAACTATAATAATAGTTATTTTATGGTTAATATTTAAAATTTATTTCATAGTATCTTAATATGATACCGCTTTTTAAGGGGGCTGGGAAAAGGATTAAAAACGTGTTAGTCAATTTTAGAAACGAAACTTAACCTTTTCGTATAATTAATAAATAATTAAATTTCGCATCTAAGTAATGGATGGCTGAAGTGTAATAAGACGTAATCAGTGTTTCATTTGAGACCTTTCGACCTTGTTAAAAGGTTTAATTAAACCCTTAAAATCAATTTGAAGACAATGCTTACTTTTAGTCTCCGACAATAGGTTTTCCTACTTCTGCAATGACAAAAGTCCAATTAAAAATGCGTTGAAGTCCGATATTTATGTCCATTGTTACCACATAATAGGTTCTGATGGAAGTACCATTCGCTGCAATAAGTCTAATTGCCGTAGATCTTTTATTAGGTATATTTTATTGCTTCCAAGCTTACCGGAGGTAACGGAAGCATTGTGTTCACTTTTGAGAACGAAAAACTTTTATGCCTCCGATTTTAAAAATTCCAAGACAGAAATCCGTTTCAGACATCAGGGAACATTTTTGGTCTCGTGTCTGCCTGTCTGTCTGTCTGTCTGTCGGTCTGTGTGTCCGCGAATTATGAAACGTGCGACGATAACTTGAGTAAATGTCGACCGATTTTGATGAAATTTGGTAGACATGTTCATTTTACCAATGCCCAGGATGAGTTCGTTGGACAACGTTATCCATCCAAGCGTCCACGAGCAACGTTCGTGTAAACGTGAACTTCAAATTTAAAGGTAGAATTTTAGGTCGGAAAAAAAATCTTACTTCATCTATTCAACGAGACAAACATATTTTTCAAATACAATTGTTTAGTAAAACCAACAGCGACACCGCTATGAAGTGTTAAAAATCGCTAAAACTATTAATAGTTTTTACACAATAAACAATATAACAATAATTTTAATGATAATATAACAATAAATTACATGATAGGATGCGAGAAAGCTATGTGCCACACTATTTGGAAGTCTATTTTAGCTAGTTCCACTGATATGTCTGTCCCGAGTCTATTAAAAAAATTAATTTTGTTTTGTCTCGAATAAAGGTGGGTTCATAGCCTGCACATGACGCGAGAAAAGTCGGTTCCAAATCAACTTTCTCACGTCAAAGCTAACCTGAATGAAACCTTCCCGTCCTCTTCCCTCTTGTTGATATATTTGATTTCTTTTTTTAGGGTTTCGTTGGTAAAACAAAGAAAAGAAACCCTTATCATTTCGTTCATGTGTCCGTCTGTCACTCTGTACGGTTGCAATAACTTATGAATCACAAGAGATAAAATCATGAAACTTTCCAATATTAAAGGTCGTTTTGACGCGCACACAGGAAAAATATAGCGAACTCAAAATTATCAGCTGTTCAAATCCAAAATGGCTGATAACTCACGTCATGCGAAAAAAAATGGTTTTTTATAAAATTTTGAGCGGGGTATCAAATGAAAGGTATTGACAAAAATATATAACACCTGTGGAAAGCAATAAATTAGTTAGTTAGAGGTTGTTAGAGGTCGTTAGAAGTGGTTAGAGGTGGTTGGAGGTGGTTAGAGGTGGTTGGAGGTGGTTAGAGTTCAGACTATTGTTTAGAACGAAGGAGAATGCTGGTTAGTGGTGGTTAGAGGTGGTTAGAAGTGGTTAGAGGTTGTTCAAGGTAGTTAGAGGTTGTTAGAGGTGGTTAGAAGTTGTTAGAGGTGGTTAGAGATGGTTAGTGGTGATTAGTGGTGTCTCTAAATCTCAGCCTGGCACGTACAATATGAATATCCAAAAATTTAATTCTTTGTTAAACATTTTGTATTCTCTTTAAATTGGGACAGCAATAATTAAACATTTTAGTTTCATTTATTAATCAATTATATGTTAATAGATATGTTGTGTTTATTAAACTTAGTGATTTTAATTAATCATGTAAAATGTTAAAGAATTTAAATGAAGTTTGTTATTAAAGAATTGATGGAATAAAGAATTGCAAGGACAATGTATATTATTCATCAATTCCTGTCATTCATTGAACTCAAACTAAAATGTCTTCACTTATTTATAAATCCATTAAGGAAAGCATTAGTTTTCAGTTAAAGGTTCTGCTTCCCAATCACTTTGACCTGAATGCCAAATCCAATTAAATAAAAGAAATTTTCCGTGTATAGTTTTCTTCTCCAATAGGAAAACTCTGAAAGTAAATTTATTTTGTAAAAGTCAGTTCAATTTTACAATGGTTTATTATTTATTCATTAAGGGGGGGGGGGCCGACTAGGAGACTTGGAAGTAACAGTCTCTTTTATTGCTTGGAATAAAACTTTTTTTTTTCTTCTTTCTAAATGGTAAGCCTTGTTTTGGTTTTTGTCTGGAATTAATTGAAAAACCCCAAAATGTCAGGACAGAAGTAGAGACAGGGGATAAGGATAATACGCCACTCACTTTCTTTCTCTACAATGAATCCTTAATGATTTTATAAAAATAAAATCCCATGTAGACGATTAAGCTTTTAATCAATAAAATAACGGACTTGATTAAACACTTAAATTAATTTACTTCTTTTCTTTTCATTATTATTATTATTTTTTATTATTTTTTTTTTTGTAAAAATATAATAAATAATATTCATGAAAAAAATTCTCAGTAAAGAGTTAGTAGTTAATCATTTTTATTTAATTATTTACGCCCCGATTGAAAGTTTAAGGTCCGTAGGCGCTTTAGGGTCCGTAGGCAAAACCAAGGAACTTTATATTTTCCTGTCCGTGTCTGTCCGTCCGTCTGTCTCCTGCTCTCACGGCTACACCTTCCGTCCGTTTTTTAAGTCCAAATATAGTGACTTAAAAAAAAATTAGGGTAAAAAAACTTAACGTTTAAAAAAATATAATTTTTTAGACACCGTGTGGGATATCATATGAAAGGGTATGCCCAGCTGATTACAAAAATATAAATTTTGGTTATAAGCTTTGATAGGGTGAGCGGAGGCGAGTTTGAAGTTGATGTGAAAAGTGCCCCCCCCCCCTTCTACCACACTTAGGTAAAGTGCAAAAAATCTTTTATATAATTATGCTCCTATCGATTTATTTATATAATTTTGGTAGTCCGGTTCAGTGGCAAAAAATACTTTATCAGAAGTTTGTTTATGTGTTTTGAGAATATCAGACCCATAGGATAGTTCCAAGTAAGCTTTTTAGCATTTTAAAAAGCATCATCGATAGGGTACTATTTAAACAATACAATTTTGCCAGCGAGGGAAGAAAATATTTATACCTAATAATTTTTTTTTTTTTACTCCTATGATAAATCTCCTTACATACTACCACCCTATTCGATTTTATCGTTAGCAGTAGTTAACAATATAAACGAAGGCCAGTTTGTCTACATAATCTCCCCGGTTTAAGATATTTTTTCCAAGTGCTTTTGGACCTACGTTTGGATCTGGCTGATTGAAGTTGTTCATCACTATTGAACATTGTCCCTTTTAGGAAATTTCCCAGCGTCATAGAATGTGAAACTCCCATGGAGCAAGATCTGATAGGGAGGGAATGGGTCTCGAAGGTTTATTTTTAAATCGTCTATTTCGTCATTGTAGTCCATTTCGTCACTGGATAAGGTGCACTTTCATGTTAAAACGACACCACGCAATTACTCCAAGTCGATGTCTCTATGGTTCTTTGTTTTGTTTTGATGTAATAATGGTAGCGTCTTTTTGATAGGTCTTATTTCATACATAGTTATGGTTTTCTCAATTTTATTTAATTTGTTTGCCCAATATAGTTAAACAATATAAAAATGTTTGTAATTTGCACACCATAGATGTATCTTATTGATTTTAATCATTTATCGAACATTTTTTTAAATGTAGGTCACAGATCACGATTAATGGTTTTTTCCCTGACTTTATAATTTGATGTTTTTGAAATAGGTTAAGTTCAGCAGAGGTGGCAAATTCCTGACGTATTGAAAATAGATATTGTCTATTTTTATAGCTTGGCTAGAAAAACAAAATATGTGAACTCCCTGAACACAGTGAATGGCTAGATTGCTAGATACATTGTTTTGGTAAAACTATTGGACATTAACTTAGTAGTAGTGTTTGTGGAATGCGCATCTATGGAAATGTCTCTTTTCAGAGTCACCTAGTATATTCTCTCAGTATTGTTTCTAATTTTGAAATATGAGGCGGAAGAATTTTAGCCTGCGGGATTGTAAGTTTGTAAATGTTAAAACTTTATGTAGGGTATTGGGGGGGGGGGGATTTTGGAAAATATTTTCTCTAGAGATTCATACGAGTCTCGGGATTGAAGCCCCCCTGCAGCCCCCCCCCCCCCCCTGCAGGCCCCCCCCCAGTCTCATAATGATTTATAGTCAACAATTGACTGTTGCTACACGAGTCAATATCTCTAGTGATTTATTCTCTCCTCTCACGCTCCATCCACATAAAATATATTACTTTACACAGTGGATACATAGCCTAGCTCCGGTGTATCTATCACGGCTTCATCCTTAACCAGACAGTTATCCACGATTTGAACCATCCTCGTACCAATCCAGTGTTTTCTTTCACAAACAAATTTCCCTCTCAAACATGCAACGTTATTAAATATCTATATTCTACAGCTCTGAATCTACGACTTTGCTTTATATGGAAACACTAAACTAAGCTAGAACTTTTTTTTTTTTTTTGTTTCTTTCACATCTACAATTTTCTTGACGATAATAATTTTTTATAAAAAGAATGATTCCTTACTTACTCGCGATATAAATAATTTTATCTCCAGTAGGGAAAAAAAGTTATGATTTTGAATTAGTTTAGAGGGACTAAAACAGGTCTTTTCATCCCTGAACTCAAAAAGTAGGGAGAAAAAGTAAAAGTAGGGCGAAAAAGTAAAGTAGGGCAAAAAAGTAAAGATTGCAACTTAATTATTTTATAAATAGTAGAAAATGAGTGGTAATGTAATGAAGTTGTTGAAATCAGGTTGGTGTCTCTGCATTTTCGACCATGTTTATCTTTGTTTATAACCTGCATTTAAATAACCTTCTATTTGAGTTTAATTCCAATTCTTATTTGTTTTTAATATTCAATCTCTTATATCTGCTATTAAAAGTGCTAATAATTATTGTTATTTATTAAAATAATAAATAAAAACTGTGCTATGGACGAAAATGTGTATTTTCTTCCTACTGGAGATTAAATATTGTATGTACCTCGTGAGTAAAGTGCCATTATTCCCCTCGCGATAATTATCTCCCTCGGCTGCACCTCGGGAGCTAATTAGAGTTATTAAAGAGTCTAATTCCCTCGGCTTCGCCTCGGGATTAAGGGACCATGGTTCCTTCGGCTTCGCCTCAAGAACCAACTTTTTCGCTCAGGGAATAATGGCTTACTTTACTCCCTAGGTGCATAAATAACTATTTTTTAGCTTAAATTATCTAAATTATATAATTGCTGCTAGAATATAATAATAATAATAATACATTTTTATTAGTATAAAAAATAAAATAAATATTTTACAATAAATCTAAGAACTTGCTTTTTAAGGCGCATAATAAATACTTCGGGTAATAGTATATTATGTTACTAGGTTGTAAAGTGAGTTTTTTCTTTACCGCGGCAATTACATTTACTGTCTCGCTTCGCTCAACAGTAAATATTGCCAAGGTAAGGAAAAAACACTTCACAGTCGCGTATCATATGCTATTTTTTCCGAGGTAGCAGACAATGAAAAAACATTAAATATTAATCACTAATCAATATATAATAATAACAAATATTAGTACATACTTAAGACTTAAAAAAAGAAACCTTAAAAAGAGGTTACACTATACGAAAAGATAAATAAAACGCATTGACATCTAGTGGATTTTAATCGTACTAGAAGCATTTCTACAAAGACTGCAGCGCTACTAACGGAAGTTTTGACAACTAACCGCCGGAAAATAAAAATCTTTTAGTTCCTAGGACGTAAAAGATTTTTTTCTTTACAGCTAGGAGTAATGAAAAGATTTTTTAAGTCCACGTAATGAAAAAATGAATTTTAGCTATGTTTTGTAGGCTCTAAAGTTACTAAATCACAGCCTACCACGGAAAAACATTGTTTTTACAATAGTTTAGGTGTTGGCAAAGTTTGGACCTTGCCGGTCAATCAACCTGGGTTAAAAGTTTTTGTTTTATGTTACATCTTCTATTTCAATTCATATTGCAATAGATATGATTATTTCACAAAGCATATTTGTATTGTCATATCCATCATAAATGATAAATTTGTTATATTATTCCCATCATCAAAATACATTTTATAGGCTAACATAGATTTTTTTAGCTTGTAGACATCTAAAATACAGCTGAAGACACGTAGAAATTTACTGGAATGATAACTACAAATCATTAAGATTTAGAACCCATAAAATACATAAATTATTTTACAAAATAAAAATGAATTATACCTGTAAAACATTTTAAATTATTTTATCTACGATTGATACGAAATATAAACATTATATCTCTGTTTTGATGCGTAGAAAGTGATTATTTACGTACTTGTATTCATTGCGCATGCGCGTCTCATAGTTCTGAATAATTCCTCTTCTTTACCACACTAGTGCGGTAAAGAAGAGGAATTCTTCAGCTTTACGCACGATTAGCGAGTTTGTTTACATTTAACAAAACTAATTTGCTGTTCTTTTATTAAAGTAACTGTTTATATCGAGTTTTTAGTGAAAAACAATGAGTGAATCAAGTGACTTTGACGAAAATGTAGAGAATAATACTCCTCCAGAAATAATTAATTCCCCACAAAATGCAACTAATGAATTAATGTCATCTTTATCAAAAGAGAAATACGAACTTACATACAGCAAGTTTATTATTTTGCTGTATTTATTATTAAAATCTAACAATCGTAGATAAAGTACGGTACGCAACTCGTGCGAAAACGGCATTTTGCATTGCTCGTGTGGTTTTACTACCCTAGCTGTCGCTCGGGTGCAAACTCCACACTCGCATGCAAAATGCTACTTTCCGCACTCGACGCGTAATCTACTATTCTATAAAACTAATGCTAATATTTATGACTAGAGAGGTTAATAAAAGTAACACTACAATATTGTCACCACAATTTTATATATTTAAACAGACGCGTTTCGACATTATGTCATCTTCAGTGTGTTAACATAGTAAGAGAAAGACTACTACTTATGTCACTTACTTTGTTAACACACTGAAGATGACATAATGTCGAAACGCGTCTGTTTAAATATATAAAATTGTGGTGACAATATTGTAGTGTTACTTTTATTAACTTCACTAGTAATAATTATGAAGTGCTACCACAAAATCTCAGTCAAAACCCATTATTTACTAATGCTAATACTAAAATACGCTACTACTAAAATGGAAAAACTCTCTTTTCAAATGTTGTAATAAATAAAATGTTATCATATAGAACTTTAAATGGAAAAAAATTATATCGCACACATATTCGTAATATTTTAACACCGTCTTACGTGTTAAATAAAATATAAAATATTTCCTCTATTAAAGAAGTAAATTACCAAAGGGGGAAAAAAATAGATTTTACAATATTTATATTAATAATTTGCGTGTTAATGATTTTTTTTATTTTATAAATAACATTAAGATAGAAATCTCTTATTATAATTATAATTATAAATATAGGTGGTGAGCGAAGTTTGAGATCCGTAGGCCTTGTTTAAAAATGTTAAATTTATAAACTAGAATATTGTTAGGTTAAATTTGTAAAATGGTTTAACTAGAGGCATATTGGTGTAGTACTAATGCAAGGACATGCAGGTAAGTGCGTGCTTGAGACGTATATCATGTATACTTATACTTAACACGCCATGCTAGTGATTAAACGTGCATGCTTCAATTTCACTCCAAGCACGGTATCCAGTATCCACTTTTTTCTAGCCGGTCCTTCAATCAAATCCCCCCCCCCCCCTCTCTCACTGCTTTATTATTAATTGTGTGTTAATATTAAACAGCTGAGGGACATTTTTATTTTTAAAACTTGTTTAATTCTTAAGTATTGTTTACTTTTAGATCAGTAACTTACGATAAAACTCATTTGTTTACATTGAATGTATGACCTTTAAGTTTAATAATTCGAGTAGAGAAAATATGGCGGGGCAAAAACCAAATTTGTGGAGGCATGACGTCACACGCCCCCCCGCCCCCGACCACGCCCCCAGACCACGCCCCCGCCCCCAATGGCGAATAAGCCCCGCCCCCAATGGCGATTTCCACCCCTTATGGCGATTTTCACCCCCCAGCCACCCCTAATATATGGATTAGTGGCCTGCACGTTTACGCCCCCAATGTAGATATTAGTCCTGTTATTGGATGTTTTTTGACAATGGCGATTTAATTACGCCCCCTATTTTGCAAATGTTGTCTTCGTCAGCCCACCTCCAATGGCGATCTCAGTTATATTATTGGTTGAGACGATTTTTTAGTTTACTTGGCAATGGCCAATAAAATCATCCATCCCTAACATAAGAAAATATATATAAGAAATATGGGGTTGATCAACCCCTTGCAAGTCCGCTTTATTAAATGATAAAATAAACAAGTTGTATATAAATAATTAGTTTATTTCCTATACTGCTAGTGCCTTAGTAATGTTTTTGTAAATGTTACTCAAAAGATTAAATTTATATCAGAATATTGACATTAAAAAAAAAGAAAAAAAAAAAAAAAAAAGGATTATTTACATGTCTAGACGGCAGGTATATAATTATAGCAGCTGAAGCTTGAAAGCGGTTGACCTTGGCCGAGCTGTAGAACGGGCTATCCTCCAAATAAACCGCGGAATCTGATTACTTTTAATGCATGTAACTTAATATTTCTTAAAACACTCACCTTGGTACACTTTAACATTATTATACGGTATACAAGGATATCTCCATGTGGTTGCACTTAAAATTCTTTGATAATTCCTTGGTTTAGCTGTACCGATTTAATTACGCCCCTATTTTGGAAATGTTGAGTTTGTCAGCCCCTTGCACCGCCCCCCAGTGACGTGCACCCCCCAGCCACCCCTAATAAAGGGGTTGGTTGTCTGCACGTTTACCCCAAATCATCCTTCCCTAACATAAGAAATATATATGGAGTTGATCAACCCTTGCAAGTCCAAGTCTTCAAATCAAGTTGTTTTTAAATAATTATTTTATACTTCCTGTACTGGTAATGCCTTAGTGAAATTAATGTGATGCATTTAAATTTACTCAAAAAGATTAAAATATTTATCAGAATAATATTGACATTCAAATTAAAAAAAAAATAAATAAAAAAAAGGATTATATATGTCTAGACCGCAAGTATATAATTATAGTGTCGGAAGGCCGGTCAACCTTGACTGACTTAGGAACGGGCTCTCCTCCAAAACTCCCGAGCTCTAGAATGGGCTCTCTGAAACTTAATATTTTTAATGCAGGTAGTACTTAAAATTCTTAAAACGCACGCCTTTGTACACTTTAACATTATTATACTGCACACAAGGACATCTCGCGCTTAAAATTCCTGTTCCTTATTTAGCTATACCATGAAACTAAAATTATTGACTAACAAGTGTATAAAAAGTTTAAAAGTCTGGTTTCAATTCTCAGATAAATGTCTCACATTTTTAAGTCTTAAAGGTATTGAATATTGATTAAATTAGACCAATACAAATATTCTATTTTTTTAAACAAGTATTTCATTGTTCTCTAGTTAAATAATAAAGTATACCAATTTTATAAAATATATTACCAATATAGCATTAGGGGTAACATAAATAAGACAAAATAACTTTTTATGATTTATATATTTATTTATAGATCATCTAAAACTTGAGCGAACTCAATGTTAAATGCATTTCCCGATTTCTTAAAATTATTGCGTGTCTTACTAAAAAATGTACTTCTTTGATAAAAGTGTTAAATATTTTAGAAAATTAGTTACAAATAAATAAAAATAATAAAATAAAATGTTTATTATTGCTGTGCTTATAAAATGAGGCCGTTAATATATGTTATTTTTATTGATATCTTAAAAAGTATATCTTGTCTTACTAAAAAATGTTGTTTCGTATACACTATCTTATAAAATTGAAATAATATTAAGAAATAGAATATGATTAAATAACCTTCTTTTTCACATATATAAATATATTTTTTACTCTCACAAAACAAACTCGTCTTATTCTCTTTTGTCATTATTGACAAGTCTAATCAAAGCAAAAAACAAATATAACTATTTGAATAAAATAAAATAAATATTAACTCCAGAACAAATAATGTACTTCCTCTATTAAAGTGATAATTGTTTGAGAAAATAAGTTACACCAAAATAAAATAAAATGAAAATAAATAAATAAAAAATAATGAAATAAAATTTTCATTATTACTTTGCTTATAAAATGGGGGCGCTAATGTTGTATTTAATTTTTATTAATTTCTTAAAATTATTTATTGTCACAAAATGTACTTTATTGATAGGAGCAATAAGTGTTTGATATAATAAGTTACAACTAAATAAAAAAAAAAAAAATTACTACTTTGCTTTAGAAGAAACTGCTTAAAGTCTATTTTTATATTTTTTTATTTTATTTTATTTTTTTATTGAATTGTAACATTGTTGAAGTGAAACATTATATCTTGGTTTTTATTTAAACAGTATAGGGAAAAATGTAGACTTACCGATTTCCAGTTCAAGGTCACCGATTTAGGGTCAAATTTAGGTGCCGCCTCCAATTAGGGTCAAATTTAGGTGCCGCTTCCACTTCCTCTTGCTCCTAAATCGTATAAGTACACGCCATGCTCAACTACTATATTTTGAGGCTCGCGGTCCGACAAAGATCATGGCAAGGTCACCTATTATATTTAATTTACTCGGAAAATTCATCCAACCGTGAAGTGTGAGAAATTATAATTATAACACCGATTTAAAATAGCTCTTACAATGATAATATAGGATAATTAAATACAAAAATTGGAAGGAATATGTTTAAACAAAGTCAAATAAATATATGAAGAAATAAACAATACCTATTCTTCTATCGGTGTCTCCCTTGTCCTCACGAATTGAACCGCGACGACTCCATCATCAGTCAGTGATGTATGTACCATATAGTCAGGATTTAAATTGTAGTTCCTTATATATTCAGGTGAGAATATAGCTCTTAGCCTATATGGTAAACATACATCCACTAACAGTGAATATGACTCGAGCGGGTCCAATGTCGCTACTAAATCAATTCCCCGATATTCCAGCTTACACATGAAGTATAATACATCTAAAAGAATATAAAAATAAAATTGTTAATTGTGTATGTATGTGTTTAGGTATCAATTCCGAAGGAGTAAAGTGTATAGTATATTTATAAAAGTTACCTAGTTCTAAATCATCGATAGTAAGGATATCTTCATCTTGTTCAGGAGATGAGTCCATCATTATGTGTTGGTTCTGACTAATTCGATAATTTTGAAAATGAAAATGTGTTACCTCAAAATAATATTCATTGAGGTAGGTGGGGCGAAAGATTATATCTTAACATACATCCCCTCCCTAAGTCCTTTTCGTAACGATACCCGCATGAGGGTATTGAGTGACGAGTTGGTCGTGTAGAATCAAGCTTTAGGCTGTCGTAATTGCCGGCACATTGCTTGCTGTTTCAAATTTCACTTTAATATCCACAGATGACGAGGTGACTGCTTCGACTTGTCTACTACAGTCAATAACCACAAATGGTGCGTTTTCGATAAACTCCTCATAAGTCTATGATTCATTTATATTTTGATTTAAAAAATAAAAATAAATTACCTATAATAAGTTCTCTGGGAAAATTCAAAGATGAGCTAGGTGGTGGCAAAATGTTGGAGTGGATAGGACTGCGAGCCAAAATGTACGCCATCAAACGGGAGGACGAGTCTTTAATTAAAAAGGTTAAAGGGATTAAAAAGTCTGCTGTAAGAAAAAATATAAATTTTGAAGACTACAAAAATGTACTTTTCAACGATGATAAGAAAGAAATGACTACGAAATTCAATTTAATTAGGTCATTTCGTCAAAAACTCTTCACTATAGCGGTTAACAAATTGTCACTATCCTCTCGCGACGATAAACGCCATATCCAGTCGGACAAGATAACCACATTGGCTCATGGTCACTATAGCATCATGGAAGATGAAGAAGAGCAATAATGATGCAGGTTTGGAGTAAAAGAAAGAACAGAGGCGACATGCACAAAATGGTTGGTCGTCATGGCATAGTGCGAGGTTGGGGCACTATGCATTCGGCAAAATGGGGATATAAGTAGCAGCACACCATGAAAAAATGGTCAGTATGCTAGCTACAAACAGTAAGAGAGGACGTGGAGTGCTAAATAAACTTATCGACGCTCTTCCCCTTGAATTACATTTACCTGGCGGTTATCAATTTTGCGGTCCGGGTACCAAGCTTGAACGTAGGTTGGCACAAGGTCAGATTGGAATCAACCCCCTGGACGCTGCCTGCAGAGAGCACGACATCGCTTACGCTCATAGCAAGGACTCTGTGGTGAGAAGAAGAGCGGACCAACAGTTGGCTGAGGCGGCTTGGAAACGGGCAAAAGCTATTGACTCGAGTTGGGGTGAAAAAGCATCTGCTTGGGCAGTTACAGCGGCCATGAAAGCGAAAAGAAAAATGGGAGGTAAACTCAAGTCTACTGCTGCGGCGAGACTAAAAAAAGGTATGGCTATGGCCAAACAGGCTCTCAGGAATGAGTCCAAAGATAAGAGCGTATACCAGAAAACAATGACCGCTTTACGAGCCGCGAAACTTGGAGTCGGACCAAGACGACGGGGCAAAAAGCCTGATAAAATTCCGCGAGTAATACCAATTCCCAAACGCGGCGGTATTTTACCCTTTCTCATGGCTGCAATACCCGCCCTGGCCGCATTGGGGTCTGTGGCAGGTGGCGCTGCAAGCCTTGTCAAGACGATTAATGAGGGTCGACAGGCGAGTCAGGCCATGGAAGAGGCTAAAAGGCACAACAAGAAGATGGAGGAGATTAGCATTGGCAAGGGTCTGTTTCTCAGACCTTATAGGCAAGGACTTGGTCTGTACGTGAAGGCAAAAAACTGACTGTAAGCCTCCCCGCCAGGCCTCTCACCGATCATGACTTGAGACGAATCATCATCCGAAGACTTCAAGTGCCCTCATTTCGAGGAATCTTCATGAGAGACCAATTACCAAAGAGGAGGCTAAACATGGAATCGGGCATTGTAAATCATGAGGCAATGTCCGATGTGGGCAGTCATTGGAGTGCCTACTATGTTAAGGGAGATGTGTCGGTGTACTTTGACAGTTTTGGAAATTTGCAGCCACCGCCGGAACTTGCTCACTATCTCCGAGGGACTACTATAACCTACAATCGCAAGCAAGTGCAGCCCTTCGACAGTATCATTTGCGGTCACCTGTGCGTCTTGTTTATATTACTCATGTCGACCTAGGATCGAGTCAGTCATGTCTCTGACATTAACCTTTACCGGCAACAAGTCGGTTCTCACCAGCGAGTATTTTCCACCGATTCACTTGGACGATAGCAATTGGTCTTGCGGACTACTATCCTTTGAAGCGTACAATTCAATACCTAATGTAGACGAGACCAACAATCGAGTTTACCTCATGAGTGATGACATAATATTTGATAAACCAAGGAATGCTACTTTCGAAACGTTTGTTTCGCATATTCAAACAATTCTTCCCGAGGATGTTAAAATAAGTTTCGCTGCAAAAAATAAACGAGTAGTAATAAAAAGCAACAAAACATTATTCAACGATTTAGAAGATACCCTTTTGACCACTTTCGGTTTTGAGCGCGGTGCAATACTAGAGGCTAACATAGAGCACACAGCTCCAGTGGGCATGAGTACTAGGATAGCGTATAAAAAGATTATAGCAGGTGACATGATAAAACTCCCAAAAGGCTCTTACGAACTTAGTGATATTGCTAAGGAGCTCTCCAAGTACGACATTGATGTGAAGGAGCAGCGCAACACGCTCACCTGTACTGTGATTAGTAAAGACAAAAAATTAAACTTTAAATCGGTAAACAATGTTGGTAGCATTCTCGGATTTGAACCGAAAATATTGCAGAAAAATGAAAGATGTGTTTCGGATACAATTGTCGACATATTCAAAGTTAATGCGCTGTCTGTTGAATGTAATATAGTCACCGGTTCGTATATAAATGGTAATGAGTCTCATGTCCTGCATCAGTTCTTCCCCACTGTTGCACCAGGATACAAGATTGTCGAGGTTCCCCAAACAGTTGTCTACTTGGAAATATTGACAAAAACGCTCGATTCAATTACAATAGCCATAAAGGATCAAGAGGGTCGGCCAGTGGATTTTCGCGGAGAAACGATTACCGTTCGCATTCACCTCAAGCGCAATGATTGACTTTAAATACCCCCACCCTTCACCGACTGGCTTTAGTAGACCTTTGCCAGTCACAGGGTTAACGTCTGTCAACCGAAAGTTCTTATTGAATCTAGGCTACAGAGTTCGCAATGGAAAGCGCAACATTGCTAGACTTGGGAAGGGAGCCCAAATTCGACGACTCTATAGTTAAACTCGAGTACCACAGTCATCTACCCTACTCTTCGAGCAAGTTTGACAATGCCGACGAAATAAGAATACCATTTCAACAGCCCGACACCTATGTTTCACCGGCTATGAGCTCCATTTACATAGAAGGGAAGATGACTCCAGTGCCGACCGAATACACGCTAGCTTGTAATGCAGGTGCACATGCCTTTAGTAGCATACGCTTGGAAATGAATGGTGTTGAAATCGATCAGACTAGAATGCCGGGATATGCGTCTACATTGAAGGGGTACGCAAGTTTTAGTAAAGCCAAAGCCGAGAGGCTTCAAGCCGCCGGATGGTTGCTTCCAAGAACTGTTACTTCCTACAACCAGACCGTGGACCCAACTACCGGTAACTTTAGCATGTGCATTCCATTGAATACAATTTTGGGATTTGCTGAAGACTACCACAAGATTTTGATGAACACACGCCTCGATTTGATATTGATACGAGCTGACAGAGATGACAACATGTTTGTTCCGGCCGATCCAAAGAAAGAGCCCGAAGGTGCACCGAATAATAAAGTGGTGATTGATACGATTAAATGGAAATTGCCCTACTTTACACTGAATGATCCTGAAAAACTTTACATGCTTAATTTACTCGAACGCAATACGCCCATTTCAATGCCATTTCGAGCGTGGAATCTGTACACTTACCCGACTCTGCCTCAGACCCAGAATCATACTTGGACAATAAAAACAAGTACTCAGTTGGAGAAGCCACGCTACGTTTTGTTGGCCTTTCAAACCGATCGAGTCAACAACCAGAAAAAGGATGTTAGCAAGTTTGACTCATGCAAATTGAAAAATGTCCGCCTTTATATTGGCAGTGAATCGTACCCTTACGACAATTTAAACTTGGACTTTACAAAAAGATCACTGGCATGGCTTTATGATATGTACGCGAATTTTCAACAGTCCTATTATGGTCGGACAGATTCTCAACCCATGTTGACTTATGAGGAGTTTATCGAAAATGCTCCATTTGTGGTTATTGACTGTAGCAGACAAGTCGAAGCAGTCACCTCGTCGTCTGTGGATATTAAAGTCGAATTTGAAACAGCAAGCAATGTGCCGGCAAATACAACAGCCTACTGCCTGATTCTACACGACCAACTCGTCACTCAATATCCCCTCACGGGAATCGTTACGAAAAGGACTTAGGAGGGGATGTATTGGGTGTATAAAAACATGTTGCATCGCACATTCAAGCACAGTGAACTAAACTGCATTCAACAACAACTACCAAATATGAACTGTGCTATAGTTGATATAGTTTGCTTCCGCGATATCAAGAGGAGCTGTGGTAGCTGCAATGGCAAGTCACGTGGTGCATATATAGTCAAGGAATTATGCATCATTGATGCAGGCAGTGGAGCCGCTAGCTGGTACATCTTTAAGGCCCCTGAGGATTCATCATCTGCTCAGAGCCGGGAAAACAATTGGTTGACCCAAAATTTTCATGGACTCATGTGGGACGATGGAGAAATAGAGTACAACCACATCGATGATATACTTCAGCGTAACCTCAACCAGTTTGACAGGATCTTGGTCAAGGGACTAGAAAAGGCGCAATATCTTCAATCCCGAGGAGTGACTGCCGAAATTGTAGATATGGAGACACTGGACTGTCCATCACTCAACGATTGGCGTTTCCGGTCAGCAATGCCTCGCCATACCTGTCTTCGCCACAACAGGTCAAACTTTGTTTGTGCCAGAGACCAGGCTGCTAAACTATACTTATGGTACAAGTCAAAAAATATTATTGTATAAAATATATTAAATATATTTTGAAAAATTGATTTGTTTTTTCTTTGTATAAAAGTAGTAAATTAAGATACCCTACGACAATTTAAACTTGGACTTTACAAAAAGATCACTGGCATGGCTTTATGATATGTACGCGAATTTTCAACAGTCCTATTATGGTCGGACAGATTCTCAACCCATGTTGACTTATGAGGAGTTTATCGAAAATGCTCCATTTGTGGTTATTGACTGTAGCAGACAAGTCGAAGCAGTCACCTCGTCGTCTGTGGATATTAAAGTCGAATTTGAAACAGCAAGCAATGTGCCGGCAAATACAACAGCCTACTGCCTGATTCTACACGACCAACTCGTCACTCAATATCCCCTCACGGGAATCGTTACGAAAAGGACTTAGGAGGGGATGTATTGGGTGTATAAAAACATGTTGCATCGCACATTCAAGCACAGTGAACTAAACTGCATTCAACAACAACTACCAAATATGAACTGTGCTATAGTTGATATAGTTTGCTTCCGCGATATCAAGAGGAGCTGTGGTAGCTGCAATGGCAAGTCACGTGGTGCATATATAGTCAAGGAATTATGCATCATTGATGCAGGCAGTGGAGCCGCTAGCTGGTACATCTTTAAGGCCCCTGAGGATTCATCATCTGCTCAGAGCCGGGAAAACAATTGGTTGACCCAAAATTTTCATGGACTCATGTGGGACGATGGAGAAATAGAGTACAACCACATCGATGATATACTTCAGCGTAACCTCAACCAGTTTGACAGGATCTTGGTCAAGGGACTAGAAAAGGCGCAATATCTTCAATCCCGAGGAGTGACTGCCGAAATTGTAGATATGGAGACACTGGACTGTCCATCACTCAACGATTGGCGTTTCCGGTCAGCAATGCCTCGCCATACCTGTCTTCGCCACAACAGGTCAAACTTTGTTTGTGCCAGAGACCAGGCTGCTAAACTATACTTATGGTACAAGTCAAAAAATATTATTGTATAAAATATATTAAATATATTTTGAAAAATTGATTTGTTTTTTCTTTGTATAAAAGTAGTAAATTAAGATACCCTAATGTCAGTACAATGCGATTTATCAAACAGGATACGTCGCTCCAAGTAATGGAGCGACTTGCAGAGGATGATGAGGATGCAAAGACTCAACGACATGGTCCTCTATTTGGTAGTCATCCAATAAGAGCTCTTATTTGTGCATCTTCGGGCTGTGGTAAAACTCAGTTGATGGTATCACTTCTTTTACACGCCAATGGTCTTAGATTTAACAATGTGTACCTGTACACAAAGTCATTGGACCAGCCAAAGTACAGGTATTTGAGTAGTGTGTTGAGCAAAATGCCCGAAATTGGTTTCTTCCCCATGACCGAATTCGACCAAGTAATAGGACCTGAAGATGCTAGGGGAAATTCGATTTTTATTTTTGATGATGTCATGATGGATAAGCAGGAGCGTATAAAAGAGTACTTTACTAGGGGCCGTCACAGGGGCATAGACTCATTTTATCTTTCGCAATCATATGCTAACGTACCAAAGCATTGTATCCGCGACCAGTGCAACATGTTGGTCCTCTTTAAAATGGATGAGACCAACCTTCGTCATGTCTACGATGATCATGTCAACACAGACATGACATGGAGCCGATTCAATGAGATGTGTGCTCAATGCTGGGACAAAAGATATGGCTTTATGGTTATAGACAAGGAGGCTTTAATTGACGAGGGTAGGTTTCGCAGAGGTTTTGACGAGTTTATAACATTCGACCGGTCGGGTGAGGCCTTCAGTCGTCAAAATGAAGACAACAAGTAAGGACGTGAAGAGGCGCTTGATCAAGGCGCGCAACGATATTCGGAAAAAAAATAAACTTTTGCGGACTGGGAAAGCTGCTCTTGAAAGGATTGCCGAGGAAAATGTCAAACCTCTGATAAACCCTTTGCAAAATATCGCTCAAACTCTTGATAAATCGCTAAACATGTCCACCACCACCGCCTCCGCTTATCAACCTGACATGACCATGGCGAAGGAATACTCGACCGCCGCAACTCAATGGGATGACGAGGACAAGGGTATAATTGAACCGGATGAACTGCCGCAAGACGCGCCTGCTGAGGAGACCTTTGCATTCGAGCCGGATTTGGCGTCGACTCAAGTTGCACCCACTTTATCAGCAAAATCCGAAGCGACTAGTTCCCAAGGAGCGCGCTCGCCTCTTTTTCGAAAAAAGCTAAGCTCAGTTCTCGCTTCGAAACTATCAACCCCATTGCCAAAAACATTCCGCAGCGCTACACCACCTGGCAGTCAATCGACTCCAACACAGTTAAAGTCGCCCTATACTACCACCCCACCCAGCGGTCAATCGACTCCAACACAGTTAAAATCGTATCTCTCCTCACCCAAGGGTCGGAAACAGTTGGATCTCCTTTTGGGCGAAGTCAGTATTTTCGGCCGCCCCTTTATTCAATACCTGCTTACAGGCAAGCCCCTTGAGAAAACTGTCAAGTTGGATACTGTTTACGGTCCTAGAGTCTCACCAAAGGGAAATATTATGATTGGAGATGGCGAAATGACTATGGACTATGACAATGTATATGTCAAAGGAAACTCTTACTCGGCCACCAAAGGCCTATTCAATTTGCTTTTTCAGTATACACCGGTCGATTATACAGCCGAAGATTTGGCAAATTATCAAGATATTATAATAAGGACTAATGCCGCAAGACGAGGCTATTCCAGCGGTAGAGAGTTCAACACGTCAGGTACCAAATATCGTACTCTTTTAAAGAAATTGGTTAATCCGCCGGTAAGTGGCAGCGGTTTTAACGTGGTAAACACTAGACCCATAGACTATGTTTACTGGGATAATGCCAATGAGCTGGTTGATCGCTTGCGCCTATTAATGGCGTCTTCGCAAGCCGGCAACCATTCCCACCATAATGAAATAGAATCTATTTTGGAGGAATTACGAGAGGCTGGCATCATAGAGTCGTCAGTCTGAGTCATGTCTGTTAAGGAGGCACTTGTGCGGGAGATCCATGCACCTGCCCGAAGGCGTTTTCCCAGAAGTCGAGTTGTCATTAAAGGTGTCCTTACCGACAAATGGGAGGCAGATTTGGTGGAGATGACAGTACCCGAACGCGGATTTCGGTACCTACTTACAGTTATTGACTGCGGTTCCAAGAGGGCTTGGGCAAAGCCACTTAAAAGGAAAACCAGTAAGGAGGTTGCTGCTGCAATGGCTGCAATATTTAAGGAGTCCAAACTAACACCGGCTCTATTGCAAACAGACAAGGGATTGGAATTTATGGGTTCACATTTCCAAACACTGTTAAGGAACAACCAAGTGCGCCATTATTTTACTTACAGTCCACTTAAGGCCACTATCATTGAGCGATTCAACCGCACACTCAAAGAGATGATGTGGCGACATTTTAGCACGATTGGAGCCTACAAGTGGGTTAATCATGTCGACAGACTGGTTGACACATACAATCGTAGAAAACATCGCAGCATAGACATGAGACCTATAGATGTTACCAAGAAACATGAATCGCTTATTCTAAGCCGGTTGAATAGACAAAACAGTAAGCGTAAACCCAAGTTTGATGTAGGCGACTGGGTTCGAATAAGCAAACACAAGCATCTTTTTACCAAGGGTTACATGCCCAATTGGACAAATGAACAGTTTCAAGTGAATCAAGTGTTTAGACGCGATGTACCCCTGTATAATTTAGTGGATTCAGCAGGACAGCCAATTTCAGGTAAGTTTTATGAGGAGGAATTGATGAAAACTCGACATCCCGGCTATTATTTGGTCGAGCGCGTCATTCGTCGCAAAAACAACCGGGCTCTCGTTAAGTGGCTTGGGTTACCGGCGACAGAGTGGATACCCTTGAAAGACCTTCAAGGTTAAATAACCGGTTATATGCTTGTCACATAGCCTTACATGCTCAAGGTTGCTTAACCCCACTCTTGACTTTGAACTCTCGTTCCCATCTTTAATCTCAGTAGTTGTTCTTTCGTGGTCATGGAGCACTTGACATTAACATGGACCTTCCTACTGGAGTCAAACAAGAAATGCCTCATCGTCGGTCTGACAAAAAAAGGTGTACCTTTGGTCGTCATCCGAAGTTTAGAAGGTAGGCAATGTCATTTTTTTATTACTATTTCCGACTGGGCTCTAGTGGTGCAGAGAGCGGTCGAACTGAGAGAGCAAATTAACCGAAATGAGAGCTCAAAGAAGAGGAAGGTTGAACAGACAGTAGATTTTTCTATCATTGGTAGTCATCTCATTTTGAAATTGCACCAGCCAACTAAGAATATTCAGTTAGTTTTATCCTACCGACCGACCTGGTTGGATACACTTTTGTCTCGACAGCCGGACTCTATCACCTTGTCTTCTATCGAAACCCTATCTATTTTAAATCAACTCTCTCAAATTACACAGGCTCTAGACCTTATTGGACTTAAGAAACCTTCAACTCCTGAGGAGACAACACAGTCCGAATCTTCTCCTAATATTGACGATTTTGACATTGAATCATTTTTAACTTTTAACAAATAAACTCAAGTCTAAACCATGGAAGAACTAAGAACATTGCATTTCGATCCACTGTATAGGCGATATTTAACTGACTATCCAACAATTCACATCGAGGACCCCCGTGCAAATACATTTATAGAGATTGCTGAGGAGGTGAGAAGACTCAAAAAGTATTCAGAGCAATGTAAAGAGCGAGTAGACAGCAAGGGAAATTATAGGCACTATGCAATTTGCGAATGGAGCGATCCAAACTGCCGATGCGGACCCGACACATGCATCTGTTGTTATTGCGGCATGAGGCTTCACCATATTCAAACAGGTCTTCATAAACTATACTCGCAGGTTTGAGCTCATTTCCCCCACCACCACTTGTTTCAACTCGTTTTTAAGCGCTTCGCTCAAGGATATTTTCATCTGTCACACTTTGTTAAGAGAAGCGTCAACATGTCTCTGTCTGATAATCTCAATAAAGCCAACGCTTTTAATAGACACATTCGACTCAAGGATCTTACAGTGGGTGAATGTTATTTTGTTCGCTCTTTACAACTGTTGGACCAAGGCCCACACGGACCGGCCCTGATAGCAACAATAGTCTTGAAGCACCAAAGCAGCACTCAGGTCGATACAGAAGAGGAAGATGTTGATGTTTTCCTCCCAACACGTTTAGTCAAGGCAGTCAGTCAGGAGGATTTGATTAAGTACAACACAACGCCAAACTTTCATCTAAAATACAATGGAATGACTGGAAAGGCTTACAATATTTCATTTGTGGACATGCTTGCTCCAGCCGAATGACCATCTCTCTATATCTTGTAATTGTATATGTATTCTTTTTGTTGATTTTTATTTAAAAAAATATAAATATATTTATATAAAAGAATCAGTTGTTATTATATTCCCTGTGTATTATTTATAAGATGTTGAAAATGGTATTTTTTATTTAGTTAATTTACATGATTGGTCTGGTCTATAAGCCGACAATGTCATTAAGAGCCGGAAAAAAAAGACAAGTCTTTTGGCTATGTAAATACATCAGAGGCGTGGCCTCTGCCAACATTGCCCACTAGCGTTTGAGGGAGAACCGCCCTTAAATTAACTCACATTGAGAAAACAAATTTACCCGCAACAATGAGGAGTGGTCAAAAAAAATGGACCAATCAATAAGACTTAAATGCAGGGGGCTGAGCATGGGTCTATCCTCACCATTAAGAGGCGTAACCTAATATAACTGCTATCGCCATTGCCCAAGGGACTCACAAATCACAACATTTCCAAAATTGGGGGCTTAATTAAACCGCCATTGTCAAAATTATCCAATGATAAGACTACTATCGTCATTGGTGGGAGGCGTAAATGTGCGGGGTACCCTCATTGGTTATTCGCCATTAGAGGTGGGACTAATTAGTCAAATTCACAATTGGGGGGCGTGGTCTAAATCACCATTGGGGTAGAAATCGCCATTGGGGGCGGGGCTTATTCGCCATTGGGGGCGGGGGCGTGGTCTGGGGGCGTGGTCGGGGGCGGGGGGGCGTGTGACGTCATGCCTCCACAAATTTGGTTTTTGCCCCGCCATATTTTCTCTACTAATTCGCGTGGCTCAATTTACGAGTAGAGCTAAAGTTATGCTTTCTCTGGCATTTAGGATGGTCTAACATACTCGTATTATGCAAAGTTGAAAATCACATGTTGCAGTAACTGCACTCTTATACTTGGCTTTAATTAATTCAATTCATTCTTAATTCGGGACTAGTTATCGTTAACGACAGAGGAAATTATTCTTCAGTTGGTTAGAGCGTCTATACTGGAAATATAGGAGGCCCGTGGTTCGAATCCCGACGCTGGAGTCTATTTTTCTCTGTCTGTCTCCCATTGTTAATAATAATTATAATTTGATTTAAATTAAAAAATTCAAACTTTCCGTAGTATGAATAATAAGTATTATAAAATAATTAAGAAAAGGGATTGAATTAATATTTTATTTTATAAGATTAAATTAATAATAAATATTATTAATCTGTGTGGTACACCCTTCTAAATTTAATGAGACATTCAGATGGTTTCATAGGTGAAAATTAAAACGAAAAACGTTATTTCATGGTTTGAGAGACGTTTCGACACTTAAAATAAGGTCATCTTCAGTCGTTTTTATTTTCATATCCTAAAATATAAAAATATAATTTAAAAAATAATAATTATTCTTTTTATTTTTTAATATGAATATAAAAAAAAAAGACTAAAGATGACCTTATTTTAAGGGTCGAAACGACTCTCAAACCATAAAATATCGTTTTTCGTTTCAATTTACACCTATGAAACCATCTGAATATTCTCTCTCATGCTTTATTTTATTATAAGCATTGTTGAGTATAATAATAATAATTATAATAATAATAATAATAATAATAATAATAATAATGCAGTGTAGATTATTTTAATCCAGCGTGATAATTAAAATTGTCTTTTTATTAATCAAAAGATAATTTTATTTGATTTAATACTAAATTTTTATAATTATAAATGCTTAATTAATTTTTAATGTAGTTATAAAATAAATTTTGGACGAATCAGTTGTAGGGACAGATTAGAATATATTATCATTAGGTATACTTTTTAAAAAAGTTTTAACTATTTTTATTAAAAAAAAAAGTATTTATTCGATCTTTGTTTTTATAGAAAATCCAATTTTAACGCGTCCTTAAAAAATAGCTTTAAAATAAGATGGAAAAATTTCTACTTAATAAAATGAAATAAAATTTTTTAAACAAATTGGTTTCAAAAACTTTATTATTTAGTAGAAACCTGCAAAGTATAAAATGTTTTTATTCGTTCCAAGACTTATATATTTTTATTTTATTAAGTCATTGAGTTCAAACTTAGTATAAACTACCAAGTAATTTCATTTCATTGTGCTTTAATGTATTCTTATATATTCATATACATGTATTATATATATTTGCATGCATCAAAGAAATGAATAAACTATCACCTTATAGTAGGTGGATGGCCGTGCTTTGCTGCGGGTTGTGTTATTTAAAATGTATTTCTTCTAAGCTTACCAAATGGAGCGGATGCTATGTGATCGTCCTGAAAAGCGAATTTGTTTATGTGTCCGATTTTAAAAATTCCAAGATAGAAATCTGTTTCAGACATCTTAATCGGCTATATTTCGCCTCCATCGAGGCATATTCGTGCCTGAAACATCATATTAGCAAATCAAATCGAGAATAATAATGTCAAAAAGCTGATTGGAGTTATACATATTAGATTTTTAACATACCGGTAAAACTGTATTGTAATTTTACATAGGTGACATCAACTAGACAAATAGACTGCCAATTAGTGTGGCACATAGCTTCCTCGCATCCTATCCACGTACTTTATTGATTTTATGTTTTTACAAGCCATTATTATTTAATTGGTTTAATTGTTTCCCCCGTTTTTTTTTAATCTGCCAAAATTGTTATGATTTATTACACAAATTAAAGTATCAATTTAGCAAAAGTTAAAGAGCGCAGATGGTTTATATTAATCTGGGGCTATCAGTGGGTTATATTCGATATAGTATAAAAGTTTCATTCTAATCAGATAAGTAGTTTTGAAGCTATAAGGTGTAAATAAATGTATGTTTGTGCGCATGTGGATGAGAAAGAAATAAGTGTAGAAGGTTGAAACTTATATGGGACCAACAATGGGCTAATTATGACCTACCATCCAAAATTCATTAAAATTGGACGTGTAGTTTTTAAGATATGATGGTTCGCATAAATTAAACGACAGACCGATAGACCGACCGACAGACAGACACGGAACCTGAAAATGTCTGAAACGGATTTCTGTCTTGGAATTTTTGAAAGCAGAGACCTAAATATTTTTCTTTCTTCAGAACGATCACATAGCTTCCGCTGCCTTCGGTAAGCTCGGAAGCAAAAAATCTTTCAATCAAATTGGATGCGTCGTATTTTTACACGTCTTTTTTATAAATTTTACTTGGACATATATCTCAACACTATCTCGAACTTCTATATTAATAATTTAACAAAACTAACAATATAACAAATTAATAAATTTTTTATTATAAGGAAGGGAAACGAGAGGAGAAAATATTTTTGATAAGGCGGTATATATTATTTTTTGAACATTATTATTAATTTGTTATTTTGTTTGACTTATTAAATTACTTATTTTTATTATTCATACTATCTGAAACTTAATTTTACGATTTTTTAGTGTCTGTTGGCAAAACCAAGGGCCCTTATATTTTCCTGCGTGTGTCTGTCCGGTCGCCTGCTCTCACGGCTGCACCTTTCGTCCAATCACTTTGAAATTTGGCATGTATGTGTATTGTACCTACCCACATATTTTAAAAATATAGTGACTTAAAAAAATGTTTTTCTAAAAAATTAGGGTGAAAAAACTTAATTTAAAAAAAAAAAAAACTTTATCAGAAGTTTGTTTATGTGTTTTGAGAATATCAGACCCATAGGATAGTTCAAAGTAAGCTTTTTAGCATTTTAAAAAACACCACCAATAGGGTACTACTTAAACTATACAGTTTGGCCTACGGACCCTCACTGTGTGCTAACTAGCACACACTTGACCGGTTCATTTTTTACCCTTACCGACCCACCTCAACGAATTAGATACTAAAAGGGACAAACTAACAAACTAGATTGACATCAATGTAATACTTATACATAATAGCAAATATATGTCTACTTTTTAGAAATTATTTGTAAATTAATACTTAATTATCTTTCCTTTGGGCAATTTTGATACCGGATTTGATTACATGTAATTGCCAAATTTTCCAATATTATCAGATCTCTCAAATACCACTCAGTAGTCGAATATCTATGATACATTAGCATGTTGATTTATTTATACGATGCGTCTGATTTCCCCCTTGAAAATTAATTAAATTATGAGTTAAATCAATTCCTGAATAGTCATCATTTAATTAAATTGCAGTCAAATTGTTATCGTAGATTAGAAAGTATGTAGTGGATCTCTTTGTATAAGCGTCTATAGTCATACAAAAGATTAAATAAACTCACGATCAAAGGACCTTGTTATGTCTGCTGTTTTTATTTTTTAATTGAAGTTTTAAAAACGTAGTAGGTAAAAATGAATAGTTATATTTTTCAAACTTGTTTGGAAATTAAAAAACTTTCAAGAGTGATGCAAGAGAGTATCTCCGGACATGAGTGTATTTTTTTTTTTTTTTTTTTTTTCTGTTTTCAAATCTTTTTTTTGGAAACGATGTTTTTGATTGGACTAATTGGGGGAGAGAGGGTGTATAAATTGGGGATGTTATTTTGTTTCGCACAAACCCCGGTATAGAAATTCTAGCCCGAACTCTGCTGGGAATTTTCTGAAATTCATTTATTTTAATGGCAGTTTCCAATGACTTGGTTGACAGTAGGATTGTATGAACTTGTATGCACAACGATAATTATTTTTATCTACGATTGATACGAAATATAAACATTGTATCTCTCTTTAGATGCGTAGAAAGTGATTCTTCCCTAGGGCGGTAAAGAAACGGAATTCTTCAGCTTTACGCACGATCAACGAGTTTGTTTACATTTAACAAATATAATTTGCTGTTCTTTTATTAAAGTAACTGTTTATATCGAGTTTTTAGTGAAAAACAATGATTGAATCAAGTGACTTTGACGAAAATGTGGAGAAATAATTAATTCTGCAAAAAATACAACTCAAGAATTAATGCCATCTTTATCAAGAGAGACATACGAATTTTTACACAAAACTAATTTGCTGTTTGTTTAATAAAAGTCACTGTTTATATCGAGTTTTTGTGTCAAAACCAATGAGTTATTTAAAAGATTATGACGAATGGAGAATAATATTATGGAGAATAATACGCCTCCCGAAATAATTAATTCGGCACAAAATACAACTAATGAAATATTTTCATCTTTATCAAAAGAGAAATACGAACTTGCATACGGGAAGTATATTTTTTTTCTAAATTTATTTTTTAAATCTAACAATCGTAGATAAAGTACGGTACGAAACTCGTGCGAAAACGGCATTTTGCATTGCTCGTGTGGTTTTACTACCCTCGCTGTCGCTCGGGTGCAAACTCCACACTCGCATGCAAAATGCTACTTTCCGCACTCGGCGCGTAATGTACTATTACAGATGTTCTCGGCACATGATGACTCTGTAAAGCAATACCTGTACGGTATACTCTCCCCCACCATATTTTATATCATGCTTATGTAAGCGTAGGTAAAACTACGGAATTCATCGAATTCTTTGAAAATTTATTCTCTTTTTCATTCTGAGGCTAAATATTTCTTTGCCACTGTAATGGGAAATCTCTCATTCTTCCTTTTGCTGTAACGATCTCAATCTCTCATTTTATAATACAATTTTCCTCTATTTCTCATTCTTGCTTCGAAAATTTCCCATTGTACCAAAATATCTATATTCTTCTCTCTCTCTCTTTTCTTCCCTTAATATTCATTGTCCACCTTTCGAAAATCAAATTCTCCCGTCAGAGAAAATTTAAATCTGTTCTTACCTTTGAATAATATTTAATGCAAATAATTAAGCAAATATTAAAATTATAATAAGCAGCTTGGTTTTCCGTGAAATCCGGATCCGACGTTTCGCTTTCACTACTGGAAGCATCTTCAGGAGTGTGGTGCATCGTGATGTTTACTTGAAGCAACAAAAAGACATACTGACGCTGACGACATGAGTGAAGGACAGCGTATTTATTATAGTTGCTTTTTGGAACATAGATTATACCTAGATTCCCCGGGGGTTCTTTGAGTCCGGTTTATCCTTTGTCGGGATGACGCAATAGGGCAGGTGTCGCTTTTGTCGGTGTTCCTTTGTGGAACTGGTGATGTTTGAAGTTGAGAAGTGACCGCGGCGCTGCTTCTTGTTTTCTCCTTGGCACAGGTGCTGACCAGCAGCTTCCAGGTCGGGGAAAGAGTGAATCCATCCTCTCTGTTGAAGTTTTACGGTTGTTTCTCGATCTCGATAGCCTCCCGTACTACCCTGTTGTGATACCTGTTGACCGAAGCAAGTACTCGTATGTCCTCAAATTTTATGAGATGCCGGTTTCATCAGAATGTTGTGCAATCGCTGATCTGTGATCGCTGTTCTTCACTGCTCTTACGTGTTCTTGTAGGCGGGTAGAGATCAATCTTCCGGTTTGTCCGATGTAGTTTTTGCCGCAACTGCAAGGGATTGGGTAGACACCGCAAGTTTTGAGATGAAGATCTTTCGGCGATTTCAGGAGGTCTCTGGTGGCTATGTGGGCGTTGAATGTGGTTCCGATGCCGTGCTTTCTGAGAATCCTGATTATCTTTTTGGTCGTATTTTTTAATACATAATTGCAGCATATCTAATTTTTTTTATTTACATATATTCAGTTGTATCAAGAATTTTTAAAGTAAATTGTTTTATTTATTTTAAATTCCTAAATTTTTATTTTACACAATAAAAAAGATTCTGCTTCTTTGAAGGACTACTTTGTTTGTAGAACACCTTATTTTAATGTAATAGACTTATGCCTAGTTGTAAAAAGTTGTTAAAGGTTTAAATAAATAAAGATTTCTATAAGTATATCGTGATATTTTTACAACATGGGTTTTAGTCAACATTGAATAGAAGCGTCATAAGATCAATTTTAGTACTTCACCTCATAGTGACTCGACATTGCCAACAATCAAGACAGCGCCCGCTTTTCGGGGGTTGACGAGCAAAACGAGTAATATATATATATATATATATATATATATATATATATATATATATATATATATATATATATATATATATATATATATATATATATATATACATATTGTTCATAAAATTAATAAACTTCTATTTTGCCTTATCCCTATTATTTTCCACATACCTTATGCTTTATATTTTTATGTACTAGAGGTCGACCAAGAAGTCATGGAAATGAGAGGAGTGCGCTAGTGTCGCCATGTACAGTCAGTTTTTGATATAATAGACCACGGTCAAAAATCACAGTGTTGTTCTTCTGTTATTAATCATTTTATTTTTGATAACTTCTAAATTTTTTTTTGCAACAGGCAACACTGTACCTGGTCGGGCAGAGATTAGTTTTTATTTTTTAATTTAGATTTGTAAATGATTTTCTTTTTAGTTAATTGAATTATGTGTTGACGGGACTAATTGAATTAGTTTATAGCGAAATCCAACAGGCCTTATTTCTTATTTTTGTATAATTAGATTTGTTTCTTCTCTTTTATAATTTGATTTTCTTGATAGAGCTCTAATTCTAATTTTAATTTAACTTCTTCTTAAAACTACTCCTTTTTCCTTGCACCTGGGAAGAGAGCCCAGTCAGTCTGGTTCGAGAATCCTTACAGTTCACTTCGGCCAGTTCTCAGTGAAGTTTTTACCTCCAAGAGGCACTTTATAATACCGCACAGTGTTTATATCCAGTGCTCGGTATCGCGATTACCTCCAAGAGGTCGCGTACCTTTACACGTTTGTGACCAGTGACGTCATCTCCTCCAAGAGGTTGTGTCCCACTGAACAAGGACTATATTCCGTGACGTCATCTCCTTCAAGAGGACGAGCGCCACCTTCTACCTACACCTTGTCACCGCTTTGTACACTTAAGTACCATTTTTGTTTGTTTATTAAAGCTTTTATTTTTAAAAATAAATTCATTAAATTTCATTTAAATAATATTATACTTCACTTTATAATTTTATGAGCTCTATCCAATTTTCTTTTTTTTACTGCTGATAGCTTTCTCTTTTTTTATATATTTAATGTTTCGTTTTTTTATAAACAACTTTGATTACTATTTATCCATTTAAACTTTAGGCTAGTAAATAAATGTTCATAACAGTTTATTTATGTGTTTTTTATTATTTTATACATCCTATGCTACCTCTTTTCTTCCCTTCCTAAATGGTGAAACAGTATATCCCTATCTGGCATTTTATTTTATAGCGTTTGGTAATTGGTGCGACTTAAACACCCCTCCTGCGCGCACAGTACCTGATAAGAAATCACTAATAATATACGATAATATCTTTATATTATTATTTATTGATTATTCATAATAATATTCTTTAAATCTAAATCGATATTCTTTTTCCTTAATCTATTTTTTTTTCTTCCTCTTTATTTCTGAGTTTGATTTGGATTTAGAAGAGTTGTGACTATAGTTCGTGCTGTATAAAAACAAACAAAACAGGAAACCTAACAGATTGGAAACCTTCCTGTTGTTATTCGTGAGATTTGACATAACTGGGCATGTCATACAAACTAAGGAATGGTTATTGTCTTAGCACCCGACTGTACTGACTTCGGCACTACTCGGAAGTTCCGATTTTAAACGAAGTTAAGCTTTCCGTTTCTCCCGTGTTCATGACTTCTTGGTCGACCTCTAGGAGTAATTTATATTGTTGAAAATTAGTGATTCTGTCGATAGATCTGTCTTTTTATACAAATCTATCGTTTACTAAAGGGCAATGAAGTCGTTCATAAAGTATGTGTACTGTATACAATAAATTTTAACTTTAATTTTCAAGGGTCATTTAAAACCAGAGCCACATGTATAATGATTTTTTTTTCCGGTTAGAATGCGGAAATTAATGCTTTTTGTAACATTATAGGAGGGAATATTTATAGTCTTGCATATTGTAAACTTTAAATTATCCCTAGTATTTTAATTACTATTGTATTTTTTTATTTTAATTACATTTAATTTGAGAATTTTGCACGTCCGTTGTCTGTTATTTATTTCATGGGGGTTAAATGGAAGCAAAGGTCGTTTTTTTGTTGGAAGGTTAAAAAAATAGAAGGAAGAGATAATGTTTGATGCCGTTGCTAATTACCGATTCAGAGCATTCAGAGGCGAGGGGGGTGAGAGGCGCCGGTCAGGGGCTTGATATTTCATTTGATAGCGCTCTCAAGTGGGAGTGAATGTGGAGTTTGTGACGCTGGATATACGGAGCCGGAGTCTGCTGCTCTATACGAACCAAATCCATGCGAACTGATTAAACTTTAGAGTCTGGGGGGTTTGGAATCATGTAAATGCCTGAGAGGGGCCGGGGATCTCTAATGACCGAACTCGGAGAATTAATAGTCGTCAGCTAGGGGGATGTGGCTTATCAGTTGTTTCGTTGCAAGGGCCCCGCCTCCACCATACCATCATGTTCTTATCAGTAGTACTTTCTATCTCCCTCTTTCCCTCCACTTCGTGCAGTTTCCCGTGTCCGTTCTCTCTCAAAAACGTCCAAATCTATGACAGACGACACACATTATAAAAATTGCCCTCGTTTTCCCGTTCCCGAAAGGTCTGCCTACGATATCCTAAACACAACTCTCCATGATGAAACACTCCAAAAATTTGGTTATTCGGTCTCCTAGATAAGATGATGTTTGGTAATAACTCGTTAAAGCTTATCTTTAATTCGCTTCTGTCTCTCGGATGGGACTTAATGACGATGTTCATTTTGAGTGGAGAGAACAAAATTAGCAGTGGATAGAATTGGAGCTACGTATCTCTACCATTTAAGCTTCACAATCATTTTACAAACTATTAATTCTCTCTCCATTATTACTTATTTTAATAGTCGAGGAGATAGCGTGCAAAAAATTATCTGACTAATACTAAGTTAGAATTTTGTGTACAATTGGTGCGTTTTAAGCATATGTAGTCGGCTAAGTTGCAAGCTAAGCTTGGCAATAGGCATTTAAAAAAAAAAAAAAAACCGGTGGAGAGCGGCCATGTCTAGTTTGAATTTAGTCTGACACTTTTTTGCACGCTATCTCCTAGACTATAATACTATATTATAAGTAATAAATACAAATTAAATGGTATCGTTAAAAAGATATCACTGTACAAAAGTGTCAGATTATTATTATTTAAAATATTATGTACTAGAAACTAGAAGTACCAATAATCATTCAACTTATTTTGTGAGTACATAAATGTAGAGGGCCTTAAATTATACCCAATTTTGTTAAAACGTTTCTTTTTCAAATTGGGTGTTCTTGCAAACTATTTGGAACAGAACAAAATTTGTTCAGTATCCTATTTATTATAAATCTGTGTTCATTGTTCCTTAATAATATAGTACTCAGTGAGAGATTTGTTTGGTTCTTCAAATCAGTCTGCCAGTTAGAGTGGTTCATAGTTTCCTCGCGTCCTATGGCCCATACTTTAAACAATTTATGCTTTTACAACCCATTATTGTCATATTTATTTATTTCTCCCCACCCCCCTCCCTCCCTTATTAAATCTGTCAAAATTATTTTGGTTTTTTTATATGAATAAATGTATCAGAATAGCTAAATTAAATGTGTGCGCAAGCGGTTGAAATGAGCCTAGGGCTATCTGCGGGCTACTTTCGACAAACCATCCAATTTTCCAACTCCCGGAAATATCATTGGACCACAGAGATACATATTTTTGTATGTTTGCCTTATTTTTAGGGCCTTTCCTAAAGGGGTAGCGGAGGGGGGGGGGACATGTTTTTTTTGAGTTGTTTTAATTTTTTGGGGGGTAAAATGGCCGCCATTTTGGAAATGCTATATATATGTAATCTAAATTTCAATACCTTTAAAATGGCACCCACCTTCGAATTTTCAAATCACAAACATTTTGGGGCTCCATAGTTACGGCACCCTAACATTTTTAAAATTTCACTTTATTTAGATCAACACCCAGAAATTTCATTGGACCATAGAGATATATATCTATGTATTTTTTCCATTTTTTTGGACCTATTTTAATGGGGTAGTGAAGGAGGGGGGGGGGGGTACATTTTGGGTTTGTTTTAATTTTTGGGGGATAAAATGACCGCCAGTTTGAAAACGCGATATATATTTGTAATCTACATTTTAATACCTTTGAAATGATACCCAACTTGAAAATTACAAAGTTTAAAATATTGCGATCTATTCGCTGTTGATCGCAGATCTCACACATTTGGACTGTTTAAATCACTCAATCGTTTTTCTGTTTTTGGGCAAAAAAGTTTTACTTGTATCCAAATTTCAAGTCTATAGCTTCAGTAGGTCGGGAGATATACTCCAAGATGCGACGGACGGACGGACGAACTACCAAAAGCATAAGGGTTTCTAGGACGACCTCGAAACCCTAACAAAGGTTCTTATATTCTATAAAATGGTTTCCTCGTTTTGTTATGCTTTTAAAGGAAAAACTTACATAAAAGGACTGTCGGACAGTCCATAATGTGTATACATAGTTAGATTTTAGACTCGTTTTCGAGTCCTGACGTACTCTAGGCTTCACACCATGAACGCGACATCGCGTTACACCGTCTTTAGCGGTCAAACTTTTAGAATAAAAGTAGTATAAATCATCGACTCTAGTTTGACATATTTGTGCGCTACATCACGTATGGGGATTTCAAACTAATATCTTATTAATCACTAAGTATATTGAATATAAAAAATGTATTAAATCCCCCATTTATATTATATCCTTTTCTCTCTTAATTCGGGACTAGGTATCGTTATCGACAGAGGAAATTATTCTTCAGTGTAGCTTATGACTAGAGCATCTGTACTAGAAATATAGAGAGGTCCGTGGTTCGAATCCCGGCGCTGAAGTCTATTTTTCTCTGTCTGTCTACCCTTGTAAATAGTAATTATAATTTGATTTAAATTAAAATTTAAACGTTCCGTAGTATGAATACTACCACAAACTTGAATTTATTATTGATTGTACTAGGTTCAGGTACTAATTGGGTACTTTATAATTACAAGCGTTATATCTTAGTCTAGTTCTATTGTCGTTAATGTTGACTTCTAGACTTGTAGAAAAATTTAAAAGCTTAATTCGGGACTAGGTAGCTAAAGCATATGTACTGGAAATACAGAGAGGTCCGTGGTTCGAATCCCGGCGCTGAAGTCTATTTTTCTATATAAAATACCAAAATTGTATTAAATCCCCCATCTAAATTATATCCTTTTCTCTCTTTCTCTCTTGTAGATTTAAATTTGCAAATAACCCTTTTCTTTTATCACTTAAAGTTAGAAAGTGATAAGTGGCTACTAAAAGCTAGTTTGTTGGCAGTTACCTGACTTTGTATTTAAATATCAACGGGATGAGAATTGTCGACGTGTTTATAGCCCTTTTCCTATTGCCTTTAAACCTATGTAATGTCACGACTGCTTCTCTTTTTCTCACCCAAAGCTCGTGGAGATCTACAAGAGGCTAAAATAAGAACTAATTTCGCTGTTAGTGGAATCCTGTAGTGCCTAAAGCACGATAATTTTACAGAGGGGGTCTCCTAACCGTGGAAAAGAAACCTCTTGAGCCAGGTAAAAAGAAGAGGAAGAAAAAAACGGTTACCGACGCGACGGGGGAAATCCTCGGGAAATAGGTGGATCGGATCCTACAATTGGAATAAGGCCAATCCGATCTCTAGGATAAGACCTCTACCGCCTCTGGGCTTTAAGAAGCCCCCTACCCCCTCTCAAACCGAATAATAATAATTTCCACCCCCACTCCTCCTAACCCTCCAACTGACTCTTTTTCAAGTCGTAGAAATTTTCATCGGGAAATAAAGAAAAAGTAATAAAGAAACTCGGAGATTTGTCCCTTTTTAAAAAGAAAAAAAGAGAAATTGAAGAGCTGTTGCGCTCGTCTTCGCGTCCTTAGATTCCACGAGTTAGTACCGGGGAAAAAAAGGTTTTATAACGAACTTCTGGAGGGGAAAAAAAGATGAGAAGCAAAAGTTGTTCGTAAAGCAGTTTTATCAAGCGTGTGGAAATAGAGGTAGCTAAGTAGTCGGTGGGTATTAAAGCAGGAAAGGATTCGAGTGTAGACGGAAAAAGATGTTCGCGCTGCTACCGTGCGCCCCTACTCCACCTACAGGACAAGGACATTCTCTTTGCCAACCATCTTTTTTAACTCTTTCTTTCTCACCCCTCCTCCTCCCACTCCCACCAAGAAAGGGGTGGAACGAGCGTGCCAGCACAGAAAGGATATATTAGTGCCTTATAAAGACACAGACACGCGGCCTTATTCCGTCCACACCCGCACACTCATGATTTCACCTGTGTGCCCCTCCAAAGCTCATTTGTTCCACGACCCATCCCTTCTATTCCACTTCCCCCTTACCTTATTTCACCTCTTTTCAAATCTTATTCTCCCGTGAATTCCCGCCGGATAAAAGAGAGCACACACGGTACCACACAAAGTAAAGAGACGATTTTTATCCACACCGGCGACAAACCCTCTGTACAATCAGTTCTCTTTTTTTTTCATCTTCTTCATTCAATTTAGACACTACACAATTTATCATTATTTTCTTTTTTTTTTGCTTTATTAATTTATAAAACCATCTTTATATTATATTTTTTCTTCATTTGAAGCGTTGTAAGCTCTTATATATGCAATAAAAATATAAAGTAATATTTTATAACATAATACATTATTTAGTTAGCTTGGAGAGAAATAACTCCGTGCTTATAACGTTCGCTTCATTGTTCTAATGAAAATGAAGCTTGAAGAATTCTTAGCTAATTATGCTGCATTTTATTCTAATATTATCTTGTTAACTGGTTATGAAGGATAATTTTTACTTAATTTAAAAGTATAATGAGGAAGCCACTTTAATTATTCCCCCTCTTTTAAACTCGAAGTTCTTAAAAGTGTTTTTACTGTTTATTTATTTAAGCTTAAATGTTTTGCAAAAAAGAACAAAACTCATACAATAAAATAAATGTGTAAAAAACTATCATACTTATTAACAATGGTTGACTTTGCAGCAACATTTTTTTTGTTATATTTTCCTAAATAAAGTTATCCAGTTTATTTTAAGACCCTTCAATTGGTTATTAATAAATATTGATGGAAATAACTTATTCAGTTGACATAAAAATAAATAATTTCAAGATAAAAAGAACTTTTTATATACTACGTTTTTAAATTTTCTGTTGAATCGTATGTAATGTTGATAATATAATTGTTATTGTTATATAATATATAATGATAGTGAAAAAAAAAATAGTTCCGAATTTATTTACTTCACATAAATGACAACCATCCAGAGAGCTGATCTTAAACCTATAAAAGGATAAATCTTTGTACAACGGATCTCCCCAACACCAAATCTAAAGCATGCCATCGATATATTTGAAATAATATAATCGATATTTCCTGTTTTGCTGTCATTCAATGTTTATCTATCACAAATTTGAGACCCGTCAAAATGAAGATTGTGTAAATATTGGATATGGCAAAACAAATAAAATAACTTGCGGATTTTTTCCGAACTAACTTTCCGCACAGCAAAATTTGCTGAAAACTAATTAAATTCTGCTGAAAGATGGCTAAAAGTATTAAAATAATGCATTGTCATCGTGTTCTGAGCTATGCTAAAAGTTTCAAATGTCTAGCTATTTGGGAAGTTAGTTAGAAATCGATTGCCAGATTTGTACCGGACAAACAAACAAACATGATTGAACGTAGTAAAAAATAATGTCATATGTCATAAAATACATTTTCTTAAAAAAAAATATATAAAAAAATAAATAAAAGAAGAATTAATGAGAGAGTCTTTCATAAATTAATAATTATGAGAGAAGGCTTTGTTATACAATATTAAATAATAAATACATCTGGTGTCACAAGACGCTGTTAGAAACCAAGTTCCTTACGCTTTTCGTTAAAAATATAAATTATAGAACCACAATGCTAAGTTTACGATACTAACTACTTATAATGGTGGAGTTAAAAAAGTGACAGAATTAAAAGAAAAGCAATTTTATCATTCATAGGGAGCGTCTTTCAATAAATATGTGCATTGTATATTGAGAAACAAATTAGACACTATAAACATGTATGCTAAATTTCAAAGTGATCGGACGAAAGGTGTAGCAATATGAGCTTAGACAAATATGCCATTGTATTTCAGTCAGAGATATATGCAATTTGCCTGTTCTCAAATTATCCTGAATAAATAAATTCTTAACAGACAAATTTGAATCTACTCTGACAGCCAGGCAGCGATCAAAGCATTGGTTACACCAAGGTATACATTTATGCTGGTTGCTGAGTACAATAACTATCTCAACATTCTTGGACAACTTAACAAGGTACAAGTGATATGGGTTCCTGGACATTGTGGTATTGAGGGGAATGAGATTGCTGACCAGTTAGCAAAAACGGGTCCCAATTCGACCCTAATTACACCAGAACCAATTGTTGGTGTTCCACTTTGTAAATTGAAACATTCCATGAGGACATTCATGAGGTTATATATGAACAGAATATGAAACAGTGCTTCAGGTATGCGACAATCTAAAATGATGATCCGGGAACCATCTCAGCATCTTACCAGATCGCTGCTCTCGCTCAAAAAACAATCCTGTCATCTTTTGACAGGATTTCTTACTGGACACTGTAGGCTAAATCGACATCTACATCTGCTTGGCCTAGCAGAAAGCCCAGTGTGCAGGCTGTGTGAGGAAGAGGATGAAACCCCTTCTCATCTTATTAGCAGCTGTCCTGCATTAACACACCTGAGTTGGAGAATCTTTGGCTTAGCCATCCTGCCAATTGAAGAACTAAGGTTAATCAGGATGTTCCCCCCGGGTAGGGGGGGGGGGGGATAATGTCTGACCATCCAAATTTCATTAAAATTGGACGTGTAGTTTTTAAGATATGTTGGTTCTCAAAAATTGAGCGACAGACAGACGGAAAGACAAGGAACAATAGTACATTACGCGTCGAGTGCGGAAAGTAGCATTTTGCATGCGAGTGTGGAGTTTGCACCCGAACGACAGCGAGGGTGGTAAAACCACACGAGCAATGCAAAATGCCGTTTTTGCACGAGTTGCGTGCCGTACTTTATCTACGATTGTTAGATTTAAATAATAAATACAGAAAAAAATAAACTTCCAGTATACAAGTTCGTATTTCTCTTTTGATAAAAATAACATTAATTCATTAGTTGTATTTTGTGTCGAATTATTTCGGGAGGCGTATTATTCTCCTCATATTCGTCATAATCATTTAAATTACTCATTGATTTTCACAAAAAAATCGATATATAAGTTACTTTTATTAAACAAACAGCAAATTAGTCTTGTTAAATGTAAACAAACTCGCTAATCGTGCGTAAAGCTGAAGAATTCCTCTTCTTTACCGCGCTAGCCTGGTAAAGAAGAGGAATTCTTCAGAACTATGAGACGCGCATGTGCAATGAATACAAGTATGTAAATAATAACTTTCTACGCATCTAAACAGAGATATAATGTTTATATTTCGTATCAATCTTAGATAAAAAATGTTCCGATTTCTCAAACGGATGTCTGTCTTGGAATTTTTGAAATCGAAGACATAAAATATTTTCTTCCTTCAGAACGATCACATAGCTTCTGGTACCTTCGGTAAGCTCGGAAGTAAAATTACTTTACTTTGAGCCTGGTACTGCAACTTGGAGTATAAAAAAATGCAGATAAATGATAGTACCTATACAATAAAAGTGTTAGCTGTTAATAGGGTTAACCAATATCCACGAAGCTTTCCTTCCGACCTTGTAACGTTTGTAAAATCATAATCATTAAATATAAATTGAATAATTAAATAATACGAATAATGATAATAATTATAATAATAACACTAATAATAATGATAATTAATAATGATAGTAATAATAATAATAATAATAATAAGTATATAATAATAACAATATTAATAATAATAGTAATAATTATAATAATAAAAAAATAGTTAATGAGTACTCTAAATTAATTTTATAAATGATATAATAACGAGTTTTATAAATAATTAATATAATAGAATGCATGCATTATAAACGAAATAAATAAACATTGATAAATAAACATAATACCTCTTACCTTTTACCTTTCCTGTGAGTGTTTTTGTTATTCTTAGAATATAGGTTTATTGTTTGGATAAGAACATTTTGTATGTAAACACGAGATTAATTCTTGAGGATTATCTGTGAGAGATAAGAGAGACTCGGGAGGGAGACGATTAGGATTGCGAGAGTGACAACGATGAGTGAGTGGAGGCCTAGCCAGCTAGCGAGCCAGGAGTCGGTCTGGATACGATAGCTACGTCGCGCTTAGCGGATTAACGACGAGCCTACGTATTCTGGTAGCGCCGGCTCTCCGACTCAACGGCACTGCTCCGACCCTACCGTTCTGCAAGGCTGCTCTCGTTCACCCACGTTTGCAGACCAGCTAAGTCGTAGCTTTAATTCAATATTTTTCTTAAAAGAATTAAGAATTTCTTTACGTCCATTTGAGGATTTATGGTGCGTGAGCACTTCTCATGGATTTTATTAGCGGATTTTAAGAGCGGGGAGACATAACTTGAAGACTTCTGTAGGATTAAGGCGAGGTGTCTACTACTAGTCTTCGGGGAGTTCAATTCAACGTTATTTTGAATCTCTTTTATTTTATTTTAAACATTATATTTACTTAATTTTATTTAAAACTCATTCTGTTTTATTAATTAGATTGGGTTCATAAGAACCGTCGGATGACTGACTTTAAAACCCTCATTCGGAGTTTAGGATTTTATTTTTATTTACTGTCGGGCAATTTTTATGTTTTATATGAGTCTAGTATTTTTTTTTCTTTATCTGATTCTCACTTATGATTTAAGTTGTTTGTAGGAAACCTTTTATTTTGTGGATTATACTTATTATTCACGTTGAATAATTGTAAGATTAATAGCGTAAATTATAAATATTTACAGTTCTTATGCATAAACTTATTTTATTTTATTTATTATTTTGTTGTTTTGTTCACGCTCACTGACCAACTCCTTTATTCCTTTTTCAGCCCACTCCCAACTGAACCTAGTCGGCAAACCCTTTTTTAGGCGACAATTTGACGCCCAACGTCTGGGCCTGTTAAAGGTCTTTAATTTTTTTTTTATATATAATATGAGAAACTTTTTGGATAGTAAAAGTAGATTTATTTTTTTTTTAGATTGAATATTTTATTTAGATTGAAACCGTTTATTTTGATTGAATTTTTTTTTTCTGATTGAAAATCTTACTTAGATTGAAACCTTTATTTAGATTGATTTTTTTTTTTATTGAACATTTTATTTAAATTGCTTTTTTTATAGATTGAAACTTTTATTTAAATAGAAACCTTTATTAAGATTATTTTTTTTTTAGATTAAAACTTTTATTTAAATTGAATCCTTTATTAAGGTTTTTTTTTATTTTTTAAGATTTAAACTTTTATTTAAATTGAAACCTTATTTTGATTGATTTTTTTTTTCATATTGAAACTTTTATTTCAATTGAAACCTTTATTAAGATTGATTTTATTTTTAAAATTAAAACTTTTATTTAAATTGAAACCTTATTTAGATTGCATTTTTTTTTTATATTGAAACTTTTATTTAGATTGGAACTTTTATTTAGGTTGAACTTTTGCGCCTGTCTTTTTTTTATTGTTTACGTATACAGGTTTGTTTATTTTTTTTTTTAACCATGGATATTATTAAGAAGAATATTAACAGACTCGATAGAGATGAAATCGAATATGAACTGCGTGTTCGAGCCGTTTCCTTTGACTCAGCAATGAGTATGGATACTCTGAGGAAATCTCTTAGGCAGGTTCTTCGTAGAGATAATGAAGATGCCACGTGGACTGTTGAGAACCCTGAGGAGGAGATGGAAATATGTAAAGATAAAGTAAATATTTTACAAAGGGCTATAAAAGATTATTCTGGTTTTGGAGGAAAAGATAGAGGAGAGTACCCTAAACTTGCTGTGAAAGGTGCTCATGCACTTGGTCGTTTGGAACGCATTACATTATTGCCTGAGGAAGATGAATTGATTTCTTTAAGGGATAATTTGATCTGTACTGTTAAGGACTTGTTAGAGGCACTTAATTCTACAGTGCAGGGTACATTGTATACAACGGAAGCTGAAACTAGTAATCTGGATACTGATAATCCGAGAAGTAATAAAACTAAATATTCCGAAAAATTAAATGCTATTGATAATGAGCGTCCGTGTGCGAGTAACGTAAAGACTTCTACTTCTAAAAAGCCAATTAATAGGGTAATAGTACCGTCTCGTAAAACAACCGATTCCTCGACTGATTCAGACCGGAATAATTCACCAGATCCCTCACCTCGAATTCGTAGACAAAGTAGTCGTACTTATATGAAACAAAAGCCCGTTTCTTCCTGGAATTTAAAATTTTCGGGTGATGATCCTAATGCGAGCATAGGTTCTTTTCTTGCGAGTGTACGAGACAAGATGGAGTCTAACCACATGTCTGAAAAGGATTTATTTAGATCGGCAGGAGATTTATTTAACGGTTCAGCACAAGCTGTTTACAGGGCTGCTCGTTCAAAAATATCTACTTGGAAGGAACTGGAAATAAAATTACGCAGAGCATTTCAAGATCCGGATTACGATAAGAGATTGCTGCGTGAGATTATGAATCGTCGTCAGGGTATTGATGAACCTATTGTTGTGTATCTTTCTAAAATGAATAATTTATTTAGTAGATTGTCCGATCCACCTCCGGAAAGAACACAACTGGAGATAATAGAGGACAACTTGTTAGGAGAATATCAAGAACATCTAAGCCTGCAAAGATATGCAACTATAGATGAACTAGAAGGCATAGTATTTAGACTTGAGAGAGGTAGATGCCGTGCACTTAGGTTGAAAGAAACTCCTAAACGTTCTTTAATGGAACCTGAACTAGCTTATAAAGGAAAGCGCTCTGAAACTAAACGGGATGATCTGAGAGTTACCGAGATTCATGATAAACCGTTGGATAAGAGTTTTTCGGAAAGAAAAGAGTATTCAAGATACGGTAAAGAAAAACCAATTGTTACTTGTTGGGACTGTAAAAAAGAGGGGCACTACCGTTCCGAATGCCCTAACAAACAATCCTATAAATATTATAATAGAGCACGCATACCTCAACCTTCTAGAGTATTTCAGGGAACCAACAGAGATAGTACACGACAGGGAAACGAGTATGCGAAACGCGAACAGACCGGCACTCGTTTCGCAGATACTCGGGATCAAACCAAAAACCGGTCAGATTAATTAATGCGATAAATTCTATTTTGTGTCGTGTTCCGGGAGATTCGAGGCCGTACTTAGAAGTTAATTTGATGGGTGCGAGAATGTTAGGACTCTTAGATTCAGGATCAACTAAGACGATTGTCGGACGAGATGGTCGTAAACAGTTGTTGGATTTGGGGTTAAGATGTCGCCGCTCAGAACACAAAGAAATATTTGTGGCAGATGGACGTCCACACGAGGTAGAAGGTGTTATTGACGTTCTGATGGAAGTTGATGGGAAATGCCGGCTTTTTGAGGTGTTAGTAGTTCCAGAGGTCAAAAATCAACTGATTTTAGGGTTGGATTTTTGGCAGAGGCTTGGCATTGTCCCGGACCTGTCTAAAGGGACTTGGTCGTTTTCTCAAAACAGTTCCATCGAAGTAGCCACGTGCGAGCCCCATCGTATTTTAGTAGGTCGTGATAATCTCACAGATAAAGAACGGATGCAACTTGAACAACTTGTTTCTCGATATTTTGCGGAGGCAGGAGATAAATTGGGTTGTACCACTATGGTCGAGCATAAAATCGATACTAGTGACGCTGAACCTATACGTCAGAGGTACTATCCCGTTTCTCCTGTCATGCAGAAACATATTGATGAAGAGCTTCGTCAGATGTTAGACAACGGGATTATTGAACCGTCAGAGAGCCCCTGGAGCTCTCCTATACTTATGGTGACAAAGAAAGATGGAGGATATAGATTTTGCGTCGACTTTAGAAAAGTCAACAAAGTTACCAAACGGGACGCATATCCTCTTCCTTATATTACTCAGATACTAGATCGGTTGCGGGATGCGAGGTATTTAAGTTCAATCGATCTTAAATCAGCCTATTGGCAGGTACCTGTTGAGTCCAAAAGTAGGGAAAAGACAGCGTTTGTTGTACCTGGCCGTGGATTATTCCAATTTCGACGCATGCCGTTTGGTTTGCACAATGCTCCTGCCACGTGGCAGAGATTGGTTGATAGGGTTTTAGGGCCTGAATTAGAACCCTATGTTTTTGTCTACTTAGACGATATTGTTTTAGCTACATCGTCGTTTGAAGATCATTTACGGATTCTCACTGATATTTTTAAGAGGCTGAAGGCGGTGGGTCTTTCCGTAAATCAAGAAAAGTGTGAGTTTTGCCGTCCGTCCTTAAAATATCTTGGATATGTAGTGGATGAAAGAGGGTTTCGAGTTGATCCGGACAAAGTGAACGCGATTCTAAACATAGCTGCACCGACGAGTAAACGAGATGTTAGAAGGGTGATCGGCATGGCGTCCTGGTATCGCCGATTCATCCCAGACTTTTCATCAAGGGTCGCACCCTTAACGTCGTTAACCAGAAAAGCGACTCATTTTAAATGGACTGATGAAGCAGAGGCAGCCTTTAATGACATTAAGAAGTGTCTGATTGAAGCTCCTGTCCTCAGTTGCCCGAACTTTGATTCACCATTCGAACTACATACTGATGCTTCAGCGTATGGTATCGGCGCGGTATTAAGTCAGAGAGACATTGAAGGCGAAAAAGTTATCGCGTATGCCTCTAAGATCCTCTCAAAGGCTGAAAGGAATTATTCAGTGGTTGAGAGAGAATGTCTAGCGGTACTCTGGGGAATCGAAAAATTTCGACCGTACCTGGAAGGTACTAAGTTCACTGTCTATACTGACCACTATAGTTTGATATGGCTTCAAAATCTCAAGGATCCTCAAGGGAGATTAGCTCGTTGGGCAGTGCGCCTTCAACAGTATAACTTTGAGCTTATTCATAGAAAGGGTAAGGATAATGTCGTAGCGGACTTTCTTTCAAGATCTCCTGTCGGTGAACCCAGTGAGACTATAGAAGTTAATATGGTTGATGTTCCTACTATAGTAAACGGTAAATGGTACGAACAATTAAAAAACAATGTGAATGCTAAACCCCACGACTTTCCCTTATTCAAGAATAGTAATGGTAAACTATATCGTTTGGTGTCGGATAACAGCCATGGTTCAACTGAAGATAGTTGGAAGTTAGTGGTGCCGAAGGACATCAGGAGTGATGTACTTCAGGAGTGTCATGATGACGCCACGGCTGGACATCTGGGTGTTTTTAAAACCCAACATCGGGTTAAAAATAAGTATTACTGGCCTAAGTTAAATATGGATGTAGCTCGATACGTAGCGAAATGTCAGGTATGTCAACGGGTAAAGTCTGATCAAAACGCACCTGCAGGATTGATGGGGAAGAACCGGAATGTTGATCAACCTTGGGAGATGATTGCCGCCGATGTGATGGGACCTTTTCCTCGGACTGCTAAAGGTTATAAGTACCTGTTAGTTGTAGTGGACACCTTCACCAAATTCACCCTACTCTACCCAATGAGAGCAGTCACTGGTAAAAATGTTGCCCAACACCTGGAGGACACCTTTTTGATATATGGAGTGCCGAGTGTGACTATTTGTGACAATGGGCCCGAGTTTATCAGTAACAACGTGAAAGAGATGCTCAGGAAGTATGGTTGTCGTACCTTTTACAATTCAAAACGTCATCCTCAAGCAAACCCGACGGAAAGGTACAACCGAACCATACTCACTATGATAAGAGCCTATATTAAAGATTCCCATAAGAAGTGGGATGCCCATTTGCCAGAAATAGGTTACGCTTTGAGATCGGCCAAAAATGAAGTAACAGGATATACTCCTAGCTTTTTGATGTTTGGAAGAGAGCCACAGATATATCGAGGCCACCAACCACTTGACAATGTAACTAATTTTGACCAACCGAAACGCGTTAAAGAATTACAGGCTATTTTTAAAGATGTTAAACAGCGGCTGGACAAAGCATACGAATCAAGTGCTCGTCGCTATAATTTAAGGAGAAGAAGCGTGGAGTTTAATGTAGGAGATCATGTTTTAAAGCGGGATTTCACCCAATCCAAACAAGTGGATGACATAAGCGCCAAGTTAACTCCTAGATATCATGGACCTTTTATTGTGACAAGGAAGATTTCTCCTGTAACGTACCAGTTGAAGAACCCCAACGGAGTCAGTATCGGTACATGGCATGTGCAAGATTTAAAACCATATTTTGAGTAAACGAATACACCCAAAGAAAATTCCTACGTGATTTTCTTTTAGAGGAAAGGGTGGACTGTAACGTTTGTAAAATCATAATCATTAAATATAAATTGAATAATTAAATAATACGAATAATGATAATAATTATAATAATAACACTAATAATAATGATAATTAATAATGATAGTAATAATAATAATAATAAGTATATAATAATAACAATATTAATAATAATAGTAATAATTATAATAATAAAAAAATAGTTAATGAGTACTCTAAATTAATTTTATAAATGATATAATAACGAGTTTTATAAATAATTAATATAATAGAATGCATGCATTATAAACGAAATAAATAAACATTGATAAATAAACATAATACCTCTTACCTTTTACCTTTCCTGTGAGTGTTTTTGTTATTCTTAGAATATAGGTTTATTGTTTGGATAAGAACATTTTGTATGTAAACACGAGATTAATTCTTGAGGATTATCTGTGAGAGATAAGAGAGACTCGGGAGGGAGACGATTAGGATTGCGAGAGTGACAACGATGAGTGAGTGGAGGCCTAGCCAGCTAGCGAGCCAGGAGTCGGTCTGGATACGATAGCTACGTCGCGCTTAGCGGATTAACGACGAGCCTACGTATTCTGGTAGCGCCGGCTCTCCGACTCAACGGCACTGCTCCGACCCTACCGTTCTGCAAGGCTGCTCTCGTTCACCCACGTTTGCAGACCAGCTAAGTCGTAGCTTTAATTCAATATTTTTCTTAAAAGAATTAAGAATTTCTTTACGTCCATTTGAGGATTTATGGTGCGTGAGCACTTCTCATGGATTTTATTAGCGGATTTTAAGAGCGGGGAGACATAACTTGAAGACTTCTGTAGGATTAAGGCGAGGTGTCTACTACTAGTCTTCGGGGAGTTCAATTCAACGTTATTTTGAATCTCTTTTATTTTATTTTAAACATTATATTTACTTAATTTTATTTAAAACTCATTCTGTTTTATTAATTAGATTGGGTTCATAAGAACCGTCGGATGACTGACTTTAAAACCCTCATTCGGAGTTTAGGATTTTATTTTTATTTACTGTCGGGCAATTTTTATGTTTTATATGAGTCTAGTATTTTTTTTTCTTTATCTGATTCTCACTTATGATTTAAGTTGTTTGTAGGAAACCTTTTATTTTGTGGATTATACTTATTATTCACGTTGAATAATTGTAAGATTAATAGCGTAAATTATAAATATTTACAGTTCTTATGCATAAACTTATTTTATTTTATTTATTATTTTGTTGTTTTGTTCACGCTCACTGACCAACTCCTTTATTCCTTTTTCAGCCCACTCCCAACTGAACCTAGTCGGCAAACCCTTTTTTAGGCGACAACCTCTCAGCTCAAAACTTTCGTATATTTTTATTTTATCTTAAACAACGAAATAACGAAATAAAAGTTGTTATGTTAATAAAACAAATATAACTTTTTTTGTTCTAATTCACAACAATGGAGCTGGTGAGTGAAGTAGTGGAAACTTTCATTCGTGAAAAGTTTCTCACGAAACTCTCGTAGAGTTTCAAGTTAGTTTTGATACCGAAAAATTCCACTGTAATATTACTTTTCTTTTTTCACAAAAGATAACACGGGTTTGTTTGGAGGTATATTTTTTGTAGTATTGCTGAATCATGACAATAATTTGAGGCTTTCGAACTTAGTAAATTCTTAGAACTATTCAATCTAATTGTGCTTAAAAGTAATTTTAAAAGTTTCAATAAATAACTATTAGTTGTTTCGAAACATTGGATTTTAGAGGTACTTCTTTAGATTGTTACTCCCCTCAGTTGTTTTAGAATATAAAAATGATTTTGACTAAATAACAATTAAGACATAGGGATGATTAGTCCAATTGTACTTTGGAACAAAGGAATATCAAACTTCTGTTTTTATAAGGGGAGTAGCAGTCTAATGAAGAACATTCCGTGTATTCCATCTTTAGATTGTTACCCCCTCTTTTTGGAACGAAGTTCCTTATTGCACGTTCTGGAGCCCGGGAGTGAATCCGAAAAAAACGACCAAAATCACCGTCACGCAAAATCCGTCACGAAATCTACAGATGACGATAACTTGAGTAAAAGCTCACCGAGTTAGATGAAATTTGGTACACATGTTCATATTACCAATGCCCAGGCCGAGTTCGTTGAAAAACGTTATCCGCCTAAGCGTTCACGCGCAACGCTCGCGTAAACGTAAGCTTCAAAAGACGGGAAAAAGTGTTATTAAGAAAGACTGTTACTTGACTTGTTTTGATTATTTTTGTTATATATGTCAAAAATGTCACTTTGTTTGTAAATAAATAAAATATAATCATGTAAAATTTTACCCTGATACAAGCAGAAGCTGTAGAGTAGGGAAGAGGGGGGTATAATATTTTAAATTAATTGGCCGGGTAGGTAGAAAACAGTCCTATTTCAATCCAAACTCCTTTAACAAACATACTCTTTCACTATAAACTCATCATGATCAATTTTTTTCTTACATTCAATATAATATATTTATAGTAAAACGCTTGCTTTAATGATACAAATAATGATTTTCTTTTCATTTTTCCTTAACTCTGCTAGGTACAAACAGTTCGTTACTTTTAATTTTGTCTCTTTTCTACCTCCGCCATGTATAAGTAGTTAGCAATGTATACCTACTTAGCAGTGTGATTTTATAATTTATATTTAATGAAAAATGTAAGGAACTTCGTTCCTACCGGGTGTCCCGCGACACCACACGGATTTTTTTTTTATAGGAGGAGTAACAGGCAGAAGTGCCGATACTCTTATGTTTCTTCACTAATATATATATATTTTTTTATGGTTTCAATACATATAGTATTGTATTGTTAATTTCTTATAATAAATTTAACCGGTTTTAAGTTCATATAACGTTATTGTGTGAATAAATCAATTTACTTCGCTTACCTACTTTGTCTGTCTTCTATAATACAGGGGCTTCCGAAGCAGATTTACGGGCTTTCAGAGCTTATAGGAAATTTAATTTTGAACTAAATGTTTACAAACATAAAAACGTGATAACCATAAATGGACATAGTGATATTTTCATTGATCGAATTAAAAATAGAATGCCAATTATTAGTGTGGCACATCTCTTCCTCGCATCCTATCACGTACTTTATTGATTTTATGCTTTTACAAGCCATTATTGTCTAAATATTGTTGTAAGGTATTTAATTTTTCCCCCGTATTGCTTTCGAGCTTACCGAAGGTAACGGAAGCTCTGTGAAGGAAAATATTTTATCTACGACTGATACGAAATATAAACATTATATCTCTGTTTAGATGCGTAGAAAGTGATTATTTACGTACTTGTATTCATTGCGCATGCGCGTATCATAGTTCTGAATAATTCCTCTTCTTTACCACGCTAGCGCGGTAATGATGAGGAATTCTTCAGCTTTACGCACGATTAGCGAGTTTGTTTACATTTAACAAAACTAATTTGCTATTATTTTATTAAAGTAACTGTTTATATCGAGTTTTTAGTGAAAAAAAATGAATGAATCAAGTGGCTTTGACGAAAATGTAGAGAATAATACTCCTCCAGAAATAATTGATTCGGCAAAAAATATAACTCAAGATTAATGCCATCTTTATCAAGAGATACGAACTTACATACAGCAAGTTTATTTTTTTCTGTATTTATTATTTAAATCTAACAATCGTAAATAAAGTACGGTACGCAACTCGTGCGAAAACGGCATTTTGCATTGCTCGTGTGGTTTTACTACCCTCGCTGTCGCTCGGGTGCAAACTCCACACTCACTACTTTCCGCACTCGACGCGTAATGTGCTATTATGTCTCCGATTTCAAATATTACAAGACACAAAGCTGTTTCAGACGTCAAGGAATATATTTGGTTCCGTGTCTGTCTGTCGGTCTATCGCTCAATTTTTGCGAACCAACATATCCTAAATTTTATTGAAATTTGGTATGGTAGGTTATAATTAGCCCATTGTACGTCCCATATTATTTACAACCTTCTGCGCCCATTTGTTTCTCTTCCACATGCACTGCACACAAACATACATTTATCTGCATCTATATCATGAAAAGTACTCATGTGATTTTTATGAAATTTTGATGGTTTGTCGAAAGTAGCCCACAGATAGCAACAGATTAATTTAATCCGTCTGCGCTTTTTAATTTTTGCTTAAGTGATACTTAATTCGTCTAAAATAATTTAAAACAATTATGACATATTAAAAACGGGGGAAGCAATTAAATAAATGAGACAATAATGGCATGTAAATGCATGAAATTAATAACGAACGTGTGATAGGATGCGAGGAATGAGGAAGCTATGTGCCATACCAATTGACAGTTTATTTTAATATGTCAAAATTATACCTACAGCTTTTTTATACTGATAATAGTTGAAGCTGATACAGAATTACTTAAGAATAAGTTGTGAGTGATAGAGAGCGAGTGCCATATGGCTTACCATCTTACGGTTGAACCCTATTCCTCGGATTGTAAGTAATCTGGGAGGGAACCAAAGGCCTTATCACCTGATTTATAGGTGGTTAGAGGTGATTTAGTGACTTACGATGGTTCATAGCCTGTGTTTTTTACGCGGTTCAGAATAATCTCTAGGCTGCCATAACATGCCGCGAGAAAAGTTGCTTCCAAACAAACTTGCTCGCGTTCAAGCTAACCTGAATTAAACCTTCCCGACCTCTTCCCTCTTGTTTATATTTTTTATTTTGTTTTTCGTTTCATCCATTTACATAGAAAATATTAAATTCACAATTGTTCCTCATTTCTAAACTATCTTTTTAGTCAGTATTGTATTTTATCTACGACTTGCATTGTAAGTGGACTTTACATTGCTAATAACAGGGCGGGAAGTGTTACTTCCCTCCCATGGGAGTAAAAAAAAACAATTATACCAATTTAAAAGATATTTTTTAAGTATTATGTTGGTAGTAAAGTTTTTCCGCTGTTTATAGCTAATTTTTCGGGAAGGTTACTTTAGGTTATCATACAAATTCTTTAAATTAAAAACAAACTATTGAAAGTGTTTGTTGTAAAACGTGTATATTATTGTATATTTAGTATAAAAATTGTTATTTTAATAAATCAAGTAACTAAATATCAGTTTAAGGTGTTTAAATAGCCTGAATTTGTAGGTAAAACTTTTATACCTACAAAATTAATAGCTACTAGCCATGGTGCACTAGTCGTAGATAAAATTTAATACGCAACATGGATCGAAGTATTTCTGCTCTCGGGATTATCTCCCTCGGCTATGCCTCGGGAGCTAATACTACAGTTATCTCTCTCGGCCATAAGGCCTCGAGAGCTAATGAAGTTTTCTCCTTCGGCGGTGCCTCAGGAGAGCAGGAAAACATACTTCTCTCCCTTGTTGCGTAAATAACTAATAATAATAATATATTCGGCTTCGTTTATAACCTCAATGGAAAGTGTTCCGTTGAGGATCATGTGCACAAGGAAGTAAGGTTGGGGGAAAACACTTCATGGCTTCATAAATGTTCTTATATATCTATACAGCCCGAAAGCGCATTTTTATGCCCTTTCAACGCATGCGGTTAGTATGGGTTTTCCCATAAAACTAGTAGGTTTTAAGGCATGCGCGTTAAAACCTACCTTCATTCAGAATTAAATATGAATAATTTAGTTGACTGGTTTATGGTCACACCATGACATTGTATATTAAATACAGAAAAAATTACCTACCATTCTAAACTACATTACCCGCGAACTTTACAAATTTAATTTTACAAAGTAAAACTTTACTTAAACTTATTAGTTACGACGCTGTTCTTCATCTAATAGTATAACTTTACTGTTTTTAAACTTTTCCACATAAAAATGTCTCCCTTTTTATATACATTTGTTTTTGTAAGATTTAGTGTAAGTCGTGTGAAAAGAAAAAGTAGTTCTTTCGTTTTAGTTTCAAGAAGTAATGTTAAGATATGCTTATCGTAATTCTTTGGGTTTTTTCAATTAAAACCGTTGGCAACCTAAGCTAACTGCCGAAGCTGAATGAAAAATCATTTTAATTCCAAGGGGTATACTGGTGGGTTGAAAAAGGAGTTAAGAAATTGAACTAGGGGCGTTAAAAATAATCGATTGCGGTTTGAGAACGAGAAAAAAGTAGGAGCGGTATTATTAAAAATAAGATTTATAATGTAGCCAGGAGTGCCAATTGCACCCCTCGGTCCTGCAAAGTACGGCATTTCCATTAAAACTTGGTCCTCCGGGGGTGGTCCTTTGTAGCGGTTTGTAGAAATGGGCGACCAAGAAAATTGAGCTATAGGCTTGAAATACGATGTGGTAAAGAAAATAGTTTGTAGCCCATAGCTCGGCGAGGCCGAGGATAGCAATTTAACGTCACCATCACCACCTTACTTTGATCTATTTTTTTCCCTAGAGAATTAATTGTTTTTGAATTTTGTTTAACTTATTTTCCTTTTGATCAACTAGCTAATTAATATCTTTTAAGGATAGATTGAACAGGAAGGAATAATTAATTATTTAAACAATTTAATTAAAGTTATTAATTTTGGGTTGTTTATAATAACGATAATTATCCTTCGGTATTAACAATTTAGTTTTAGCATAGGTAAGATTTAGCTCTGGGGCAACAAAAGAAATTTCCGTCTGGCAAATAAAGACGTGAAACATGTAACACTTTTAAATATCGTGCCAGGAAGTTAGGATTTAACAGGAGGTCGATAGTTTTTCATTTATAGCATAATATTTTGATGATAGGTAGGCTGAAGTTTCAATGAACGACATGGAAAATGTGACATTTTTAAATATCGTAGGTATATATAATAGGAGGTAGGTTGGTTTTCATTTGTATTAATTGTAGTACTATATATTTCGTCTACAGAAGTCCATATACTTTTTAAATTTTATATTAAATGATACGAGAGCTCCTAGCGTACCAAATGGTAATCAAAATGGGTTAATGTTTTATAATTTCACAGCTTAAGATCCATCTACTATATCAATTAGACAAATGTAGACTGGTTTTCTCCACTTAATGGAACAACATTGAAAAGTCGATATGAGGGTTCAATGCCCAAAATATAATATAACCCTCCCCCCCCCCCAACGCCCAACGCCAACAACCCCCACACCAACAACCCCCATGATTCAACCCCCACACCAACAACCCCATGATTCAACCCCCACACAAACAACCCCCATGATTCAACCCCCACACCGACAACCCCCATGATTCAACCCCCACACCAACAACCCCCATGATTCAACCCCCACACAAACAACCCCCATGATTCAACCCCCACACCGACAACCCCCATAATTCAACCCTCCACACCAACAACCCCCATGATTCAACCCCCACACAAACAACCCCCATGATTCAACCCCCACACCGACAACCCCCATAATTCAACCCTCCACACCAACAACCCCCATGATTCAACCCCCACACCGACAACCCCCATGATTCAACCCCCACACCAACAACCCCCATGATTCAACCCCCACACAAACAACCCCATGATTCAACCCCCACACCGACAACCCCCATGATTCAACCCCCACACCAACAACCCCCATGATTCAACCCCCACACCGACAACCCCCATAATTCAACCCTCCACACCAACAACCCCCATGATTCAACCCCCACACCGACAACCCCCATGATTCAACCCCCACACCAACAACCCCCATGATTCAACCCCCACACCAACAACCCCCATGATTCAACGGTTTTCTATGAAATAAAGAGAATTATGTTTTTTGTGAATTTCGTATCTCATAGAGCGCCTTCATTACTACAACCATCTTTGAGTCTATGATGGTACTTCTTTAGAATTTTACTTCCCTATGTTTATTTTTAATATAAATGACTTAGTCTAAATAACTATTAAGACAAAGGAATATTTTGTCTCATGTACTTTGGGACAAAGGAATATCACACTTCTGTTTTTATAAAGGGGAGTAACAGTCTAAAGAAGAACACTCCGTACACCTTCTTTAGATTATTACTCACCTCTCTCTCTCTTCTATAAGAGGAGAAACAATCACTATAAGCAAGAGATGCAAAATATTGATCAGCCAATTCAGTTTAATTCAGTTTGTTTATAAGCTATTACTAATTACAAAAAAATAATTAATAAGTATAAATTTGTTCGAAAATACTTTCTTTTATTTTTTCTCCTACATACCTTTTTTATTTTAAATTGTCTTTGTTATTCTTCTTCCTTTTGTTTTGGTTAAAGTGGAAACGAAAATTAAGTATTCTTCTGCGTAGCTGAGAAGATTTAAGCTGAAGGCGGCATCTTTTCTTCTTAGACTTAATCCTCTTAATTCTTTTTTGAAAAATGTCCTACTCTAAATTCAGTTTCTTCTCTAGTTTATCACATTTTTACCAATTCTGTCGTGTAACGTTTTTGGTTTACCAGTCATTTAAATTAATTACTCTTTGAAAAATATTTTTTTCTTATTGAATGAATTAAAGTTATTGTCTAAACTTGAAAGGTATTAGTTTATAATTTATTCCTGAAAATGAAGTGTAGAAAATTCTTGTCTACGTTTTAAAAAATATTGAAATATTTGTACAGAGATAAAGGTACTAAGTATCGTGATCATGACGGGTTAAAAGCCCTTAAGGGTTGTTCTTCAGGAGTTGAACGAGGTTCCTATCGAGAGTTTAACAAACATGGCCGACCTCATTTCCAACCACCAAGTACATCAGGGGTCATCGAATCAACCCTTAGTTCTTCCACCTCCGTACTTGTCTTAACTCTTGTCGGATAACCTTTCAAAATCAGTAACCTCAAAGCTAATTCTGAAACTTTCCTTATCCTAGACAAGTCTATTTAACAAAATTTCTAGACTTAATTGATTAAATAGATGGAACAATATATTCACTTCAATAATAATTTAATTAAATCTTTAAGCTTTTCTGAGGATTAAAGATTTCATATCGTATAATCATAGTCCATGCATAGATAATTTATAAATATGAGAGTGCTATTTTTAGGGTCCGTAGGCAAAACCAAGGACCCTTATATTTTCCTGCGTGTGTCTGTCCGTCCGTCCTGTCGCCTGCTCTCACGGCTACACTTTCGTCCGATCACTTTGAAATGTGGCATGTATGTGTCTTGTACCTACCCACATATTTTAAAAATATAGCGACTTAAAAAAAAATATTTTTCAAAAAAAGTAGGGTAAAAAAACTTTTTACCTTATCTACCTTTTTAACTTTTCTAAGGGTTAATTTTTTTTTTTTTTTTTTTTTTTTTTTTCGACACCGTGAGGGGTATTACATGAAAGGGTACGTCGAGCTGATTACAAACATATATAATTCTTATTTTATAACTTTGATAGGGCGAGCGTTGGCGAGTTTAAAGCGGCTCTGAAACGTGCCCCCCCCCCCCCCCCTTTATCTCGCTTATGTAAAGTGCAAAAAATCTGAAAAAATTCCTGAACATTCTTCGACCAAAACTAAGGATACCACATTTTAGAAATTTCGAAAAAAAAAATTATTTTATTTTTTATTGACAAAATACGTTTTCTTTATAATTATGCACTTTTCGATGTATTTATATGGTTGTAGTCCGGTTCAGTGGCAAACAAATACTTTATCAGAAGTTTGTTTATGTGTTTTGAGAATATCAGACCCATAGGATAGTTCAAAGTAAGCTTTTTAGCATTTTAAAAAACACCATCAATAGGGTACTACTTAAACTATACAGGGTTGCCTACGGACCCTCGCTGTGTGCTGACTCACACACACTTGACCTGTTTATTTAATATTAGTGCAATGATTCTCTTAAAGACATCCAGACCTACATTTTTTGGTACTTCTTTTGATTGTTACTCCCCTATGTTTTTTTTAAAGATATAAATGACTTTGACAAAAAAGAGATGCTTAGTCCAATGTACTTTGGAACAAAGGAATATCACACTTTTGTTTTTATAAGAAAAGTAACAGTCTAAAGAAGAACATTCCGTACACCTTCTTTTGATTGCTACTCCCCGCTTTTTAGGTCTCTGTACAAAGTACAAAAAGAAACCTTATATAACGGCTCTGTCTGTCTGTCATTCTGTCTGTCCGTTGCTTTTTTCAATTCATAACCTACTATAGCTAGGAACTTGAAATTCGGCACACAGGTGCATCTCGGCATTTTAGACAGCTGGACACATTTTTGATTTTTCACACTTAATATTTTCAAGATGGCGGCCAATATGGCGGGCGACTAAAAAAAAGTTTTTAGTCACCATGACATGTTATGTATCAATTTAAAGGTCTTGAAATGAAGATAAAGAATATGCAACTATAAAAATTTCACACGAAATATTTTCAAGATGTCGGCCAATATGGCAGGCGACTAAAAGAAAAGTTTTTAGTCACCATGACATGTTATATATAAATTTAAAGGTCTTGAAATGAAGATAAAGAATTGGCAACTATTAAAATTCCACACGTAATATTTTTAAGATGGCGACCAATATGGCGGACGACTAAAAAAAGTTCGTAGTACCTATGACATGTTATACATAAACTTAAAGGTCTGGAAGTGTAGAAAAAGAATATGCAATTATTAAAATTTTCAAGATGACGGCCAATATGATGGGTGACTAAACATTATTTTAGTTACCATAACATGTTATACATCAATTTAAAGTTCTTGAAGAGTAGAAAAGGAATATTACTGTTAAAATTAGTGTAATTATATTACACTTAATAATTTTAACTTTAATGTACAGAAACTGGTGATTATCGCCCCCACGTACTTACGGGAAGCGCGCCTTACTTGTTCTTTTATAAGGGGAGTAACAATCTAAAAAAGTGCCTATTTTTCTAATGATTTTCGAGAACTCTTCTCATTAAAGGCACTTCTAAGCACTTCCTTTGGTGGCGTATCTTATTTTTTTCTCTTCTTTATCTTTCTTTTCCTATACACGTCCTCTCCTTCTAAATTCAAACAAAAAAGTTTGAGAGTGAGGCGGTGGTGGTTTGAAGGGAACGCCTGGGTTGGAAAAACAGATCCAAATAATTAATATGATAGATTATTAATAATATAATAATAATTAATCTGCTAATCTAGATCCCATACGTTCGAACTATTAACATCCTGGTATTCCCTGACAGTCGTCTGATAAAAATTATCTAGTAAGACATAATTTTCCATATCTTTCTTCGCATTTCCCAACTACTTTTGACTTCTTGAATTTCAAATGGAGTATAATGCTTAAATGAGCATGTTGATTGCCTCTGGAATACCAGCCACAATATAACTTATTTTTGAAGAACTAAAAAAAAGTTATGGTTTTATCACAATTATTCTTGTTATGTGAATCGGTTCTGTTCGTAAGAGTTTTTTGTATTTATGCCAAAATTGTTTGGACATGGCTACGTCAGATGCATAACATTAACGCCAGTTTTGGCAGGAAAGCGTGTCCCCCACCATTGGATGTGTGTTGAGGTGGGGGGGATGTAGATCAAAGCTAGAGTGGGGGAAACTCGACGACGTGTGAACTCCATCTAGTTTCCATCTCCTACCCTACAAGCTTGAAATCAAACTGTGGTCAAAACCTTCAAGAGTGATGGTGTCCGGACTCGCACTCAAAGAGAACCCATGAACATGCTACACGCTAGACTTGACAGATATCCTACCACACAACACACACACATAACACCCTTCTATTTAGAACTAATACATCACAGACTGATCTCTATTCATCTACTTCTGTCTCTTTACAACCAGATTACTTCATTTTTAATTTATTTTTTCCTTTCAAATTTTTTGAAATCTCTTTTGGAATAGTTAAAATTATTAGGACACTCTGATATTATAACCTAAATCCGTTTCGTTCTTTAATATCTAACATTTTCACTCATTCAAAGGATTGATAGATGTATTTAGATTTTTTTTCACTTAAACGTATCTGGTTTAGTAACTACTTAAGTTTATAAACTGCTAGAATACTTTTATTATATCCCTTCCATCTATAATTCGATTTTAATTTTGATTTACTTATTTTATTTCAGGAAGATTATTTAAATAAAATAAGGAAGACTTATTTTATTTTAGTTGAACTGGTGGTGAAAAAAAAAAAAAAAAAATTAGACTGCCAATTGGTGTGGCACAAAGCTTCCTCGCATCCTATCATGTACTTTATTGTTATATTAACATTAACATTATCGTTATATTACTTTATTGTTATACTGTTTATTGACTAAAACCATTAATAGTATTAGCGATCTTTAACATTTCATAGCGGTGTCGCTGTAGGTTTTACTAAAAAATTGTATTTGAAAAAAATGTTTGTCTCATTGAATAGATGAAGTTTGATTTTTTCCCCGACCAAAAATTTCAATTTTAAATTTGAAGTTCACGTTTAAGTGAGCATTACGCGTAAACGCTTGATCGGATTACGTTGTCCAACAAACTCGTCCTGGGCATTGGTAAAATGAACATGTCTACCAAATTTCATCAAAATCGGTGGACATTTACTCAAGTTATCGTCGCACGTTTCATGATTCGCGGACACACAGACCGACAGACAGACAGACAGACACGGAACCAAAAATGTTCCCTGATGTCTGAAACGGATTTCTGTCTTGAAATTTTTAAAATCGGAGGCATAAAACGATTTTGTCAACACAATGCTTCCGTTACCTTCGGTAAACTCGGAAGCAATAAATAAATAAAAAGTGTGGTACCAATGAACACCAGTTAGGAACCAAGTTCCTTACGCTTTTCATTAAATATAAATTATAAAATCACACTGCTAAGTATACGATGCTAACTACTTATACATGGTGGAGTTAGAAAAGTGGCAAAATTAAAAGTACTTAGCGGAGTTAAGTCAAAATTAAAAGAAAAACATTACTTTTTATCTTTGGAGCGAGCGTCTTGCAACAAATATGTATTGACTATTTAGAATGAGTAAATGATGATGTGTTGATAGTTAAAGAGGATGGTTGTAGTAGAGTGAGTCCTTAACCCATTTACGTCCCAGTCTACTCCAATACACAAAAACTTCTGCTTTGTATCAGGTTGAAATTTTACACACCTTTTTCAATTGCACTTCAGACGATGTGTATGAAGTTTATTAAAATTGTTACGTTATAACGTGATATCGGTAATAAATAACGTTGTTTTCTCTATTTTAAAGGTTTAGGCCCGCTTTAATAAATTTAGCGATCTTTTACACATTCATATAGGTGTCGGTGGTTTTTTTTTTACTAAAAAAGTTGTTAGTCTCATTAAATAGATGAAGTTAGAATTTTTTTCCGTCCAGAAATTCAAATTTTACATTTGAAGCTTACGTTTACATGACGCTTGGGTATATAGATAACGCTGTCCAACGAACTCATCCTGGGCATTAGAAAAATGAACATGTGTACCAAATTTCAACGAAATCAGTTATTATTAACTTAAGTTACCGTCATCGGTCGATTTGTGTGAAGATAGGTTTTGTGACCATTTTTTAGGGTCCGTAGGCAAAACCAAGGGCCCTTATATTTTCCTGCGTGTGTCTGTCCGTCCGTCCGGTCGCCTGCTCTCACGGCTACACCTTTCGTCCGATCACTTTGAAATTTGGCATGTATGTGTCTTGTACCTACCTACATATTTTAAAAATATAGCGACTTAAAAAAAATTTTAATCAAGAAAATCATGGTAAAAAACCTTAAGGGTTAATTTTTTCTTTTCGACACCGTGAGGGGTATCATATGAAAGGGTACGTTGAGCTGATTACAAAATATATAATTCTTTGGTTATAACTTTGATAGGGCGAGCGTAGGCAAGTTTGAAGTGCGTGTGAAACGTGCCCCCCCACTCTATCTCGCTTATGTGAAGTGCAAAAAATCTGAAAAAATTCCTGAACATTCTTTGACCAAAAGTAAAGATACCACTTTTTGGAAATTTCGAAAAAAATATTATTTTATTTTTTATTGGCCAAATACGTTTTTTTATAACTATGGTCTTTTCGATGTATTTATATGGTTGTAGTCCAGTTCAGTGGCAAAAAAATACTTTATCAGAGTGTGTTTTGAGAATATCAGACCCTTAGAATGGTTCAAAGTAAGCTTTTTAGCATTTTAAAAAACACCATCAATAGTGTACTACTTAAACTATACAGGGTTGCCTACGGACCCTCGCTGTGTGCTGACTAGCACACACTTGACCTGTTTATTACGGATTTACACCCGGGCTCTAGATGTTGTAACCTGCCATAAGGAACTCGGTTCTAAAAAGATATAGTTGAAGTGAAGTCTACTGGATATTTTATATCTGAAACTTGTTTTAAATTTTATTTTTAAGTTACAGTGCTAACAAGAAGATATATTTTAAAATCTATTTTTATGCTTCTATTAATTACCTTAGAAATTTAGAAAATAATTTCCACTTAAAATCTAAATGTCATGAAAGTTAATGTTTAAAATAAAAATATAACAATAATAAGGAATTAATTAATGAGTTTACTGAGGAGGTGGAAACTAGAACGGTTGTCTTGCAGATTTTGATATATTTAGTACTAAACTTAAAAACGTTCTTATTCAATTTTATTAAGTTTGCTTTAACTTCTTAGTACCGAGTATTTAAATATTTATGATTTGTTGAAATATAAACAAAAGTAACTGAATATATAGACGTCACTTATATACATATATAACTTAAAATGGAAATTTATATGTAATATTTCAATGTCGTGGTAGCTGTTGACGTTATAACAGTGTACAGCGTTTATATACTAAGTTCTATTTCTAGTAATAATCAAAAAGAAGAGTAAATATAGGCGAAGGCTATGCTTGGTTGAAGGAATCCAATCACGGGAAGTGGTATTGAAACAATGCACTATTTGCCGAGTAGTTTGAAAGTCTCTTTAGACAGACATCATATCTGTTTCCAATGCTTTGCATGAACATTCTAGTGATTTATATTCAAACAGGTATTATGAGTAAGTTGTGAGTTAAAGGGAAGATCCTTTTGATTCGGGAGATGAGTGGGAGTAGGTTCAAAGGGAGCTTTATACCTGAAATGTGTCGCAACTGAACTAGGGCTCGTCGAGTTTTGATTGTCGACCTGACTGGTAGGTCTTTGTTTAACTCTTTTGAGAGAGGGACAGGTGCCCCGGAGGAGTGCGATGTTTGTATGTTTTGATATCTTTCCCTAATCAGTATTTCCTAGTTTTCCCTTTGGGACTGAGACGGGTCCTTGGGAAGATTTCCCTGTGTGACTCTTCTCACGGATAAACACAGACCCTTAACTCGGTGTTTCCTGACAGGGCTGTTCTCTTCTGATTCTCTTCTCTAGTTTTAGGAGCCTCAGGCTTCGTAAAGACAACACGGTCCGTCTAGATGGAAGAGTATCCAGCAAAGGAAACTTAGTCCCTTTTACTTTGATACCTGTTCTGAATTTTAACTCCTTGATCTGGAGATACCTGAGACAATCTCTTCTTTATTTCAACGATTTCAGACTTCAACAGGTGATAATCGAAACTTATCTAAACCACCAAAAAGCAATTCCCCCCCCCCCCCCAACTAATCTAAATAGAAAATGGTTAAATTATATACATAATTAGTCAATCCTTCTTTCCCCGTGCTTCAGCAACTAACTGTTTCTGGAATTCTTAATTTTATCAACCATTTCATCCATAGTAATTTCTTACTACATGATAAAGTCTAAAAATAAAACCTTTCTCAAAAAATTAGGCTTAAAGACCCATAGGTTTTAACTGAGCTGAATTATCTCTTATCTCATTAGAGAGTCGGTACGGAGACGATTTTAGAGACTCGTATAATTTTTTGGATTGTAACTAAATAAATAATTGCTTCTCTTAAGCGTAGTATTTTAGTGTACCTCTTATATTATTTGCTTTTTTCTCTTTTTTAAAGAAGTCATATATTTTTTGACCTTTGAATTTAGTTTCTAAGCTCCTACTTTACCTTAAAATTTATCAGATTTAGTTGAATGTGCGCAATAAAAGAATTATTTATTAATTATAAGTAAAATGTCTTCCCGTGATTAACTTTTCTAAGCTTACATTCAGATATCATAGGTAATATTAGGCCCGGTGCACCTTTGCAGCAAGAGTTATCTTGACGCTGCGTTATTCTTAATCGTATAAGAAGATTGCAGAGCAATTGACGTTGGGAATTACACGTTACACTGATTCCTATAAGCGTCAGCTAGGTATTCTAGCTGACGCTTATAGGAATCAGTAGGTATCGGCCGATGGTTATCGAGGTTGCCTGTGAGTCGCGCGTCACATCTCCATACCCCGATAGCTGGCTGTACTAATTTGTCCATAGGAGAGTGCACTCCTGCCGCAGCGTGTGTTTCCTATCGAGCTTGTGATGTCTTTCTATACAATGTCTGATGAAAATGTGGATGTTGAACTTTCCATTGACGAAGTAAACATTCGTCCGTTAATTTGGGATGTTAGTCATGTGGCCTATAAAGACCTAATAAAAAATAGTCTACTAGGGGAAGCATTTGTGAAACAATTATTGAGCTGATTCGACCGGCTAGTTTGTCATATGATCGAATTAACATTCTAAAATTATTTAAAAACTTATCAATATCTGCCTGAGATCCTTCAAGCATACCTTAAAAATCCCTTTGAGTTCCTCTCGCTGTTTTATGGATGATCCAGTAATCCCTTTTTTCTAATTTCTCTCTCTTTCACAATTTAGTTTACTTGTAAACTAGTAGTAGTAAGGTGCTAGTACTAGTACTAAACGAGTAGGACGAACTGCTAGTTGGAACCTAGCAATTTGGACATATTTTAGGCCCATTTTACTAGCCCTGTGGTAGAATAATCCAGCCACTTCACACATCATACCTCTGTACATTGTACTGCCGAAGCGAGTATGATGTGATCATTAGTGAGCCATATAAAGCATAGCATTACGGTAAGGGATCGAACCACGACCTTGTGCCACCCTTGATTTATTGATGGCCGAGCAAATGTGGTTAGTAACTAAATCTACTCGGCCACGCCAGCTCTCTACTTGTACACTAAGTATAAAAAATCAACTTTTTTCTTAAATATTTGGACGCGTGTACGATCTAGCTCGGTGGTTGCAAATGATAGACTGTCACTGAGGCATATCACCGTGAAAGTGTACATAGGAGACGCCGAGCCGGTAAGACGTAGATTGAAATGACGCAACGTCCCCATAACACTTGCTGCAAAAAGTTATGTGTTTAGCAAGTTGAGCATACTCCTTCTATTTTCATTCACTAGCTAAAAGTGACAAACTTTACCACCTTGATATCCAAAGGTGTGAAGTATGGGCTTCTATTCCAAGAAATATAAATAAATAAATTCGAACTTAAATAATTTTTAGTTATAGTCGTATCAGACTATGTTTTCATGATTTAAAAAAAATATTTCTAACTGAATGAACTTACGAGTTGTATAAAGTCAGTCTTAACTCCTTTAAAAATTAATTATGACTAATGGCTATTATTTCTTTGACTGTTCACTTCCTCTACCTTTTTGAAATGTAGTAGTAAGTTACACAGAGTTTTGTCACGCCATAATGCTTTACAAGTTCAGTATATTTTCTCGGGAGAAAATAGAAAGAATATAAAATATTCCGCTCGGTAATAGATTATACTAGTTTATATAGAGTGGGGCGTTTTGTATAGCTATTGCCTCTTCCAAACTCCTACTTATTAACGTTACTTATTTTGTTGATGCAGAAGAAAAAAAACCTTATTCCAGAGAGAGTGTAATAGTTAGGGACCTAACTCACCTTATTTATAATATGGGGACTCTGAAATCACCTTGACTACAATTCCACATTCCAATTCTACCTTTTTTTATTATATCTTACCATGATATCATAGCATGAACTTTAACTTTTATTTTTCAATGTTAGTCATGAATATTATATGTATAACCAACCTAAAGCTACGCTTTCACCTTTTTGTTTTTTAAACAAACATAGCCGGGTAAAAAATAAAAGTACACCTTATTCTGTGCAATATTACTTTAGTCTGTTTTAGTTACTTCCTTCTTATCCTCTTTAGTTATATAATTCTTACAGTTATGACCTTCATACAGTCCTTATTAGGTATGAAATGACAAGTATGATAACAATACAGTCCTTATTATTTATGCTATGACTTTCATACAGTCCTTATTAGGTATGAAATGACCACAATACAGTCCTTATTATTTATGCTATGACCTTCATACAGTACTTATTAGTTTTTCTATGCCCTTCATATAATTCTTATTAGTTATGCTCTGACCTTCATACAATCCTTATTAGTTTTGTTATGACCTTCATACAGTTCTTATCAGTAATGCTATGACCTTCATACAGTACTTATTAGTTATGCTATGACATCCATACAGTCCTTATTAGTTACCACCACACTGCCCTTATTAGTTGTACTATGACCTTCATACAGTCCTTATTAGTTTTGTTATGACCTTCACACAGTTCTTATCAGTAATGCTATGACCTTCATACAGTACTTATTAGTTATGCTATGACATCCATACAGTCCTTATTAGTTACCAACACACTGCCCTTATTAGTTGTACTATGACCTTCATACAGTCCTTATTAGTTTTGTTATGACCTTCACACAGTTCTTATCAGTAATGCTATGACCTTCAGACAGTACTTATTAGTTATGCTATGACATCCATACAGTGCTTATTAGTTATGCTATGACCTATATATAGTCCATATTAGTTATGCTATAACCTTTATATAGTCCTTATTAGTTATGCTATGTTTTTTATATAGTCCTTACTAGTTATGCTATGGCCATCACACTGCCCTTATTAGTTATACTCTAAACTTCATACAGTCCTTATTAGTTATGCTATGACCTTCATACAGTCCTTATTAGTTATGCTATGACCTTCATACAGTCCTTATTAGTTATGCTACGACCATCACACTACCCTTATTATTTATACTCTAAACTTCATTCAGTCCTTATTAATTATGCTCTGCCCATCATACTGTCCCGAATAGTTCGTCGGCACCATGCTAAACTCACGAATGTGAAAAATCGACTTTTTTTTATTTGTGCATTGGATGTCATATGATGAGACACACATACTGTCAAAATATGACACCTGTAGCTTAATTAGAAATGGCAAAACTAAAAAGTCATTTTCACGAATATGCGTAGTTTTTATTGTTTTCCGTGCTAAAGTAACGAATATGATTATTTGTTAGTTTTCTTTACTTTCTGAATTTTTAGGAAGACGTTAAATTGTAAACTAACGAATATGCCACATTGGTTAGTTTACTTTAGTACTTTGAAGTAAAAACTTTTTGGAATTCTGTTGTAAAGTAACGAATGTGCCATGTTCGTTACTTTACAACAGTAAGTATGCTAGAGTAATTGATTAAAGTTCGGTGTTAAGTAACGAATGTGCCATATTCGTTTCTTTACAACAGAATTCCAAAAAGTTTTCATAATTCCTTTGAACTAAAGTAGCTTTTTTAGCCATTTACTTCTTCAGAATGTGAATCCTTCTAGAAATCAGTGCCTCCCTATTTTTCTAATTAAATTCCGACCTCACTCCCTTCTTTGTTTTAATTCAGTATGCAATAAGGTTTTGTTGAGTGCAAGTCTAAATCGTTCTTCTATAATAACTACTTGTTGATAATATTTCTTCACAATCATTGACTAGTTTTAAACTAACGAATGTGGCAGATTCGATAAAATTAACCTTGAAAAATTTTGCTTCCCTAGTTGTAAACTAACGAATGTGGCAGATTCGTTAAAATTTACCTTTTAAAATTTCGCTTTTGTGAGGTAAACTAACGAATGTGGCATATTCGTTAAAATTTACCTTTTAAAATTTCGCTTCCCAAGTTGTAAACTAACGAATGTGGCAGATTCGTTAAAATTTACCATTTAAAATTTCGCTTTTGTGTGGTAAACTAACGAATGTGGCATATTCATTAGTTTACTATATCGATGAAGAATACAACCCACGAATATGCCATATTCGTTAGTTTGCATTGTCAAATATTTTGTTTTTACTTAAAAGTTTCAATGAACTAACGAATATGTGGCATATTCGTTAGTTTACACTAAAAAGTGCAAATATTTTTAAAAACATTGTATGCGTTGTAAAGTCACGAATATGATATTTCTCCAATCCTATTAATAATTAAACTAAAATTACCCTAGAATATTAAACTGCACTTAAAACTGACTGAATTAATCTTTTAACGTAGTTATGCTACGACCATCACACTACCTTTATTATTTATACTCTAAACTTCATAAAGTCCTTATTAGTTATGATACGACAATCACACTGCCCTTATTAGCTATCCTATGATCTTGATAGTCCTTATTAGTTATGCTATGACCATCACACTGCCCTAATTAGTTATACTATGACCATCACACTGCCCTTATTAGTTATCCTATGATGATCTTGATAGAGTCCTTATTAGTTATGCTATGACCATCACATTGACCTAATTAGTTATGCTATGACCATCACACTGCCCTTATTAGTTATCCTATGATCTTGATAGAGTCCTTATTAGTTATGCTATGACCATCACACTGACCTAATTAGTTATACTATGACCATCACACTGCCCTTATTAGTTATCCTATGATCTTGATAGAGTCCTTATTAGTTATGCTATGACCATCACACTGACCTAATTAGTTATACTATGACCATCACACTGCCCTTATTAGTTATACTCTAAACTTCATAAAGTCCTTATTAGTTATGATACGACAATCACACTGCCCTTATTAGCTATCCTATGATCTTGATAGTCCTTATTAGTTATGCTATGACCATCACACTGCCCTAATTAGTTATACTATGACCATCACACTGCCCTTATTAGTTATCCTATGATGATCTTGATAGAGTCCTTATTAGTTATGCTATGACCATCACATTGACCTAATTAGTTATGCTATGACCATCACACTGCCCTTATTAGTTATCCTATGATCTTGATAGAGTCCTTATTAGTTATGCTATGACCATCACACTGACCTAATTAGTTATACTATGACCATCACACTGCCCTTATTAGTTATCCTATGATCTTGATAGAGTCCTTATTAGTTATGCTATGACCATCACACTGACCTAATTAGTTATACTATGACCATCACACTGCCCTTATTAGTTATCCTATGATCTTGATAGAGTCCTTATTAGTTATGCTATGACCATCACACTAACCTAATTAGTTGTACCTATGACCTTCATACTATCCTTATTAGTTATGCATATTATATTGTTTCTACAGTTCTTACTGTGCGATACTTTTATTTTGCAAAGATTCCGATAGATTGGGGATAAATATATCCAGCAGTATTTGTAGTAAGCTGTGCAGCGCAAGTAGTAATTAAGTAAGTATTAATTATGGGGATCTTTTAAAGAGATGTAAGTTACGTGAAGATGATATAAGTACCGTACGGTAATATGAAATATTTTCCTTAATTTAGGATACTCCTATTTTGTTAGTTTTTATGTATTTTATTTTATTTAGTAATAACATTATTTTAAAAGTTGATTTTTAAATATGTTCTTGTATTTAGAGCTGTTGGTAATTTTGCGCTATAATTAGTAGGCTAACATCAATATTATGGTATAATATTTAATTATTTATTAAATGAAGAAGGTAATTATAATTTTTATATACAAAAATTTATAGAAAATTATTATAGTTTAGTAGTTATAACAAATCTCTACTTTTTCAAAATTTTTATTGTATACACGAAGTCATTGAATAAATTAGGTATAAACTAATATTATTACTTTATGCAAATTAGTTGTTAAGGAGGGTGACCCTTACTAGTGAAGAAAACTCCGAAAAAAGGAACGAGGCCCTAGGGACATAGGAGGGGGGTTGCTGTAATAAATATCTGTTTTATAGGGTCATTAAAAAAGGAGTAGGACGGGAGCTGGGACGGCTCCCTGTGCCACACCCGTCCTGTATATTACTTGTTGAGATTGCTCTCGTCTATGGAGCATTTATTGAGTTAGTAAACTAATTTAAAACTTGACTGCGGCTTGGAGGAAGTAAGGGGGGGGGGGAGTCGAGATGATCCTCCCCACCGCATCTTTATGATTTTTAATATCTTAAGGGAGGAAGTAATAAAAACTAGCCCTGAGTGAACTCCGAGAAGAGAAATTTTAGAAATGAAATCTGGAGCTTCCTTCGCAAGACGTCAAAACCTGAAAAAAAAACATATAAGCCAGTTCTAATTCTACATTTTACGCCTTTCGTCGTAAATCATTAAAAACATTAAAATGTTCTCAACTGAGATTTTCTTTAATCATAAATAATGTTATTATAGACTCCTAAATACTGAATTAGAAAATTTTAACCGGTATAATAATTGAATTAAAATTTTAATTTTGTTTTTCCAAAATATATTGATTACAAACTTTTATTTTGGGTGTCATAAAAATAACTTTGGTTTTTGAAAATTCATTTAAATACTTATAAGGAAGGTGTTCATATGGAAGGGCTTAAAATACTAGGGCCCGGTTCCTCCATGAAATCTAATTAAATATACTTATAAATAAAGAAACGAATAATGAGCAAGTGAGCTGTATTTATATTTAAATAAAGGTGGTGACACACAAGAGCATTCGCCCCGAATGAGCACGCATTCGCCCCCGAATGAGCATGCGTTTGCCCCGATTTGCTTAGAAATGGATAGGACGAGCCAACGGAAACGCATGCTCATTGGGGGCGAATGCTCTAGTGTGTCACCGCCTTAATAATAAAAGCTTAATATTCTATAAAAAAAAAAAATGCCTAAATAAGAAAGAAACTGATTAATCTTAATTTTAATAATGATAATTAGATTAGCGTTGATTAGGGTTGAGCTGTGCTGTTGTACCTAATTGGAGAAAAGGGATGATTCCAAATGTTGAGTAGAATTTCACTGAATACCAGGCTGTTATAAATATTGCAAAATTTGTCTTGATGCAGGACAAATAAGCTAGCTGAATGTCACAAATAAAAAGGTTAAATTAACTTGTATAAAAGGCAGGTTTAGCATATATGATATGGCCAAGTAAGTAAACAACTCTGAAATCCAACTTTCTCCAGTCACTGTGCTTCTACTGGTGGAAGAATGAACCTGGAATTCATGGGTATGATGCGTTGCAGGTCTAGTATTGAGGAAATAGCTTTACAAGTATATCAAATATAACTAATTAAATTATTTACATACATTATTTGATAAACATTAAACTAATACATAAAATGAGTTCAGTCAGTCCTGAACGGAAGGTATAGTTATTAGATTATTTTTTTGATAAATTTGTAGATTTTTCTTTCTTGTATAAATCCATGATTAGTTGAAAAATTGAAACTCCTCACATTTGCGATATTTCGATCCTTCCTTGGATCATTCTAGATATTGTAGTTAAAGTCGAATGTATGGAAGATTTAAGTTGAAGTAGGTAGTAGAAATGTGTTGTTTTTAGTAGTTTCATGGGAAGGAACCATGGTCTCTAAATCCCGAGGCGAAACCGAGGGAATTTGAGTTTTTAATTCTCGAGGCACAGCCGAGGGAGATAATTATCGCGAGAGGAATAATGGCACTTTACTCACGAGGTACATACAATATCATATCTCCAGTAAGGAGAAAATACACATTTTCGTCCATTGCACAGTTTTTATTTATTATTTTAATAAATAAAAATATTTATTAGCACTTTTAATAGCAGATATAAGAGATTCAATATTAAAAACAAATAAGAATTGGAATTAAACTCAAATAGAAGGTTATTTAGATGCAGGTTATAAATAATGATAAGAAGGTCGAAAAAGCAGTATCGCCAACCTGATTTCAACAACTTCATTGCATTAGCCATTCATTTTCTACTATTTATAAAATAATTTAGTTGGGTTTTTCGCCCTACTCTTACCTTTTCTCCCTACCTTTTGAGTTCAGGGAAGAAAACTTACTTTAGTCCCTATAAACTAATGCAGAGTCTAAAACTATTACCATCTTCATTTCATTTCCTTCTTTTCTTTTCTTTTTCCTCTTCATCCAGTTTAAAGAAAAAAGGATAACAGATAAGATTTCAGAGGATGAGAACGAGGTGAGAATATTAAATGAGGATATTCAGAGACTTGGTACCTTCAGACCTTTCTCGACGGCCTTTCAAACTAAACAGGGCGATGAAGATTTGAGCCGGTTTTAGAGGTAGACTGAATTTGCCATGTCTTTATCCGAGAAGGAGTTAGGTGGAACGGAGTTAAGGCTGGGAGAATATCAAGAGCTAATATTATATTAAAGGGTGGGATAGCTTGGTTTGAATAAACAGTGGAGATTATCTGCTTGGAATAGCTTCATACAGCCTCTGCTAAGATTTTTCTGCTTAACAGAGATAGCTAGAAATGTCCACTCTCTCACAAAATTAACTTATTCTCTACTTTTTTTATTGTTTTTACAACGTTATTTTCCTTTTTTATTATTAATTAATGTATTTTTTTATATTTATCTGATTTAATATAATAAGCTTAATAAGTAAATGAATTAAAGAACTCTTGAGTGGTAAAAAGATAAACTTAATATTTCTTATTTACTAAAAATTCTTTTCAGAAGTTTCTAAAAACCGTTTACCCTTCGTTTTGAATCTGTCAAAATTGTTTTAATTTTTTACATGAATTAAAGTATCAATTTAGCAAAAGTTAAAGAGCGCAGACGGTTCAAATTAATCTTGGGATATCTGCGGGTTACTTTCTAATTGTTTCACCGTTTTTTAATCTGTCAATTGTTTTAATTTTTTACATGAATTAAAGTATCAATTTAGCAAATGTTAAAGAGCGCAGACGGTTCAAATTAATCTTGGGATGTCTGCGGGTTACTTTCTATAAACTTATAAACTGTAAAAGTTTCATTAAAATCAGATAATCACTTTTGAAGCTATAGGTGTAAATAGATGTATGTTTGTGTGCATGTGGGAGAGAAACAAATGAGCGCAGAAGGTTGAAACTTATATGGGACCAACAATGGGCTAATTATAACCTACCATCTAAATTTCATTAAAATCGGACGTGTAGTTTTTAAGATATGTTGGTTCGCAAAATTCGAACGACAGACCGACAGACAGACAGACACGGAACCAAAAATGTTCCCTGATGTCTGAAACGGATTTCTGTCTTAGAATTTTTGAAATCGGAGACCTAAAATATTTTCGTTCTTCGAAACGATCACATAGCTTCCGTTACCTTCGGTAAGCTCGGAAGCAAAAATAACATTCTTTCAGTACGTTATAAGAACTTGAGGAAGGTATGTCACTATTACTAAGTACTGATTGGCAGACTATTTTAGTTAATACTTAATCTGGTAAAAAATTTGAAAAAGCTAATTTTTAATATTCGTGATTGATAATTCTATAAGATTGTTTAAACTATACTCTTACAAAGCTTATTTTGTTGAATAATTTTACACTCTTATCTAATCGACATAAAGTGAAACAGTATTTTGATAATAACACTCTGGTCTTTTTTCTAAAAAAGAACCCATGTAAAATTTGTCTGAGGGGCCCTAAATGCTTGGGTTAACCGGGCCCATAACTGGAAGCTTTTAGTGCTAATATGTTAATCGGAGGCCCTTCCCCCCCACCTCCTCGACTTTCAAACCACTCATAACCCCTCCCCCCTCCCTCAGAGGATCTCCTCGTTCCGAACACCGTACTAAAATATTCAATGGGCCCTAATCCCCTCTCTGAATTTTCGGGCAAATCATTCAGTTTTGTTGGCTCTTTAAAATCTTTCCGCTAGTCTTCCTCATTTCCATTGATTATACCACAGATTTTTATCTAATCTTTTTACATTCATTCATTTCCCTTATTTTATTTAGTTTATTTTTACACATATTATAATATTATATGGATTGAAATAATATATTAGTCTGTATTTTAATTGGAGATAATAGGATTTTTGTTATAAACCTCTCAAAATATCAAATTTAATTATTTATGGTCTCGCTAAAAGCTGTTGTCACATGGCCGCTTCCTATTCACGATTTGCAATGCTAATGAATATTAAATTGTTTAGAAGCTCTTATTACAATTGCAAATATTAAATTATTATTTTTTATTAATAAATTCTTATTAAAAAAACATAAATAAAAAAAAAATACGTGTGGTGTCGCGGGACACCCGGTAGGAACGAAGTTCCTTACATTTTTCATTAAATATTAATTATAAAATTACACTGATAAGTACGTATACATTGCTAACTACTTATACATTGCGGAGTTAGAAAAGAGACAATATTGTAAGTAACTAACTGTTTTTACCTAGCAAATTTAAGGCAAAATTAAAAGAAAATCATTAAAGAAAGCGTCTTACAATAAATATATATTAAATTTAAGAAAAAAGTTGATAATAACGAGTTTATAGTTAAAGAGTATGTTTGTTAATGGATGTTGGATTGAAATAGGTCTGCTTTTTACCTACCCGGCCTACTAATTTGAAATATTATAAAATATATCTCTTCCAGTGGCGTAACTATGGGCCCGCATAGCGGGGGGGGGGGGGCAAATCCAGAAGTAACTGGAATTACTACCCATGTAGTACCAACGTCGAGGGGGCCCCCAATCCTGAAAGCAAGGTTTTTTTTTTGCTCATCGATTTTCTTTGGCGAGGGCCCCCACTGGTCTAGCTACGCCACTGATCTCTTCCCTACTCTACAGCTTCTGGTTGTATCAGGTTGAAATTTTACATGCCTGTTTCAATTGTACTTTAGACAATGTGTAAGAAGTTTTATTAAAATCGTTTTTACGTTAGAACGGAAGATATCGGTAAAAACGTTGTTTTCTTTATTATAAACGTTTATGGCCACTTTAATAAATTTAGCGATCTTTATCACTTCATAACAGTGTCAGTGTTCGTTTTACTAATAAAAGTATTTAAAAAAGTTGTTTGCCTCATTAAGTAGATGAAGTTAGAATTTTTTCTTGGATTAAGTACGCAGTATTATAATAATAAATATATCTAATATATTGAAATAAGCGTCAGCACAGATCAATTTTACTTTTAACAAGACCGAGATTATATTTTATATATTTACAAATCGAAGTGACATTTTGACCTATAACAAAAATAAACAAAACAAGTCAAGGAACAGGCTTCCCTAATAACATTTTTTCCCGTCTTTTTGAAGCTTACGTTTACGCGAGCTTTGCGCGTGAACGCTTGGGTGGATAACGTTGTCCAAGGAACTCAGCCTGGGCATTGGTCAAATGAACATGTGTACCAAATTTTAACTAACTAGGTCATCATTTACTCAGCTTATCGTCATCGGTAGATTTCTTGACGGTGGTTTTGCGTGACGGTAATTTTGGTCTTTTATTTCGGATTCACTCCCAGGCTCCAGAACCTACCATAAGGGACTTCGTTCCAATAATTTTCTTGCTTTTCCCATGCCTCTAAAAAACTAAATATTTGAGGAATTTACAATCTGATTGATAGCCCAAGAAGGTATTAGAAGCTATATCAAAATGAATCAATGTAATGGATGGGGCTGAGTGTAATTGCACCGGTCTGCTTGATTATTCATGGATACAAGCTTTGGTTAATCACAATATTACAACGATAATTAGCTTCAATTACACTGTCTCAGTTCACTCCAGTAAGCTCTTTAAGGCCCAATTCACACAGAAAAGGCGATGGGCCGATGCAAGCGATCAGACGACTCCAGGCATAGGTGAGAGTAAGGCCCTCGGACAGTGTGCAGACAAGTTGAACATGAAAGCCACGAACCAATTAAAATACGCCATATTGGGAAAAAATAAAAATTGCATGCATACGAGTCTGCAAGACAGTGAGACATTTTTATGTAACGCTTTTTGGTAATGCTTGTATAACGCTTTTGGGTGACGATTTTTGATAGAGTTTATCGAGTTTATGTGCCAAAGTAAAGACATGAAAATTTAAAGAAAATCGACCGTGTTGATTCTTGCGTTTGTAAATTAGCAATTTAATCGAACATTATGTTGTGCACGATGAAAGAAAGTACTTTTCTTCTTTTCCAGTTTATTAATAAGTAATATTTTAGCTTCTTCACCCATATTTTTATAATAAATCCAAAAAATTATAGTACCTATAACAAAAATAAAATTTATTCATAAATTTTAAAAAATTTATTAGTTTATTAGGAATAAAATTCTAAGAGTTATGGCGTTAGTCCGATGCAAATCAGAGCAGTTGAACAGAAGTTGTAGTTGAGGGGGGGGGGGGGTTTTAGTAGAGTATTATCAAGAGTATTAAACTGCAATCATAACTCAGCCGACCTCTAAGCAGCGATGTAAACAAATGCAGTTAGCTCCAACCTTTTTCTATTCTCCTAGTACAGTGTACAGCGTTTTAGAATCACTTGGGGAGGGGACGCCCTAGCGACAGCGGTACCAAGCGCGGTAGTGGGAGACACTATCCCTACCAAGAGCGGACAGACTCGATTGAACACCTTCTATACCTTCCTAAAACCTTGATCCTATATCTTCCCCATTCGTGTAACGTAACGCTTTTCGAGGTTAATGTGCCACAGCCAAGACATAAAAATGTCAAAAACTGTATTAAACGAGTGCGCGCAGTAGACAAGCTTCTTCAAAATGAGTCGAGAGACTGCGCCTTACTCCGAGGGGGCGAACGTCTCCTCAGTGTGTTATGCCTCATAAGTTTACATAGAGGAGGCGTAGAAACGCTGGCCTTCACGATCTTTCAACTGCGCCACACCTTAGCCGGTTGCATCTTCTGGGTGCGTAGAGCCTAACAGATATTTTACTAACTTTTATTTAACTTGCAGTGTTTGTATGTATATTTATATTCGTGTTGGGGTCGAATCTTGCAACTGAATTTTAAAGCAGTTATCCTCAACCGATTGCGATATCGAGAAATCAATTTTGGCCCCAAATTTGGGGGCGCTACCCCCAAAAACTCTGAAAAAAGTATTTCTCGAAAACGGTTCCGACGAGTTTGATTAAAAAATTCTAAAATGTAGTCCATTTAAATACGAATCTAACGATATAAGCCGTTTCCCGGGAAAAATCTTGTTCCTGAGAAAATAGTTGACTATTTTCGATGACGGAAAGAGGCCGGGTTCGATTTCCCGCCTAGGAGAAGTTATTTTTATGATAAATTTTGATGAAATGTCGAATTATAATTAAATGCACCTACAAAAACTAATCAATGGAGACATTGGGCTGTTATTAGGAACTCGTATATATGAGAAAGTTTGTCTGAGTTGCCTCGGACCGATTTTTGCATGCTATATCCTGGACTCAGTGTACAACTCTAGAATTTTATAAATAGACGAAATTACACCTTTATTTAAATTATATTTAGATTATTCTTCCGATTTTATACATTGACAATGTACTTTCTTGTATTATCCGTAGTAAATTGATCATAAGTGAAAAACTTATCTTTCAAATGGTCTCTCTATAATGTTACTTTCACTGCAGTATAAACAACAGAGTCAGTTAATGTAAGGTAAAGAAACAAAAAAACACCAAGTTTTTTTGTTGGTTGTTGGTGAATAAAAAGGCAAATGAATCGGTTGAAGCACATCCCCAAGTCCTGCTCGGCATTTTGAATAGGACAAGTGCTTGGTTGAGAGCTAATTCCTGCAGTTGGCTCACCCCCCCTAGAATTAGCTCCTTGAAAACAGGGAAAAACAAGTTAATAACTGGTAAACCTACATGGTTAACTCTGTGAAACTTACCCGCAGTTAATTTCTACTTCTCTACCTTAGCCTCCTTCTCTGACTTTGTAACGAGTTTCATTTTGAAACAATCGCTGTAATTACATGTTTAAAATTACATATACAGTTGGAATCGCTTACAAGTACAATTGTTCTAACCTTCTCCACTTAGTCCTACGGTTATTCTTATGTACGGAAGAAAAGTTCACGATATATCCTTCCTATAGTCTCATTCATAGAACTCGACGCAACGATTATCATGAATTGACTTGAATACAGTTTAATCACAAGACGATAATGCCCATGGTTTTCTCATGGGGATTACAAAGTTATAATCTCATTTAAATGTCCTGGTAATTACGACATGTTTTTAGAATTAAATAGGCTACTTAAATCTGTTATTAAGTTTATAAAATGTATTATCATATTAAGTGACTCTTTTATTTACAATAGCTTAACGATAAATAATCAATTAATATTAATGATAATAATTTATTTAATAAAATGTGAATAATTCTAAATTATAAGTCGATTGTATTAAATCGTTTTTAGTTACTTCTTTAGTTTGTTACTTCCCTTATAAAAACTGTAACCCTGCTAAAGGTCGGTTAACAGTCACAGCTAGCAGATTGACACGCTTATAGATAACGTCTGTAGAGATAACAAAAAGTTTGTCTGAGTTGTCTCGGACCGATTTTTTATTTATTTTTTTTATTTTCAATATAAATAGATATAATTATTAATACATCCCATTGTCAGGCTATTGCTATAACCATTACGATGGGATGTACTACAGTCTAAAAAAGAACATTCCGTGCACCTTCTTCATAGATTGTTATTCCAGTCTAAAGTCTAAAGAAGTGCCATCATTTCTATAGTTAGTCAATAAGTCTCATGTCTACAGACTGTGTAGTACGAAGTGAGAAGTGAATAGCTTTCAGACTAGAGGATTCGGATAATGGGGACGGAGAAGTAAAAAAGTTTTAAATCGGGAGATTTAAAATAATGAAGGAAAAGGATTTAGAAAAACTAAATATAAAACAAGCAACGAGCTAACTCGGTTGTTTCTCAGATTTGTTTTAAAACTCTTACTAAATAATAATTTAAAGAGAGGAGTAACATTTAAAATAAAACCAATACTGAAAAAGTGATAAGTGACACATAATAATCAAAGTTAGTACTAAAGTACTAAATAAATTTGTTTAAGTTGAAGTTTGTTGTAGTTTAACAAATGACTAATTAAATGGGATTCTAGGATCGGTGTGTGTTCTTTCACCAAACTCAATTCGGTAAATATGGCGTATTTGACCTACTTGAACTTTTTGCTTCAATTTTAATCATATTTTAAATTATACCTTTTTACATTCTAAGACCCTAGGTAACTTTGGTATTACAATAAAGTCAAAAGTTCGTTTTTAAAAAAAATCTCCACTTAAGAAAATACAAGAAATATTGTTAAGAAGAGGATATACGAGTGGGGGAAAAAATTAGTTAGAAAAACATCTACTACATAGACACACAAGAACTTAAACACATAATGAACCCGAAAAAAAAAATCGTGTGGTGTCGCGGGACACCCGGTAGGAACGAAGTTCCTAACATTTTTCATTAAATATAAATTATAAAATCACACTGTTAAGTACGTATACATTGCTAACTACTTATACATGGTGGAGTTAGAAAAGAGACAAAATTAAAAGTAACGAACTGTTTGTACCTAGCAGAGTTAAGGAAAAATTAAAAGAAAATCATTATTTGTATCATTAAAGCAAGCGTCTTACTATAAATATATATTGAATATAAGAAAAAAGTTGATCGCATGATGAGTTTTTTGTTAAAGAGTATGTTTGTTAAAAGATGTTGGATTGAAATAGGACTGTTTTCTACCAACCCGGCCTATTAATTTAAAATATTATAACACATATCTCTTCACTACTCTAAGTTAAGCTAATAATTAAGCTTCGGCTTGAATCCGGTTGAAATTATACATGCCTGTTTCAATTGTACTTTAGACAATGTGTAAGAAGTTTTATTAAAATTGTTATACGTTAGAACGGAAGATATGGGTAAAAACGTTGTTTTCTTTATTTTAAACGTTTGGGTCCACTTTAATAAATTTAGCGATCTTTATCACTTCATAACAGTGTCGGTGTTCGTTTTACTAAAAAAAATATTAATTTAAATCAAATTATAATTATTATTAACTTGATTAATTATAATTTGATTTAAATTAAAATTTAACTTTCCGTAGTATGAAAACTACCAAAAACTTAAAAAATGTAAGTAAAAAAAATATTTAAAAAAGTTGTTTGTCTCATTAAATAGATGAAGTTAGAATTTTTTCTTGGATTAAGTACGCAGTATTATAATAATATACCAAATATATTGAAATAAGCGTCAGCTCAGATCAATTTTACTTTTAACAAGACCGTGATTATATTTTCGAAATTTACAAAACCAAGTGACATTTTGACCTATAACAAAAATAAACAAAACAAGTCAAGGAACAGGCTTCCCTAATAACATTTTTTCCCGTCTTTTCGAAGCTTACGTTTACGCGAGCGTTGCGCGTGAACGCTTGGGCTGATAACGTTTTCCAACGAACTCAGCATGGGCATTGGTAAAATGAATATGTGTACCAAATTTCAACTAACTCGGTGATCTTTTACTCAAGTTATCGTCATCGGAAAATTTCGTAACGGTTTTTGCGTGACGGTGATTTTGTGACGGAAATTTTGGTCGTTTTTTTTTTTTTTTCACTCCCGGGCAGAACGTGCCATAAGGAACTTCGTTCCAATAACTTCAAAATGTTGTATTTTTGTTACCAACTAATTCGTAAAAAGAAAAACAAAACATCTTAAATACCGAAAGATAAACATTAAGTAGGTAATACGATAACATAGTCGATACATCGATTGCTGAGAGTAAATGATTTCAAGAAATCATCACAGGTGCTATGGCACTTAAGTACGTAATGCTTCTTATTTCTAAGGAATATCACACTTGTGTATATAAAATTGTTATAATATCCCTTGGTCTGTTTAATGACAGAGATATTATTTGAATAGATTGAATGTGACATTCCTTTGTCGCAAATTGGACTAAATATCTTTTTTCCCTTATATATCCTTCTTTCCTATTATATCCTTATATCATATAGTTATTTAGACAAAGGAATATGTACAGAATAGTTATATATTCTTTAGACTAAATTAATATTAAGACACAGGGATATTTAGTCCAATGTACATTGGGACAAAAATCTTTCGATTGTTACTCCCCTATGTAGTAGTAGTCTAGTACTTCCTACTAGAACGGGTAGGACGAACCACTTGTTCGAACCTTGCAATTAGGCCATCACTTAGGCCCTTTTTACTCCCCGTGGTGGAGAGTTCCAGTTACTTCACACATCATACATTTGTACATTGTAACGCCGAAGCGAGTATGGTGTGGTCATTAGTAAGCTATATAAGCGTGCGTCAAAGCGTGGGGGAAGAGTCCCCATAAAGGGTGTCCCCTGCTCCGTCCTCGACCCATAGATACAAATCACATCATCATGACGCGGATCGGACCCACATCAAAGAGTGGGGGAAGAGTCCCCATAAAGGGTGTCCCTCGCCCTGCACCGTCCGCGATTCATTGATGCAATTCAGAGTATCATGGCACGGGATCGAACCCACGACCTCGAGTTGCCTCGACTTAGTGATAGCTGAGCGACCGCCCTAAGACGCTCGGCTACCCTGGCTCCCCTATGACTTTGACTAAATAACTATTAAGGCAAAGGGATGTTTAGTCTAGTGTACGTTTGGACAAAGGAATATCACACTTCTGTTTTTATAAGGGGAGTAACAGTCTAAAGAATTGCCCAAAGGAATGCCACACTTGTGTAGATAAAAGTAATAATATCCCTTAGAATAAGTTTATATTAAGACACAGGGATATAAATTTCTTTATACAGAAGTGTGATATTTCTTTTGCTTTATAATTTTTATAATATAACTTTAAAAAACTTTTATTTTCATCGCCTTTTTTTTTCCTGAAATGAATTATTATGTTATTAGTATTTTAGGTTAAGGTATTGTTAAAGTGGCCACATCAATAGAAAGGAGAGACACCTATAAAACCTGACATTACATATATGTATAAAAGAAACCCAGGTTTAAGTAGGTATATATGTATAAACCTACTTGAACCTGGCTTTCTTTGACCTACTTTTAAACCAGTTCATATTTTCTGCTGAAAACTTGACCCGCAATACACGCAGTTGGTGCTGTTTGGTATCTTCCCATTTATTTTAGTACATAGGTTCAAAAACGATATCGACTGCATTTTCAATTTGAAATTACATAGTGATGCAACATTATAAGAATTTTATCAATATAATAAAATAGTGTATATTTTTAAGAAAATATATTATAAATGGATATAAAAGGATTGGATAAAAGAATGCAGAAGTGCTGAACGAAGTAAAAATAAATTCAACTGTAGTAGAGATCTCGTCTGTGTAAAATCCATCCTTGATTTTAATACTATAATATTTTCCTGATATTGAACAGTAAAACTAGTGAAGAGTAGAGTTGATTGTAGAAAAGAATAGAGGGAGTTGAGAAATTCAAGAAAAAGGCTTGTGACGTCTATTCCTGTTGCAGGCTCAATAAATATTTTAGTAAAAGTTTTCTATTTGTGCCAAATAGGTTTATAAAATGAAAAAAAAAAAAAAAAAAAAAAAAAAACACTGCTACATTTAGAATTTTTTTTCCAAAAACGACTATATTTCTTCCCACCTCTGGGCATTTTCTAAACTTTTGGTTTAATTTTTAAAATATAAAATTTAATACAATTTTTTTTTTTTTTTTTTAAAAAAGTCAACAATAATTTATTTTTAATTACTAAACAGTAATCTGTCAAATCCATTAAACACATTTAACACATTGAACACATTGAACACATTAAGTGAACATCTAAAAAAGTGAGTCCCTTCACACACCGAGATCTGATCCATGACTCATGGAGAAAAAAATTCTAAATGAAGCAGTGTTTTTTCTTCATTTAAAATACCCTAATTTGGCACAAATAGAAAACTTATACTATTAATTAAAGGGAAAAGCTAATATAGAAATGAATAAATATTTTGTTAAATAATACAAGTATATCCCACAGAGTACAAATCTTATTTTAAAATTTGTTCAAAAGTTTTGTTTAATTAATGTAAAATAAAAAAAAATAAAAAAATCGAATATTTAAAGGGAATTCCTGAAACGATTCTATTTTTAGTCTAATTTACATTTGGTCCAATTGTTTCAGATTTTCCAGCCCATTTGTTTTGTTAACTAAATAAAATCAGTTAACTCGACTCCGTCTCGCATGTTTAAAATAATAAATTGAATTCTTAAGGTAAATTTGTAAAAAATTAATTATTTTAGGTTTAAAAAGAATGGAGGAAATGGGAAAATGTTAATTTAAATAATTTCATTTGTGGTTTTTAGTATATAATATATATGTTAATTAGTATACATAAATATATGTATATATATATATATATATATATATATATATATATATATATATATATATATATATATATATATATATATATATATATATATATATATATATATATTGGTGGTTAGAGGTGGTTAGAGGGGGTTAGAGGGGGTTAGAGGTGGTTAGAGGGGGTTAGAGGTGGTTAAAGGGGGTTAGAGGTGGTTAGAGGTGGTTAGAGGGGGTTAGAGGTGGTTAGAGGGGGTTAGAGGTGGTTAGAGATGGTTAGAGGTGGTTAGAGGGGGTTAGAGGTGGTTAGAGGTGGTTAGAGACTTATACTGAAGACGATATAAAATGTCAAAACGTGTTTGTTTATAATCAATACAAAATGGTGGTGACAATATTGTTGTGTTGTTGTCTATATACTTCTCTAGTCATAATTATTAAGTGGTTCCGCAAAATCTCATTCAAAACTATCAATTATTTTGGAAATAAAAATACTCATTTTCTAACTAGTTCCTCTTTTGAAACGATATGAGCCAGCAATCAATGAAAATCTCTATTTCAGACATGTACCTAGATAATATATTTTTAGGTTTTTTTTTTTGGGGGGGGGGGGGGGGTTAAACAACTTTTTTAAACAAAAACTAATTTTCTCCATATCATGTAAAAACCATTGAATCATGGATATGTTTTTGGGCATTGAATCCGCACATATCGACAATTCAATCTATTTCCATGAAGTGGAGAAAACCAGTCTACATTTGTCAAATTGATATAGTAGATGCATCTTAAGATGTGAAATTATAAAACATTAATTTATTTTGATTATTATTTGGTCCGCTAGGAGCTCTCATATCATTTTATATAAAATTTACAACTTCTATTGGCGAAATATGGTACTACAATGAATACAAGTGAAAACAAATCTAACTTCCCGGTGCAATATTTAAATATTATTATTACTTCGTGGCACGATATTTAAAAGCGTCACATTTTGCATGTCGTTTATTGGAACTTTAGTCCGCCTATCGTTTAAATACTGTACTATAAATGAAAACCTATTAACCTCCTGTTAAATCCTAACTTCCTGACACGATATTTAAAAGCGTCACATTTTCCATGTCGTTTATTCAAACTTCAGTCCGCCCATCGTCAAAATATTGTACTATAAATGAAAATCTAACTACCTCCCATTAAATCCTAACTTCCTGGCACGATATTTAAGAACGTCACATTTTTTTTTTGTGGTTTCTTGCCTAACGGAAATTTCTTCTGTACCTCAAAGCTATGACATACACATTTTAAAAGGTTTATTTAGCCAAGGTGTCAGTGTGATCCAATTTGTTTCTTATATGGCTCAATATCAAATATTTCCATTCATTTTTTAAACATTAATAATGACTGTAAGGGTAATTACCTACATTAAATTTGTAAAGCAGCATTTGGTTTTTATCTTGTTTGTAAATGAGTCTGGATGAAATAAACAAATTTGTAAAAATGCGAAAAAAGCATGGTAGACATTTTGCGGATAATTGCGGGATTTGTCGGGTGGACAGTGGAAGGTCTCTGGAGGACTGCTCCTGGATAGCGTCGGATCCCAGGAGAGTTGATGCTGTAAAGCCCGTGATAATGCTGAAACTGATGCTGCAGTGACACTTCTCGATATGTCTTCCTACACTTGTAGTAATGCATGCTAACCTGTCATCCTATTCTGCTTATTCCTCTTGTTCTTCCGTGTATCCAATTTCATTCTGAGTATACTAGATATAAAACAAAACTATATATTTATTCCTTATTTTTATTTGTATTTTATCAAAAGGATATGTGTGTACTAAAGGTTTATATTTTTGTCTTTTGTTGACCCCTGCAATTTTAATAGATCAAGAGACATATAGAAAAATTGACTTGAAAGTATTACTGCAAATTATATCTTTCCAGAAAAAATTAAATGCTTTATAAAACATGACATTATTGTTAAAATAATTTTATCTCCAGTAGGGAAAAAAGTTATGATTTTGAATTAGTTTAGAGGGACTAAAACAGGTCTTTTCATCAGTAACTCAAAAAGTAGGGAGAAAAAGTAAAAGTAGGGCGAAAAAGTAAAGTAGGGCAAAAAAGTAAAGATTGCAACTTAATTATTTTATAAATAGTAGAAAATGTATGGCTAATTTAATAAAGTTGTCGAAATCAGGTTGGCGGCTTGTATGTTTATCTTTGTTTACAACATTATAACCTGCATCTAAATAACCTTCTATTTGAGTTTAATTCCAATTCTTATTTGTTTTTAATATTGAATCTCTTATATCTGTTATTAAAAGTGCTAATAATTATTGTTATTTATTAAAATAATAAATAAAAAGTGTGCAATGGACGAAAATGTGTATTTTCTTCCTACTGGAGATAAAATATTGTATGTACCTCGGGAGTAAAGTGCCATTATTCCCCTCGCTATAATTATCTCCCTCGGCTGCGCCTCGGGAGCTAATTAGAGTTGTTCCCTCGGCTGCGCCTCGGGAATTAAAGAGTCTAATTCCCTCGGCTGCGCCTCGGGATTTAGGGACCATGGTTCCTTCGGCTTCGCCTCAAGAACCAACTTTTTCGCTCAGGGAGTAATGGCTTACTTTACTCCCTAGGTGCATAAATACCTATTACGAAACTAGTTGGTAAACAAGTTTTTTCTTTAGACCGTACCTCACTAACTCCCTCACATGTATACACATCGTCTAAAGTCTAAAGAACAATTGAAACAGGCATGAAAAATTTCAACCTGATACAAGCCGACGTTTTTGCTTAGTAAAGTGTTATATTTTATATATTATTATATTAAATGGAGTAATAAATATGCCGGCGGAGTCTGAGGGAACAGTCGTGTTCCGTCACTTCATGCATCTGCTTTAACTAATAACTCACCAGGATTAACATTTTTCTCAATATACAATACATTATTTATTGTAAGACGCTCGCTACAACGATAAAAACAATACTTTTCTTTTAATTTTGCCTTAACTCTGCTAAGTACAAACAGTTAGTTACTTTTAATTTTGACTCTTTTCTAACTCCGCCATGTATAAGTAGTTAGCATCGTATACTTATCAGTATGATTTTATTATTTATATTTAATGAAAACAATTTAACAAAGATGAACTTCGTTCCCACCGGGTGTCCCACGACACCACAAGTATTTATTTATCTCTTTTCTGTCTCGGCCCATTTGTAATATAGACTATAAAATGAATTCCCCATCCTTCAAAATCATTTTTATAAGAGGTTTCTGCATAGAGAAGGAAATCGTTTTATAGGTCTCACGGCATACTATATTTTGCTTTCGAGTTTACCTAAGGTAACAGAAGCTTTGTGGCAATTTTGAAGATAGATTTTTGTTTTTTTCCAAAATCAACTTTTTCTTTAACAGAAATGTATTTCAGACGTCATGGAATATTTCTTATCTCGTGTCTGTCTTTCTTTCTGTCCATCAAAATTTTTGTGAACACTCATATTTCGAAAAACATATTAGTACAATTTTCATGAAAATTAGATGTTATTTCAAAGTTAGCCTCACAATGTCCTATATTTAACCCGTAACTGGTGACGTTGGGTTACACATACCCATAACTTTTCCCCCCTCTCAGTAAATTTACTAGTTGGGATAAATAACAAATAGCTGCATATAGTATTAAAAGTAACTTTTATTTATAATATAAAACAATTCTTTTCACATAAAAACTAAATGGGGCCAACAAATAAGAAAAGTAAAAAAAAAAAAATAATAAAAGTACGATACAAATTTTGTGTATTATTTAATTTAAATAATTTGAATATTTTAATTAAAATTTTGAGGAAATATTATTATATTTATGAAATTTAATGTTAATACTCTGTAGAGTCCCGCTAATCCGAACCCCGCTAATCCGTAAATCCGCCTAATCCAAACAGGATTAGGCGGATTTACGGATTAGCGGGGTTCGGATTAGCGGGACTAGGCGGATTTTTCTTGGATTAGAGGACCAGTGTAGGGATTCCTTTCTATCTTTCTTGAGAAAACAATAGGAAAAGCACTTCGTCTAATTTATCGTAAGATAAATTAGACTTCTAGAAGGTTTTCTAGAATTCGCTATTTTTAAATTAGGATATGATTGCCTCCTAAAGTCAATATATGACATTAATTTACAAAAATCCACCTAATCCGAATTTTCGCTAATCCGAACTGTGTTCGGTCCCAATTAGTTCGGATTAGCGGGACTCTACTGCTACAAAAAAAATTAAAAATTAAATTGTCATTTTATAAAAACAGTTTTTACTATACAAATTACATAGTAAAATAATTAATATAAAAATGCCATTTTGTCAAAACTGGTCTTATTTTCCACATTTTTTTTTTTTTTTGGTTTCTGTATTCTTCGCCTTAGTTGCATCTATGTGCAAAATTTGGGGAAGATTGAATGACGGTAAGTGGTTCAAAATTGGGGTAATAGGTGTGCGATGAAACTTAAAAAGCAAATAAATTTGACGCCATTTTGTAATTTGTTTTTTTTTTTTTTGGTTTCTGTATTCTTCACCTTAAATGTATCTATGTGCAAATTTTGGGGAAGATTGAATGACGGTAAGTGGTTCAAAATTGGGGAAACGGAAACGTGCGATGAAACTTAAAAAGCAAATAAATTTGACGCCATTTTTTTTTTTTGTTTCTGTATTCTTCACCTTAGTTGTATCTATGTGGAAAATTTGGGGAAGATTAAACCACGGGAAGTGGTTCAAAATTGGGGAAACGGAAACGTGCGATGAAACTTAAAAAGCAAATAAATTTGACGCCATTTTTTTTTTGGTTTCTGTATTCTTCACCTTAGTTGTATCTATGTGGAAAATTTGGGGAAGATTAAACCACGGGAAGTGGTTCAAAATTGGGGAAACGGAAACGTGCGATGAAACTTAAAAAGCAAAGTAATATAAGACCAGTAAAAAGAGTAACTTAACTGGTGAGGTTGGGTTAGGAATACCCTGAATTTCTGGAAATAGCCCAAAAAACAAAACAACTCACGTTTAGCGCAACCTAAGATCTTCAAACCAACAGACAATAAACTGATTTGAAGGTACATGAGAGGACACAGGCCCCGTCCTAACCCTCTAGTGATAATTTATCAACAAAGTATTCCATGGGTATCTCACACCCGACCTCACCAGTTACGGGTTAATAAACACTTTAACATTTATACTTTGAAAACTGTCTAACTTTACTTAATTAGATACTTATGTGACCATTCGTATAAAGTGATAGGACGTAAAGAGGCCAAGCTTCACAATAACTGTCCCATATTTTTATAAAAAGTTTTGTTAATCTTACGTTTATTGGATCTGTTTGTTTTCATAACAGTTGTTGAGAAATTTTTAAAGCTAAAATAATTAATAATTTGTCTCATTTAAACTTAAAAAAAAAAAATATAATTTTTTTTTTTTCAACCTAATTTAACTTATATGCGGGTTTAGCATACCCCATAATTTATTATAATTGTAATTTCTCCCCCTTTTCAACACTCGAATTTCATTTCCTAACCTCATATTTAATTAAATTAAAATCCTATGAGGTAACACCTCACTATGTGATGTGATCGTTCTAAAGAACGATTATGTCTCCGGTTCCAATAATTCCAAGACAGAAATCTGTTCCAGTTATCAGACATTTTTGATCCCGTTTATGGCTGTTAGTCTGTCTCTCGCTCAATCATTGCGAACAATTCTTAAAAACTACTCTTTCGATTTTAATGAAATTCGGATTGCAGTTAATTATCATATAAAAAGTCCATTGTTGGTCCTATATAAGGTCCAATCTTCTGGTCCCATTTCCCTCCACCACATTTCTCCACCTGCCACCATTTCTCTTCCACATGTGCACACACATACATTTATATACACCTTATCTTCAAAAATATTCATCTGATTTTTTAAAACTTATCTGATAGAAGCTCACAGATTAATTTAAACTGTCTGCGCTGTTTAAATTTTGTTAAATAGATACTTTAAATCATGTAAAAATCAAACCAATTTTGACTAATTTAAAAAAGGAGGGAAAATTGAGTAAATTTAACATGAATAAAGTATCAATATAGCAATATTTTAAGAGCGCAGACGGTTGAAATTATTCTTGGGTTATCTGCTGGCTACTTTAAACAAACCATTAAAATTTCATAAAAATCAGATGAGTACTTTTGAAGATATAGGTGTAAATAAATGTATGTCTGTGCGAATGTGGAAGAGAAATAAATAGGTGCAGAAGATTGAAACTTATACGGGACCAGCAATGATATAACCTGGCTAATTATGACCTACCATCAAAATTTCAATAAAAAAGTAATTTCCTTCGACAAAATCGGGCCTACTAGCAATCAGACCGATTCATTGTACTCATCCTAATCAATTCAATGCACTTAATTCTATAGCAAAAAATCCGGGCCTAGCTGTCAATCGGAGCAGTCTATTTTTACGAATCCAAATTCAATTCATTGCATTAGGATTCGTAATGAATTGAAGCTGTCCTATAATGCAACCTATGCTACTGAACTGGACTAAAACCACAAAATAATCATTGAATTCAATTAGCGAAAAATCGGGCCCAGCCGAAATCGGGTCGATCAAGTTTAATGTTTTTAGTTCCACTGGCAAAAATCAAGGCCTAGTCGGCAAATGAACCGATTTATTTCATGCATCCTAATTTAATTCAATGAATCTAATTCCATCAGCAAAAATCTCGGTCCAGCCAAAATCGGGCCGCTACAGTGTTTAATAGATTTAGTTTCATCGACAAAAATCCGGGCCCAGCCGGCAGTCGGGCCGGTATAATGTTTAATAAATTTAATTCCATCGGCAAAATCCAGTTCCAGCCGACAGTCGGCCCGGTATAGTGTTTAATAAATTTAATTCCATCGGCAACATCCGGGTCCAGCCGACAGGGCCCCTTGCCCCCCCCCCCCCCCCCCCATGTGTACGCCACTGGGCTTAATTATTGTGTTATAAATAAGTACTTTGTTCTGCATGTTGAGTTTAGATGTGTTGTGTAAGAGTCTATGTAAGAGTTTACACAGTTTTAGTGCACTGCATGTTTCACGTATATGTTTAGTGTGATGTGCCCATGTTAGACGACGATCTAAGTGTAGCCCCAGGTAGCAGACGGAATTGTAATGACAGTAATGAGGAATAAGGATTTGGTTTAGGGTAACTGGTTCACACACACCATGCCTTAGAGCGAAGGTCACGTGGGAGCTTTTTGTTTCGTTTACTTTAATTCGCCGTTTCTTAAACCAGGTTTCTAGGAGAAGAAGGTGCTGTTAGACATGATCAGAGGCTGTACGAGGTATATCATCTAAATTTCATAAAAATTTAACACGTATTTTTGAACTTTTAAACTTAATGTATATATTTTCATTAGTTATAGTAGCTCAAAATTGGTTGTTATAATGCTTATATATAGGACGTCTAGAAGAATTGTGGGCCTCAGGCGGTCGTATCTTACCAGTACGACGTAATAACAATAATAGCAGTAATATAGATTTAACTTTGATTGTACTTAAGTGTGTGTGTTTTTATAACTTCAAGGCTTTTTGTAGATTCATTTTTTTTAATATAAATAATTTAATTATTTTCTATAATATTATTATTATTCTTTTTCAAAATTGCCGACGATAAGCTTTACTTTATCAGTATCGTGCAATGCATAAAAGTTATTATTATATCTGGAAATATTTTTTCTTTTGTTACCATACAAAAAAAAAAAATACATATTATATATATATATATATATATATATATATATATACTTTAAAATCAAAAGAAATATATATATATATATATATATATATATATATATATATATATATATATATATATATATATATATATACTTTAAAATCAAAAGAAATATATATATATATATATATATATATATATATATATATATATATATATATATATATATATATATATATATATATATATATATATATATATATATATATATATATATATATATATTTATATACTTTGAGAGAGAACATTTAAAAGAAAAAATAGTAAATTTGTTAGTAAATTACAGAATTTTAATGTAAGATAATGCTTCTTAAGTTAATTTATTTTAATTTACTATTTTCCTAGTGTAATAATCGTGTGTTTCAAACACACAATATGACTCAAAGCATAGAAACACACACAAGCATAGAAATAAATAAAATACTTCCTGGAATGCTGTAATTACCTGAAGTCACTAAGTTAATCTTTATTTTTTTTGCGTTTGAGAAACGCAAATACGTATTTTTTTTTATTTATGCTAGTGTAAATATTCACACACAAATATATATGTGTGTGTATATATATATATATATATATATATATATATATATATATATATATATATATATATATATATATATATATATATATATATATATATATGTATATATATATATTTATGTATATATATATATATATATATATATATATATATATATATATATATATATATATATATATATATATATATATATATGTATGTATATAATATATAATTTAGAGTGCGTGTTTTCGTGGCATTAAGTGAATGATTGTTAGGCACTCTGTTTCCTCAATAATTAAACTAGAATTGAGTGCTAAGGGGGGGGGGGGGTGATAGATTAGGTGGAAGGGGAAAAGGTTGGTTTTTAATTGATTTTTACTGAGGTAGCTCACATCATCTGGATGTTTTAAACTCGCGTTTTTCTTAAGTTAACAAAAACCAGAACTTGTTTACACTTGAAAATTATTATAAAATAACAATTTTAATGTAAATTTTTTTAAAAAATTGGTAGTGCTTGAAGTCTCACGTAAAAAGGGTTTCGTTGGTGTTGTAAACATGAAATTAGTAGTTGGGGGGGGGGTTTGATGATTAGACAAAATGGCGTAGAAAATTAAACGCTTTCCACAAATGTTATATATTTTTGTAATCTACTCTTCAATACCTTTCACTTGATACCCCACTCAAAATTTTGAAAAAATATTTTTTTCCCCGTGACAGCAATTAGCCGCCATCTTGGATTCCCAGTTAATCCGACCAAGTTGCTATTCTAATTTTTTCTTTGGCCCATCAGACCGCACATTTTGCATATTTTTCTATATTTTTAGTATGAGCGGAAATACGATTTTAGGGGGGGGGGGACACGCAATATTTCGATGTTTTTTGACAAAATGGCGCCGAAAATTGAACACTTTCCCTAAGTGATACATATATTTGTAATCTACTCTTTAATACCTTTCATTTGATACCCCACTTAAAATTTTAAAATAATATTTTTTTCGCATGACGTGAGTTATATCCACCATTTTGGATTTGAACAGCTGATTATTTTGAGTTCGCTATATTTTTCCTGTGTGCACGTCAAAACTATCTTTAATATTGGAATGTTTCACGTTTCTATCTCTTTTTATTTAAAAGTTATTGGAACCGTACAGAGTGACAGACAGACAGACAGATAGACACAGGAACGAAACTATAAGGGTTTCTTTTTTTGGTTTTACCAACGAAACCCTAAAAACAAAGTTCCTTATGGCATTCACAAAACCAACCGTCACAAAATCGACCGATGATGATAACTTGAGCAAAAATTTACTGATTTGGTTGAAATTTGGAACATAATTATGTTCATTTTACCAATGCCCAGTACGAGTTTGTTGGAGAACGTTATCCCTTAAGCAAGCTTCATTTGTAAAATTAGGGTTTTAGGACAGGAAAACAAATTCTAACTTCATCTACTTAATGAGACAAAGAACTTTAATAAATTCAATTTTTAAGTAAGACCGCAACAGCGACACCGATGTGAATGGTCAAATATCGCTAAAACTATTATAAAGTGGACCTAAACGTTTTTACCGATATCTTACGTTCTAACGTAACGATGTTTTTAAATTTCATATACATAGTCTAAAGTGCAATTGAAACGTATTGAAACGTGGTTCACGTGTTTGAGTAGTGAAGTCATACATTTTATAATTGTTGAAAAGGAGAAGTCTGGAACGTGTCGTTCTTTTTTTAGGTAACTTAATTTTGGTCAAATAACTAATTCCGTACTCAGGATCATGAAAATCACATTGTCCACCATAATTGGCGACACATTACCGCTCTCGTTTTTTTCAAATGCCTTTTGCCTATCTCTGTCCCGCGGGCGAACTAAGCCGACCACATATCCGTAAAAGGCGCTAAAAGATTGACTTGTATACAAAATTCTAGCTTGATGTTAGTCAGACATTTTTTTGCACGCTATCTCCTGGACTATAATTACAATATAAATACAGTTTTATATTTTGTTGTATAAATGTTTTTACTTATTTATTTTATTTAATTTTTTTTGCAGGTAATGTTCTCAATTCTAAGAAGTAAATAACATTGATTGGGTAACTTTCATTCCAGGTATTGAAACAATTTATATCCCATTTAAACTATCTTTATATAATATTTTAACTATAATAATCTAGTTATAACCATGAATAATACATATTGTTTTAAGTACGAGTATAAAAATATAGAAAGCAGAACTCTAAACTCTAAAACCCGTATGTCGAAATAATAAAATTCCAATAAATATTATATTTTACTAGTCAATCCTTTATTTTAGAATTTGTCTGAATATTTTATCCATAAAAAAAAATATTTTCTCTGATATTTTGATAAAAAGAGTTAGACACTCGAGGCCCACACACGAATCTCTGCAATATATAGACAGTGCAATGGGAACTTTATGTTGGTGTGACTGCGTTATATATGTCTACAAATAAAAATTATTCTATACATCACGTATTTATATATATATATATATATATATATATATATATATATATATATATATATATATATATATATATATATATATTTTGGGATGTGATTTGTGTATGTGTATAAAAATATAGGTGTAGAGTCATTCTATTTCGATGTATTGAAAGAGATGTGATCTAAATTCTATCAGGGTGGCTCACCTGAATAATGAGAGGTGTTCCACGCTTCGAATCGGAAAAAAAGGAGTCCAAAAAAAAGAACCTATTATCGAGGAAAAATTTTTTTTACCCGTCCCTCCACCTCGAAACAATTTTTTTCTCGAACAGACACCCCCCCTCCCCGAGGGGGGGGGGGGGACACCGGAGCTAGGGAATCGGGAAAATATCGATCCCTAACTCAAATCCCAACCGGACTGATTTATTAGTCGGAATTCCGATTCCCCCCCTCTCCTAAAACAAAAACAAGAACCGGAAAAAAATTATTTTCATTATAGAATTGGGCCGGAAAAGCTTCGAGTACCGCACTCAGTTACGGACGGATCCGGCTGACAATGATAAGTCAATCGATTCGGACAGGGCGACAAAAACTAAGAACCGTCCGTTCCGGTCATAAATATACAGCTCTCTACTGCAGCCGTCTCCACTCTGATTTATACCTGATTTACAATTTTCTAATATTTATTTAACACAGCCTCCACCCTCTAACCGTAGTATATTTGGTTTGTTAATTCTTTTCCCTTTTTTGAATCAATAACATTTTTAATTGGACCAAGATAATTTTAGAATATCCTATAGCCCTTCAAGCAGCCATAATCTTTTAATGAGAGAGAAGATACACCCTTTGTCAGACCTGCTCCATAATATGTTTTATAATTATATCTTGAGTTGAAACGAATCAATTTGAGAAACGAGTTTACTAAATACTAGACGTTAATGTGCTTAAGTCAGTGGTTCTCAACCGGTGGTCCGCGAATGGGTCCGGCGGCACATGTAAAAAGTTAAAATCATTGAACAACTTGAAGGCCCAGAGGTCTATCTACGCTCTATCAAGTCGGTTTATTGATAACAAAAGGTTATATTATTGGAACTCAATTTATTACATTATCGAATAATTAAAAGAAAAAGAAAAATAATAATAATAATAATAATAATAATAATAATAATAATAATAATAATAATAATAATAATAATAATAATAATAATAATAATAATAATAATAATAATACCTTGTAATAAATACAGAATGATAAATAAATGCTAATGAAAAAAACAGGGATGAAAGACAGTAACAGGATTCATTTGATTCTGGTGTAAAACTAGAAGAGTAGTAGTGAAAAAAAGCCATATCTTGCCTAAACATTCGGCAAGCAGCTTTGCGATATCTCATGTTGTTTTCGACAACATTATTGTGTGAGCAGTGATTCTCGACTTTATTGTTCATTAAAAACAAACAAAGGAACGCATGCTACGCACAAGCAGTGATTTGAGTTTAGCTCTAAGCAGGAGCCTAACTCCCTAGTATTTCTCAGCTTGTCAAACAAATTCGTGCACAAAAGTCACATTGAGAAAAAAAAAAATTGTCGTTTTAACATACATTGGTAATATTTTACCAATATTACCAATAGGTGGGGGGGGGGGGGGGGGTCCGTAAATGTTACAGTTTCAGGCTAAGTAGTCCGCATGTTGAAAGCTGTATCAGGTAATTTACAGCAGTTCAGTATTTTACAAAAGAATTTAATCATCAAATGGTGCTACCTAACTCCTTTTAGTCCAAGAGATTGCGTGGAAAATTGTGACAGACTAACTTAAAGCTAGAATATTGTGTATAAGTTTCGTGTGTGTTCGGCTTAGTTCGTCTACAGGACATAGCTTGGCCATAGGTTGTTGAAAGAAAGAGAGCTGCTATATCCCATCCATTTTGGCAGACAATATCCATTTTGATACTTCTTTAGATTGATACTCCCCTATGTTTTTGCTAGAATACAAGTTTTATACATTATACATTCCTTTGTCTAAATAACTAGTAAGACAAAGGGATGTTTTTTCCAATGTACTTTAGGACAAAGGAATATCACACTTTTGTTTTTATAAGGGGAGTAACAGTTAATGAAGTGCCATAAATCCCACTTAAAAAACCAGCAGTGCAGACGCCTGTAGCCTAAACTACTGGGCTGACTTTGACAAAATTTGCCACAATCACATGTTTTGAAAAATCATACCCCGAGGCAAAATTGAGAAATGATTTTTATCTCCAAATTTGAGGAGGCACCCATTAAAAACTCTGTAATTACGTGAAAAAAAAAATATTGATTACGATTCCGACAATTTTGATTAATAAATTCTAAAATGTAGTCTATTTAAATACGAATCTAACGACATAAGCCTTTTTCCCAGGAAAAATCTAGTTCCTGAGAAAATAACTTTAAACGCGGACGGCTTGTTTCGATTCCTCGCCGTGGAGAAGTTATTTTTATAATAATATTTTTATACAATGTTCAACAATAATTAAATGTACATCTGCGAAAAAACTAAACTCGAGAACTAATAAATGGAAAACACTGGTCTAAGTAATTATGAACTGGTATATGAGAAAGTTTGTCAGAGTTTTCTAGGGCTGATTTTTTGGTTGAATTTTAAGAAAGGCTTAGAGTAGGACCCTTTACTTTCATTTTCCTTCACACAATATAGATGTAAAACCTCTTCAGAACCCTTCAAGTGAAGGAAAGCTTTTTTAGGGTGGACCAAAGTCGCACCCTTTTCTGTTTTAGTCATCTTTCTATATTCCAAGATCAGATAGTAATGGTCTCCGTTTTATTTTTAGGGTGGTAACCATAATTTAAACTTTATCCAACCATCAAATTATTTTATTCTCTTAATTCATAAAATATAATTTATAGCAAATTTTAATATAAGTTTCATTTGATGTATTGTGAGTTTTATGGGGTTGGTTCTTCTCCCTTCAAAAGAACCTGACGCTCATCTAAACTAAATCACGTTTTTTGCTTCCGAGCTTACGTAACGGAAGCTATGTGATCGTTCTGAAGAAAGAAAACATTTTAGGTCTCCGATTTAAAAAAATTCCAAGACAGAAATCCGTTGCAGACATCAGGGAACATTTTTGGCTCCGTGTCTGTCTGTCGATCTGTCCGTTTGTCTGTCGGTCTGTCATTAAATGTTTGCCAACCAACGTATCTTAAAAACTACACGTCCAATTTTATTGAAATTTTTTAGCCCAATGTTGGTCCCATATAAGTTTCAACCTTCTGCACCTATTTGTTTCTCTTCCACATGAGCACATACATACATTTATTTACACCTATAGCTTCAAAATTACTTATCTGATTTGAATGAAACTTTTAAAGTGTATCGAAAGTAACTGGCAGATAGTCCCAGATTTATTTGAACCGTCTGCGCTCATTAACCTTTGCTAAATTGATACTTTAATTCGTGTAAAAAATCAAAACAATTTTGACAGATAAAAAAAACGGAGGAAACAATTAAACCAATTAGACAATAATGGCTTGTAAAAGCATAAAATTAATAAAGTACGTGGATAGGATGCGATGAAGCTATGTGCCACACCAATTGGCTGTCTATTTTATTCAAATTATTATTTTTTAGGGTCCGTAGGCAAAACCAAGGACCCTTGTATTTTTCTGCGTGTGTCTGTCCGTCTGTCCGGTCGCCTGCTCTCACGGCTACACCTTTCGTCTGATCACTTTGAAATTTGGCATATATGTGTCTTGTACCTACCCACATATATTAAAAATATAGCGACTTTAAGGGTACGTTGAGCTTCTTTGGTTATAACTTTGATAGGACGAGCATAGGCAAGTTTGAAGTGGTGTGAAATCTATCCCCTCTACCTCTATCTCGCTTATGTGAAGTGCAAAAAATCTGAAAAAATTCCTGAACATTCTTCGACCAAAAGTAAATATACCACTTTTTGGAAATTTCGAAAAAAATATTATTTTATTTTTTATGGACAAAATACTTTTTTTTTTTTATAATTATGGTCTTTTCGATGTATTTATATGGTTGTAGTCCGGTTCAGTGGCAAAAAAATACTTTATCAGAGAGTGTTTTGAGAATATCAGACCCTTAGAATGGTTCAAAGTAAGCTTGTTAGCATATAAAAAAACACTGTTTATACACTTTACAGTTAAACACTATATAGTGTGGCCTACGGACCCTCGCTGTGTGCTGACTAGCACACACTTGACCTGTTTATTATCATTTTTAAACTCACCCCTAACTACTTAATGAGTTGGGCATTACTAAATTTAATGTGCTTGTCACAAGTTATAAGTATCATAAATTATTTTATAAGTTAAGACTGCCTAATAATTTTCAAATATATTAAAATGAGAACAACCTCGTACTTACTGACAGAGGGTAATGTCTGTCATAATTTACTTATACATTTTTCCAACTATTTGCACATTTTGTTTTAAAAGTAGATAATTGTTTTGATGTATTTAAACTTAAATAATATTTAAGGTAAGTATTAATAAAATAATAATTCATCAAGAAAATATGTATCGTGTTATATAGCGAGGATAGATTTATACTAGATTGTTATATTGCTGGAAAATTTTCCATTTTTACTTTTAGTAGAACATTTCTATTCAATTTTTTTTTCTTGAATAAAAAAAAACTATTTTCACAGATGTAGCAAAGAGTTCAAAGGTAGCTATAGAAAAGAGAGTAAGCAAAATATGGTAATAATTTAGTGGGGTGTGTAAAGAAACGTTTTTGAAATATACTCACACTAGCAAGTTGTTGCCTTGCTCGGCTTGTTACCTGAGCAATGTATGCGTGTAGCTACTTGCTTTGAGTTTTGATGAAGCCTTTGTTTCCGTGCCTCTAAATACCGTACCGCTAGTTAAATATCATTTTACCTTTCCACCTTGTACGTGTCTGGTAACCTAGTAAACCTTAACTATTCCGCATATAAAAAAAATCTCGTATAATACATATAATTTTAGTTACTTATCTAAATTACATTAAAGAAATTGATTATAATAAATTTATCTACATTGCTAACTTGAGTAAACTATAAAGACTAAATATAATTTTTATCTCCTGTAAGGAGAACAAGTTATGATTTTGAATTAGTTTAGAGGGACTAAGGTAAGTCTTTTCATCTCTGAACTCAAAAAGTAGAGAAAAAAAGTAAAAGTAGGGCGAAAAAGTAAAGATTGAAACTTAATTATTTTATAAATAGTAGAAAATGAATGGCTAATATAACGATTTTTTCGACCATGTTTATCTTCGTTTATAACCTGATTCTAAATAACCTTCTATTTGAGTTTAATTCCAATTCTTATTTGTTCATAATATTGAATCTCTTATATCTGCTATTAAAAGTGCTAATAATTATTATTATTTATTAAAATAATAAATAAAAACTGTGCAATGGACGAAAATGTGTATTTTCTCCTTACTGAAGATAAAATATTGTATGTACCTCGTGAGTAAAGTGCCATTATTCCCCTCGCGATGATTATCTCCCTCGGCTACGCCTGGGGATTTATGGACCATGGTTCCTTCGGCTTCGCCTCAAGAACCAACTTTTTCGCTCTGGGAATAATGGCTTACTTTACTCCCTATAGGTGCATAAATAACTATTATCTACGATTGATACGAAATATAAACATTTTATCTCTGTTTAGATGCATAGAAAGTGATTATTTTCGTAGCTGTATTCATTGCGCATGCGCGTTCATAATGATTGAAAAATTCCTCTTTCTTTCCACCCTAGGTCGGAAAAAAAGAGGAATTCTTCACCTTAACGCAAGATTAGCGAGTTTGTTCACATTTAACAAAACTAATTTGCAGTTTGTTTAATTAAAGTAACTGTTTATAACGATCGCTAACCTCGCTGTCGCTCGGTTGCAAAATCCACACTCGCATGCAAAATGCTACTTTCCGCACTGGACACGTAATGTACTAATAATGTCAATCTTCAGTTAATTCCTTTGATACGAAATTGTTGCCGAGCTTACTGAAGGTAACGGAAGCTGTGTGATCGCATCTAGAGAACAAAAATATATTATCTACGATTGATACGAATTATAAACATTGTCTCTGTTTAGATGCGTATATATAGAAAGTGATTCTTCACACTTTGTATTCATTGCGCATGCGCGTTTCATAATTCCTCTTTTTTCTGTTTTTTTAATTAAAGTAACTGTTTATATCGTGTTTTTAGTGAAAAACAATGAGTGATTAGTGATTATCATGAAAATGAGGAGAATAATACGCCCCCTGAAATAATTAATTCGGCACAAAATACAACTAATGAATTAATGTTATCTTTATCAAAAGAGAAATACGAACTTAATTACAGGAAGTTCATTAATATATTTATTATTAATGAATAATAATAAATTAATTAATTTATTATTAAAATCCAACAATCCTAGATAAAGTACGGTACGCAACTCTTGCGAGAACTCCATTTTGCTTTGCTCGCTATCGCTCGGGTGCAATCTCCACACTCGCATGCAAAATGCTACTTTCCGCACTAGACGCTTAATGTACTATTATGTCTCCGATTTCAAAATTTCCAAGACAGAAATCCGTTTCCGACACCAAGGGACATTTTTTGTTCCGTGTCTGTCTGTCGGTCTGTCGCTTAATTTTTGTGAACCAACGTATCTTAAAATCTACTCGTCCGATTTAATTGAAATTTGGATGGAAGGTCATACATAATATAAGCCTATTGTTGGTCCCATATAAGTTTCAACCTTTACGCCCATTTGTTTCTCTTCAACATGCCCACAAACATTTATTTATTTACTCCTATTTTTTTTATTACCTAGAGCAGTAAGGGCGTTATTACAGGCCGAGGGCGAAGTTTGAAAGCAAGAGTGCGTTTAACGCCCGAGGCCTGTCATGTCGCTTACTGCTCGTGGTGCGTACACTATTTTATCGCCCACCACATGTAAACTAATTACAGAACACAATTATAATGCAATAAAATTAAACAATTATAAATATTGGCTTAAATAAATTACTAAATTTTCTATTATAAAATACGACAAACACAGGACATTTCTTCTAGCATTTAATAGTACATTACGCGTCGAGTGCGGAAAGTAGCATTTTGCATGCGAGTGTGGAGTTTGCACCCGAGCGTCAGCGAGGGTAGTAAAACCACACGAGCAATGCAAAATGCCGTTTTCGCACGAGTTGCGTACCGTACTTTATCTACGATTGTTAGATTTAAATAATAAATACAGAAAAAAATAAACTTGCTGCATGTAAGTTCGTATCTCTTCTCTTGATAAAGATGGCATTACCTAATCTTGAGTTGTATTTTTTGCCGAATTAATTATTTCTGAAGGAGTATTATTCTCTACATTTTCTTCAAAGCCACTTGATTCATTCATTGTTTTTCACTAAAAACTCGATATAAACAGTTACTTTAATAAAAGAATAGCAAATTAGTTTTGTTAAATGTAAACAAACTTGCTAATCGTGCGTAAAGTTGAAGAATTCCTCTTCTTTACCGCGCTAGCGTGGTAAAGAAGAGGAATTGTTCAGAACTATGAGACGCGCATGTGCAATGAATACAAGTACGTAAAGAATCACTTTCTACACATCTAAACAGAGATATAATGTTTATATTTCGTATCAATCGTAGATAAACTATTTTGCCGTAATCTTCAAAAACGTGATGCGAGGAAGCTATATGCCACACTAATTGTTGTCAGTCTATTTTGGTAATTAATTTATTATTAAGACTGCATTTATTGAGATTAATTTAAATCGATAATATTAAATAGTTTTAATAATAATTTTTGAAATGTTATTTTTACAGATACCTTGTTACAAAATAGAGCTTCTATTACTTAGAATATATTCCAATTAAGCAATTATCCAAATTATTTATAGTTAACAGTTTGTGCAATAGCACCGAGTTTTAAAACGTCGCAGATATTGCTCTGCACGTTGCATGTGTTTTACAGCAATTAATCGTTTTACTGCTACTTGTAGTTGAAGCAGTATCAAGTCCGCACGCAATATCATGATCTATCTAACTGAAAGGAAAGGATGATTTATCCAACAATTATTTCCTAGAGAGAAGCAATTTATATTGGTTGACAATGTAATTCCGAGTATCAAAAAAAGTTCTGAATCACCTTAATTTAGATAAATAAATAAAAAAAAGTTCATCTATTTCCCTCTGCATAACCGTTTACTTATCAAACCATTATAAATATGTTACTTTTGTTTAAAAAAAAGAAAAAAAAAATATCACTTAGAAAACTTAGTCACTTATTGGTTAAATGAATCATCTACAGAAAATTTTGTTAATTCTTCAGTTATTCCTCTTTGGGTATTTCTTTAGATTGTTACTCCCCTATTATTTTTTAGAATGTAAATAACTTTGACTAATAACTATTAAGCCAAATGAATGTTTAGTCCAATGTTCTTTTAAACAAAGGAAATCACACTTCTATTTTTATAAGGGAAGTAACAGTCTAAAGAAGAATATTCAGTACACCTTATTTAGATTGTTACTCCCCTCTGTTTTATTTATAAGTTGAGTACCAATATGAAAAAGTGCCCTTCTTTGATTTTAATTACTTCTTATCTCTTGGGTCTCTATCTAAATTTTGTAATATTTCGCCCACTACTTAGGCATCCTTAGGCTTTATCTGAAGTATGAATTTTGATGTAGTATGATTGCTTAAGGAGTAACTGATAAACAAAAGAACTGAATAGATGTGTGATGCTGTTAGTTACTCCTTGAGAACATGTAATATTTTACAAGAAACCACAATTCCTCCGTTCCCTCAATCCCTCTGTTTCCACAGTCCCTTTGTTCCCACAATTCCTCCGTTCCCTTAATCCCTCTGTTCCCACAATTCCTCCGTTCCCTCAATCCCTCTGTTCCCACAATTTCTTTGTTCTCTCAATCCCTCTGTTTCCACAGTCCCTCTGTTCCCACAATTCCTCCGTTCCCTCAATCCCTCTGTTTCCACAGTCCCTCTGTTCCCACAATTCCTCTGTTCCCAAAACCCCTCTTTTCTTTCAATTCCTCCGTTCCCTCAATCCCTCTTTTCCCACAATTTCTTTGTTCTCTCAATCCCTCTGTTTCCACAGTCCCTCTGTTCCCAAAATTCCTCCGTTCCCTAAATCCCTCTGTTTCCACAGTCCCTCTGTTTCCACAATTCCTCTGTTCCCAAAATCCCTCCGTTCCCAAAACCCCTCTTTTCCTTCAATCCCTCCGTTCCCTCAATACCTCTGTTTCCACAATCCCTCTGTTCCCACAATCCCACTGTTCCCTCAAGCCCTCTGTTCCCACAATCCCTCTGTTCCCTCAATCTCTCTTTTCCCACAATCCCTCCGTTCCCTCAATCCCTCTGTTCCCACAATCTCACTCTTCCCACAATCCCTCTGTTCCACTTACGCAAGTAAAGAAATGAGAGTAGAAGGTTGGAAGTTATACATGAGGCCAACAATAGGCTGATTATGACCATCCGAATTTAATTAAAATCGGACGAGAAGTATATAAGAAATATTGGTTCACAAAACTTTAGCGACAGACAGTCAGACAGGTACGGAACCAAAAATGTTCCCTGTTGTCTGAAACGGAATTCTGTAGCTAATTTGAATGAGACTGCCTCATGAAATACATTTACCTTATCCGTGTTACTATAATTAATGTAGACTAGTTTAATTAAGTAATTTAATTAGTTAGGGATTAGTAATTTGATTAGTTTATGGACATTAATTCTCTCTTACGTCATAATGAACACTTAATTATTGCCGTAAAATGTTGACAAATTAGTTTTACAAGTTTCTCTTGGATGTTGTAGAACATTGAAAAAAAAAGTTGCTTTAAAATCGGCCATATTTGTTTTCAATATGGCTACCAGTAATAATTTTCCGGGGAAAAACTTAGAGTTTTAATCTACCTGAAAAGATCTATAAAATGGCGTGTGGCAGGCTATATTACCATCAACAATTTTTGCAAAACCCCATGTCGGCCATCTTTGTTTTTAAAATTCCGGCAAAGAAAGGACATTTGTTTTGTAATAGTTACTAGAAGTAAAACATGTTATGTTTACAAAATACTTTTTTTAGTCGTCCGCCATATTGGCCGCCATCTTTAAAATATTTAGTGTGGAATAATCAAAAAATGCACAGTTGTCACAAATTATAAGAAATGCGCCTGGGTACCGAATTTAATTCGAATCCATCAATTTTTACGCCAGTTGTCGTTATAAATACAATAAACTCACAAATTTTTTAAAGCCCACGTCTTCTGTGGGCCAAATTTGGTTCAAATTGTCGACTTTTATTGATTAATACTTTTTGACTTGTTGTCCTAATATTGTAAATATCATGTCATAGATAAAACCTTCTTACAGTATATTTCCAGCGCATTTAAAGAAGTAAATACATATAACTTTTGAACAATAAAAAAAAAATCATGTATATTGGATATATGTCAAGAATTTATTTCTGAGAGATAAAGCATTCTAGCTTGAATCATTGTCAAATGTAATTTAATTTTAACTGATATGCTTCCTGTCAACATTTAATTGAAAAATTTGTCGACATGAGAATCAAATTGCAAATAATACGTTCACCTTTGATTATTCGATATATCGATTGTTCCAACTTGTCTCTCTGTCATTGTTAGTGTCGAATTAAAAGCCTTTTCATATAATCTCCCTGGAAAAAATATTTAAATGAAAAAATAAAAAAACATTTTATTATTAAATGCAAAGTTATTTTTAAAACATAAGAGATAATGCTATTAACAATATACAATATTATTTATATAATGTTTGTATAACAATATACAACATATATATATATATATATATTTATGGCAGGGGTCGTAAGTTAAATTTTGTATGACAGCCAGCTTATTTTTTTTTAATAATTTCATTGCGAATATAAAAATATATTTATATAATTTAAGCCTATACTTTTAGAACCATCACATTGTTGAATTATTATTTTTTTACATTTCTGGAAAAGATTAAAATACATTTTTTTTAAATATATAACTGCTTTATTTATATATTTTACTACAATATATTATTCACCTGGAATATAACTTTCATATATTTATTTAGAAGCACATTCAAAAGGCTTAACACAAAATCTCAATTAATTTCGTATATTTCTTTTTTTCTTGTGAAACGGAAAAAGTCGTATCGACAAGAAGAATGGCCAGTGGTAACTGATTTTATCTACGATTGATACGAAATATAAACATTATATCTCTGTTTAGATGCGTAGAAAGTGATTATTTACGTACTTGTATTCATTGCGCATGCGCGTCTCATATTTCTGAAGAATTCCTCTTCATTACCACGCTAGCGCGGTAATGAAGAGGAATTCTTCAGCTTTACGCAAGATTAGCGAGTTTGTTTACATTTAACAAGACTAATTTGCTGTTTGTTTAATAAAAGTAACTTTTATATCGAGTTTTTTTGTGAAAATCAATAAGGGATTTAAATGATTATGACGAATTCGAGGAGAATAATACGCCTCCCGAAATAATTCGGCACAAAATACAACTAATGAATTAATGTTATCTTTATCAAAAGAGAAATACGAACTTGCATACAGGAAGTTAATTTTTTTTTGTATTCATTATTTAAATCTAACAATCGTAGATAAAGTACGGTACGCAACTCGTGCGAAAACGGCATTTTGCATTGCTCGTGTGGTTTTACCACCCTCGCTATCGCTCGGGTGCAAACTCCACACTCGCATGCAAAATGCTACTTTCCGCACTCGACGCGAAATGTACTATTAAAAGATCTACAACAATGATTCTATGACTTTTTGTCGTAACTTCATCGGTTCTACCTTAAATAGAGATAAATTTGATTTTTTGTAAAAAAAAAATTGACTTTGAGCTCTTACGGCGTCCGCAATTGTTGACCGATTTAATTTCTGATTTGGGTGCTTGAACCTCACACTATAAATCAAATATTTATTATTTCATTATTAGATTTATTAAATATTTACTGGTGCAAGTGCCGTATTGAGAGAAGAGACTGGTGCCATGGTTGATGATAGTTCAATGACTTCTTCAATGAGTCTAATTGGTTTTTAAGACGTTTTTTTTCTTATTTATTATACCTTTTTTTTATTATTTTATTAATTACTATACATATTAATTAGTTTCTATTGGCTATTTTTTAAATATATAGATAGACTCCATACTACGATTGGGAGAATATTATATTCTTAGTAAGGGAATGAATTATGTATAATATAGTCCTGATTTTATTCCTAGAAGGCTTGGAAACAAAACTATTTAGGCATTTCATTTAGTTGCTAGGCCTACATAACAATAGGAAACATAGCCACTAATACCTAGCATAAAGGCTAGTAAATCATAAAATTTAATAAATTTATAAGAATAATAAATAAAGGCTATTTTATTTAGAAGTAAATTTAATCCAATTATAAATCTCAAAATTTGCTATAGAATGCCTGAAATGTGAAAATCTATTAGAAACCAAAGGTATTTTTGTTTTACGATTTCTATAATTTCTATTTATAATGTGTAAGAATATGAAATAAAGGTAATTAATAATACCAACGGAAATTATTTTTTTTGTCTTTTAATTTTTTCCCCCTTCTTTCTAATTCACTGACGTTTTTATAATACCATAAATGTTCATTAATGTCTAAAGTTTATTTTGTTATACATGCATATAATTTTCATTCTTCTGAAGCATTTTTGATTTTGACTACTAAACTCGTTTTAGATCTTTTTATTAGCTTGCTTTTCAGATTAAAATTAAAAATGTATAAGATATACAAGCATGTGTATGTTTTATACATGAAAAGCTATGAAACACATAAAAAAGTAAAGCTACGTCGGGTGAAATGGAGCTCTCAACATACGAGAGAGGACTTTAATCAACTTAGTCAAGTTACCATAAAAACGGATTAATCTTTAAACGGATTTTATAAACTTATTATAAGTTTTTTTTTTAACCTTCTATAAAAGTTATTAACACCTTTTTTTTGGCGTCTACCACAGCCTAAAAAACTTTCTTTTTTTTTCTTTGAAAAATAATTAGATGAATCTGTGCGAAGCGATGGAGTTATAAACTTTGCAAGACTAATTGCATTTTTTCCACCCTGAGATTGAAAAGTTAAAAATTAAACTTTTTGCTCCCTATTTTATTTTTAGTATTTACAATAACATAAGGCTGGTATTATTTAAACAATATAATCTATAGATTTTTCTTTTTTTTATCTTCTCATATTATGCATTCAGAGAGAAAGTACTGTCACGACGTAAAAAATCTATTTTGAAATTTTAATGGATTTAAACGTTTCAGGATCCTTTGTCATCGGTCCAGACGCTTTGATACTGGAACTACTGTACCGATTTAGACAAAAATTTGGCATACATATTCAGAAAAATCATACCCCGAGAATAAAATCTATATATATAAAACTAAGAGTGACAGTGACCGACTGATCAAAAATTCTCCTACTTCCCATTGACATAGAGATTTGAAATTTGGTACATAGATAGAGTGTACCATAAATAGAAAAGTGAGGCCATTTTCATTTCGATATAATATGTCCGCCATATTGAATTATAGCCACCATCTTGGATTTATTCATCACTAATTCTCCTACTTCCAATTGACATAGAGGTTTGAAATTTGGTACATAGATAGAGTGTACCATAAATATTCATCACTAATTATCCTACTTCCCATTGACATAGAGGTTTGAAATTTGGTACATAGATAGAGTGTACCATAAATAGATAAGTGCGGCCATTTTGCGTTCGATATATGGCCACTATATTGAATTATAGCCGCCATCTTGGATTCACATTCTATTATCTCAGCTTCCAGTGGACCTATGGATCTGAAATTTGGTACATCGACCCATGGTAGCTAAAGAAGAAAATTAAAGGTACTTTCACTTCAACATATGGCCGCTATCTTGGATATTATCACATACTATTTTGGCTTCCAGTGGATTTAAAGATCTTAAATTTGTTACATAGACTTATTGTAACTAAAATTGAAAATTGAATGTAGAATAAAATAGAATAATTGAAAATGCTTAAAAAAATAATATAACCTACTTTTACTAAAATACGAAAAAAAAGAAGAAATTATGTAACAATAAAGATATATTAATTATATTGTTTTAATTATTATTTACTTATTTATTTTGCTAAATCTTTCGTATCCTTTCTAACTTATTATTTTGTTTTAACAATTATCAGGGTGTCAGCCGGGGGTACATTGAGACGCAGGTGACGCAGGGCAAGACAGCATAGTTTTCACGAAACAGCACGAATTGAGACACCAGATCCATTAGCGTCGGGTAAGCCACGTTGGATTTAGTACTGTCCTGCTCTGCGTTTCAAATTGTGTGGTTTCGTATATTTCCATGTTTGAAAAAAACTGTTCTGTCCAGCCCTGCGTCGCCTGCGCCTGAATGTTCGCCCTGGATCAATGTCAGAAGAGATGATACAAAATATTTTTATCTCCAGTAGGGAGAAAAAGTTATAATTTTGAATTAGTTTAAGAGGGACTAAAACAGGTCTTTCTATCCCTAAAACTCAAAATGTAGGAAGAAAAAGTAAAAGTAGGGCGAAAAAGTAAAGTAGGGCAATAAAGTAAAGATTGCAACTTAATTATTTTATAAATAGTAGAAAATGAATGGCTAATGTAATGAAGTTGTTGAAATCAGGTTGGCGGCACTGCTTTTTCGACTATGTTTATATTTGTTTATAACCTGCATCTAAATAACCTTCTATTTGAGTTTAATTCCAATTCTTATTTGTTTTTAATATTAAATATCTTATATCTGCTATTAAAAGTGCTAATAATTATTGTTATTTATTAAAATAATAAATAATTACTGTGCAATGGACGAAAATATGTATTTTCTTCCTACTGGAGATAAAATATTGTATGTACCTCGTGAGTAAAGTGCCATTATTCCCCTCGCTATAATTAGCTCCCTCTGATGCACCTCGAGAGCTAATTAGAGTTATTTCCTCGGCTGCACCTCGGGAATTAAAGAGTCTAATTCCCTCGGCTTCGCCTCTGGATTTAGGGACCATGGCTCCTTCGGCTTCGCCTCAAAAACCAACTTTTTCGCTCAGGGAATAATGGCTTACTTTACTCCCTAGGTGCATAAATAACTTTTTAAGTCTTATGTTTGCTTAACATTTTCACGGAGGTCTCCCTCTCCCATTTTAGATCCCGTTCAGATTGGTCCCCAAATATTTGGTCATAGATGAAGATCAGGAGGAGAGAGGCCCACACACTTTTAATTCAGCTCTGATCTTTATGGTTGTAATAATAAGCAGTGGTTATTATTGCTTAGTATAGTTTATAACTGGAGAGCCAAGCAGTAGGTATATGATTTGTCGTAAAAAAAAATGGTAGTAAAAGAAATATACTGGTGTATATAAAGCTGGAGGGAGAGGTCTAGGAGCGTGACGTCACCACCCCCCCCCCCCCCATCATAATAAGCCCTGTAGGGGGGGGGGGGGGGGGGGAGGGCTTACCTCACCCTCTGCCCATAAATTCAAGATGACAATGGTCGGAGGAGACCTGTTGAATGACCCGCGGCTTCAATCCTCTTTCCTCTCTCTATATAGCCCTCGAAATTTACCAACATTCCCACTCATCTTTTACCGCTTTCCCCCTCCACTTTCTGCACGCACACACTATTTATATACAAGAAAGCCCTGATAAGGCTTTCTTTTCGGTAACTTTATGAGATTTTTTTTTTTATATTATGAAACTAGCAATTTGTAAGTGTTAATATTATTGGAAACTTTTAGTAGGCAGCTCTTATCTATCATAAACAGTTTGGTTTTCCGGTGAAATCCACGTCACGAAGGGGTTGAAGTCCGACGTTTCGCTTCCATTAATGGAAGCATCTTCAGGGGTGTGGAGCATTGTGATGTTGAATCGATGCAAACACAAGATATACTTAATAAGCTATGCCATAAGATATGCTTTGAGTCAACTCTACGATGCACCACACCCCTGAAGATGCTTCCAGTAGTGGAAGTGAAACATCGGACTTCAACCCCTTCGTGACGCGGATTTCACCGGAAAACCAAGTTGTTTATGACGAATCTACTCGCGGAAGCCTACGCACCAAGTTATCTCTTATCTATGTCGAGATTTTGGATGAACAAGTCAGGATAGGCGGACAGTCACCTATTGTTTCCACTACATCCCAAGACAAAAACAGCTCCTGAGAATTAATTTTGATAGGTACTTCTTTAGATTGTTACTCCTCTATGTTTTTGACATTTTCATGTCATGGCTATGGCACATAACCTCGAAAAGCGTTACCAAAAACTAGCGTTACACGAATAGGAAAGATATAGGAACAGGGAGTTAGGAAGATGTAGGAGGTGCTCAATCGAGTCTGCCCGCTCTCAGTAGGTATAGTGTCTCCCACTACCACGCGTGGTAGGGCCTACTCACCCCTGCCCTCCCGATCGGCTACCTACCACGTCTCACTCTCTTCACTTCTCGCTACCACTTCATTAGTCGCTCACGAGCCTCAGTGGCGCCCCCCCTCCAACTACAACTTCTGTTCTACTGCTCCGATTTGCATCGGACAAACGCCATAGCCCTTAGAATTTTATTCCTAATAAACTTACATACATAAAATTTATGTTTTACATTATTATTTTTTATTTTTGTTAAACCATAATTTTTTTTTAACTTTATTATAAAAATATGGGTGAAGAAGCTAAAAGATTACGTCTTAATAAACTGGAAACGAAGAAAAGTACTTTCTTTCTTCGTGCACTACATGTTCGTTTAATACCTAATTTACAAATGCAAGAATCTTACGCTCGAATTTTTTGATATTTTCATGTCTTCACTTTGGCACGTAAATTCAAAAAGCGTTACCAAAAAACGACACCAAAAAGCGTTACTAAAGCGTTATCAAAAAGCGTTACATGAAAATGTCTCACTGTCTTGCAGACTCGTATGCAAGAATTTTTTTTTTTTAAGATTTTAAATAACTTCGACTTAATAACTATAGTGTACTTGGGACAAAAGAATATCACACTTCTGTAGGCAGCTCTTATCTATCATAAACAGCTTGGTATTCCGATGAAATCCGCCTCACGAAGGGGTTGAAGTCCTTAGTTTCGCTTCCACTACTGGAAGCATCTTCAGGGGTGTGGTGCATCGTGATGTTGACTCGAAGCAATCACATACTCAGCAACGCCATACTCGGGAAACAGTTTTAAAAATTAACTCTCTGAGAAGAGTAGAGGTATAATCCTCCTGTAATCCTTCTGTAGATAGAGTGATGAGTCAGCAATTGAGTTGTATTTGTATTTTAAATTTGTATATTCATCTATGTATAATAGGAACTTATCGGTAAAGAAGATTTCAAAATAGAAACACCATGACTTCATAACGAGGTTTGAAGATATCCCAATTAAGGGATGAAATATCACCTTTTTACTTTCTCATATTAAGAAAAAGTATTGTGATGGTGCGAAAATTCGATTTTGAGATTTTTATGGATTTACACGTTTTGAGGTCCCCTGAGTCCAAAAAAGTGGTTCTTAAAAAATGTCTGTCTGTCTGTCGTCTGTGCAGACGTCTGGAGCCTAAACTACTGGGCCGATTTTGAAGAAATTTGGCATACATGTTCAGAAAAATCATACCCCAGGCGAAATCGAGAAATGAATTTTAGCTCCAAATTTAGGGGCGCTACCTCCCAAAAACTCTGAAAAAACGTGAAAAAAAAATTATTTCTCAAAAACGGTTCCGACGATTTTGATTAAATAATTCTAAAATATAGTCCATTTAAATACGAATCCAACGATGTAAGCCGTTTTCCCGGGAAAAATCTAGTTCCTGAGAAAAAAGCTTAAAACGCGGACGGAGAGAGCCCGGGTTCGATTCCCCGCCCGGGAGAAGTTATTTTTATGATAAATTTTAATGAAATGCTCAATAATAATTAAATTTACATACGAAATCTAATAAATGGAAAACACTGGGCTAAATAATCATGAACTCGTATATGAGAAAGTTTGTCTGAGTTGTCTCGGACCGATTTTTTTAAAATAAATTGTTTTTATTGATATCCCCAGAAGACCCAAGTATAAATATATACTAAAAAGTAAATGTATATTTCACAGTCTTTGCAGATAAAATAAGTCTATTTTGAAGTAACTTCTTATTGAACTTTTATTATTTCACTTTTTTTAAAAAAAAACTCTTTATGAATTTTATAGATCAATTTGAACTAAACCACTTCCACCTTTTGTGTATTACTTAGGAAATAATTTAAAACATTTTTTTTAAATTCACCTACTTCTACTTAATTCTCTACTTAATATAACTCAGTATTTTTGTGATATTAAAATATTTAATAATAGAATTAATGTCTTTTTAGTCTCACCTTATAATACGTAATTCGAGAGTCTTGTGAAATTGACTCTCCTCGTACTAAAAAATTTACTGCCGAGGTCTTTTAATAAAGGGGAGGAATATTATAATATATTAAAGAAAAAATATTAGATGAAGGAAAAAAAGACCCGATATTACGCACAGCAAAATTATAAGATAAAGTTATAAAAAAAAGATTTTTCAACGAGCCCTGCTAAGTAATCAAAATTTTACTACGCAATTATCTTTTTATACTGTTTTATCATTTCGACATTTTAATTTAATGTTCTTCCTTTCTTATTTAACTCGTGGCAACAATCTGACAAGAACATAACTAACTTAATATGACTTTACTGTTTTATACTTTTTACTTTGTCTTCTTTTCCTTGAATTTGTATTTTTCCTTATAAAAACTTTTTTTATTTAATATTAATACGGTTTTTTGATATACTTTTGATATAATGACCTAATGAGCTGTTGAACGGGACTAAAACTACAACCAAAAAAAAAAAAAACAAAAAAAAACGGTTTTTTACTTTATCATATAAATAAAAGAGAAAGTATTGTGATTGCGTGAAAATTCTATTTTGAGATTTCGATAGATTTACATGTTTTGAGATCCCCTGAGTCCAAAAAAGTGGTTTTTAAAAAAAGTCTGTTTGTCGTCTGTGCAGACGCCTGGAGCCTAATCTACTGGGCCGATTTTGAAGAAATTTGGCATACATGTTCAGAAATATCATACCCCGTGGCGGAATTGAGAAGTTTATTTTAGCTCCAAATTTGGAGCCGCTACCGCCCAAAAACTCTTAAAAAACGTGAAAAGGTATTATTTCTCGAAAACGGTTCCGACGATTTTGATTAAACATTTCTAAAATGTGGTCCATTTAAATGCCAATCTAACCATATTAGCAGTTTTCCCGGGAGAAATCTAGTTCCTGAAGAAATAGCTTAAAACGTGGATGGAGAGAGCCCGGGTTCGATTCCCCGCCCCGGAGAAGTTATTTGTATGATAAATTTTGATGAAATGTTCAGTATTAATTAAATGTATAGACGATAACTAATAATTGGATTACACTGGGCTAAGTAAAATTATAAATTCGTATATGAGAAAGTTTGCCTGAGTTGTCTCGGACCGAATATTTTTACTGGTCTTATATTACTTTGCTTTGTAAGTTTCATCGCACATTTCCGTTTCCCCAATTTTGAACCACTTCCCGTGACTCAATCTTCCCCAAATTTTGCACATAGATACAACTAAGATGAAGAATACAGAAATCAAAGAAAAAAATAATAATAAAATAAAAAATGGCGTCAAATTCATTTGCTTTTTAATGATAAAGTTAAGTTATCCAGGTTATTAGGTAAGGTTTGTGCAAAAAATGTTACTCAATCTGTAAACCACATGGCTTTATGTTT